>JAVFKF010000011.1:2400000-3000000 GCA_036926295.1 Pachydiplax longipennis | reverse complement strand
GTTTTTCAGCTAGTATCGGATAAATATCAGAGTGACAGTATCAACAGAAGAGAGATGTGCAATTCAAACATTAGACAAAAAGTGATCTTTATTTTCAATCCTATCATCAGGTCTTAGCCCGGGCTTTTTAAATCTTTCAGTGATATATAAATCATTTCTCTCTCTTTGTAATGAAAACATACCGATGGTCACACATGAAATATCACTAGGAAAACCTGTCATAACCTGTGTAAAGCAGTAACCTGTCTTATGTGGATAAATATTTAGGTACTAGCATGCATTATAGGATTTTAGTGCATTCCAAATGTGTGTTAAACAGAAGCCACGTAGCGCAGAAATGGAATGAATTTCCATGTAAAACTTAACTTGTGAATATTAGTGAAGTGGAATTCAAAAAGGTAACCCTTCTTAAATATTACTGTAGTATAGTATTATGTATTAATATAGAGGTTGAATACACACACATGATACAGAGAGTAAGTCAGATGAAGATGTAAATTCATCGTCGGATGATGACAGGAGCATGAAATTGTATAAGGAAATATTAATGAGTTAATAATGGTATAGTCAATTCTACTTTAGGTAGAGGCTATTTAGATTTATTTAATATTTTAGGTGAGGCTTTGGGAAATGTAAAGAATTAAATCATACAGAAGAATAAGGTGAAACAGTAAATAATAACGGAATATGTTCATATTTTGCAAATAAGTTTTCATGTTTTGCAATTAAGAAAAAGTAATTATTGTATCAGCATATATGATTTATTTGGAACCACTTCTGAAATGTCCCAGATTCGAAGCAATAAATAACCCTTCCATCACTAATGTCCAGCCTTGTAAGACAGGACTGTATTATGAAAATTTTGCAATGAAATGTAATTGTAGCTATTAAGATTCTTTGAAAACTTGCAAATGTTATTTTGTTTTAAATATATAAAATTATCTCAGATTTGATCCTCTTATTTCTCATTTCAGTGAATCAGTTCATTTTGAGGAAAGCAACTTCGGAAGATTTGAAAAACATAAATAGCAAACCAATAGTTTTGCCCATCAATTCAACTGAGTTAACCCCAATTGTCCCAACATCCACTAAACCTTCATATTTTCATCTTCAACTGCAAAACCCTCTTACATTTGCTACTTCCACACCATCAACAAGTGGGGCATTCATTCCAATTACAAACTCAGTCATTGAAGGTTGTCAGAACAACGCCATGATATCAAAAGCAGCAGAAGGTCAATCTGTTGCTAAAGAAAGTGAATCTAAAGTGAATAAACCAATTAAAGGAGCTGAAAAAGAGTCAACACCAAGAGTGTTGAATCCACGAACAGAGCGTGCAGTGACGGAGAGTAGGCTGGAGCCACCAAAGGCCACACCACTGATGAGCATCGGGACTCGAAGGGCAAGCCTCAGCACTCCCAGACGCAGCAGATCATCAGGGCATGTAAGAGCCCTGGACTTCGGAAGCACCCCTCCATCAAAAGAAGATTCTCAGTTAGTCAATTTATCTCCAGAGGACTCTAAGCTCATGAGGCATTCTGCTGCTTCAAAAACAATGAGGAAAGACTTGCAGAAAGCCTTAGATTCATCAGATAAACTACCAGATCCATTAACTTGCATAGCCACAAGAAGTCCTCCTCCTAGGCTCAGTAAAGCATGGAACAAAGTTGGCGTGGATCTGATATTTGGAGGATCACCAAATGAAACGGCAGGGCAGGAGAGCGAAGCAAATGATACTGAGGTAAAAATTAATAAAAAGAATGTTGAAGAAGCTTCCCAATGGGAATCCCCGAAATTGAGACTGAAGGGAACGTGGGATGCTGACTTAAGGGCAATAGTCAGTTCGGCAGAACTCAAACCAAAGCTGACGAAAAAACAACAGAGAGCGAAAGAAAGGAAAGAAAGAGCACAGAAAAGAGCAGAAGAAGCTGTTAAGAAAAAGAATGTGAGAGAAGAGGTGAGCAAGAAAGAAATGGAAGGACAAAAGGGGAAAAGTGGAGCAGAAAACCACACATTGAAGGATAAAAGTTCTATAGAAGAAAAAAGCACAGAAGAAATTACTAGCGAAGATGCAAAAGAAGAGGAGAACTCGTGCAGTAAAGGAAAACAGAGAAGGAGAAACAAAGGCGAACAGATGCAGAAGAAAAAGGCAGTTCCAAAGAAATCCCTAGAGAAGTCAGTGCCAATGGTTGATGCTAACAATTCACACTTATCTCCTGAGAAAACATGGGTCGTGCAACAGTCTCCTGGAAGTTATGCAACTAAGAGGTCAATCCATGAAGTGGCACAGTCAGACATGGAATCAGAGAAACGGCCAGGAAGTGCACGAAAACATCTCGATCTTCAAGAGACCCCTAGAAAATCCGATCTCTCCATTGCAAGCTTGAGGAGGTTTTGCATTGCTGATGACATCCATTCAATATCGGCTTGCGATAGGACAACACTTACAGTTGTAGAAACCCCTCTATTCCCTATGACACCCAACATTAATTTATTGAACACTCCCAATGGACAGGATTCCACAGAATTTGCAGAAACATTCCCATCATATTACAAACCAAGTGCCTTGCAAATTGTCGAAAAAGAATCAGAAGAAACTGTGGTCTCAAAATGTCAGGTGCAGGAGGGTGAAATGAGGGAAGACATTTCTCAATCCGTGGATGCAAGTGCAGACATCAGTAAAGTTAATGGAAGCAATATGGAGGAAGAAATGGAAGTGAATGAAAGTAGCAGTAAGAGGAAAAATGTCAAAGGAAAAGTAAGTGCAAAAAAGAGGAGTTGCAAGGCAAGGAAACCAGTTGTGCGCAAAAGTGGAAAACAAATGCAGAGTAAGAGTGTGAAGAAGGAGCAGGAATTGGTGACAGATGAAGAGCAACCACAGAGAAGAGTTCTGAGGCCTCGCAAGAGTAAAACATCTTATGTAGAAGGTGAGTTTTACATTCAAATCTTTGATACCATTTTTGTTGTTTCATCTAAAATATAGGCCCACTCACAAGTGAACCTGGCTGTCCAAAGCCTCAAAATTTTATGTACAGCGAGACACTTGCTAAATTAGTGGTTTTCTCACAGTCACACAACACATGGTATAGATACAGCCTAAGATGCTCAGCTACCTTCTGAAGATTTTTCTCATACTTAATGTACTGCAGCCCTCTATAGCCAATTGCTCATCTCAAAAATGTTTTACATCATCTGTGTCGCCGTCCTCTCTCTTTGTCTCTAAAAAGGTTCTTCTGTTCTTTTTAATGACTATTACTATGAAAATAAAATAGAGATGTCACAAAGCAGAGCATATCCAACCCAACATGACCTTCCTTATCATTTTTTCTCATGGCATATTGTAGATTAATAACTAGCTTAACAGCAGTACTCAAGGAGAGGTTGATTCAGGGAAAAGTAAGCTATTTTTTTACTCTCAATGAGCAACCCCTTAGGATTCTACTAGCTAAACTTTGCATCCTACTTGCTTTACCTACTACGTTTTTAATATGCTCTTTGAAGGAAAAACTACTACTGAGCATAACACATAGATATTTATGATGCCTCACGAACTGCAATGGATATCCTGAAATATTATAGTGTGCATGGGTAACATTAGTGGAACGTGTCAAATTCATAGCTACACACTTCTTTACTTATTTACTTTAATTATGCTTCCTTTCAAATGATGCAAGATCCAGGCATCATGAAATTCCCAACACGACTTGAAAAAAATCTCATACTATAGATTAATGTTGTTTCAGACAGACAGACATGACCCCCTTTATAAATTTATTATATAGGATAGATTAAATGCTCTATACAGCAAATAATACTTCTTGGTTACCTGATAATTGATTGATTTACGGCTGATTCTCATGTATTAGGTTTAATAAAATTTCATGAAATTGTATTTTGGTTTTCCATTCAAATTTATAGCATTTGTTTGTATCATATCACATTCTCATAGGGGAACTCCCCTGTTGCATCTCGAGCAACTATGTATTCCTGCTTACCTTCTGTATCAAATCTCTTTCCGCTCGCCCTCAATAACTGAACCTCCTTTCTTTACTATGATTTACCTTTTGTGAGGGGAAAACCCTTCCCCTTGCAAGCACCGAACATCTGAAATAAAACCTAGGGGCTTAAGGATTTTTCTACCAACAGCCTTAAAGAAGAAAGATTCTATCTTTGAAAGAAAACCCTAGGTAGTGCCGGACAAACATCTTCAAAGAAGAGGAGAGGCACACTTTTTGGGAAATAAAAAAATTAACCATAAAGACTCAATTATTTTGTCAGAAAATAAACGTGGCCAAAGTAGAAAGGTTCAGCGTAAAATAATACACATGTATTGTTTAATCATTATGCTTGATGAAAAAGATTCATGATTTTCTTTGGAAAGAATTAATTCCTGCTTGTAAATAATACTTGATACTACTTTTATATAATCTGATATTTGGTTCCCTCTGTTTGTGACATTGTCAAAATTCAAAAGAATTATAAGTGTTAATTTGATTTTGGGACCAAAATGTTACGAAAATTATTTCTAAGCTTGAATATTTTCTTCTCAAAGAAAACTTTTTTCCTTGTGGGATGATACTTGTAAGAACCTATTTTAATAAGCAATGGTGTAATCAGAACAGTAATACAGAGTGAAGCTATCCTCACCATTATAGACAATTTTTGTCCATTTAATTCCATGTTTTTATTTATTTTTTTTTGCAGAACCATTAGAAGATGAAGGGAAACGGAATAATAGGAGTAAGAAGGTGGAATCGGATGAAGACTATCCACTGTCCAATTTACAGCGGAAAAGTGGTAAAGGTGGAGATGACAGCATTGAAGTTGGATCAACGCCTGAGCCTCTTTCTAAGGAATCAAATCAAAAATTATTTGATTCAGTGGCATCAGAAGAAGAAGAGGCTCAAACTCAGGAGGCAGAAATCTTGGCGAGAAGCATTTCTTTGAAACTTAGTCCTCTCTGTCCCAAAATGACACCACTTGAAGAGGAGGACGACGATTCTGTAGCAAGTGATGGACCTTTGGTTAGGAGAACACCAAATAAACCAGTGGCAAAACCCTTAGTGCTAAGCAGTAGTAGCAGCTCAGGTAGTGATTCAAGTACCAGCACTTCCTTTAGTAGTGATATGTCCTCAGATGAAGACAGCAGACCTCCCAAAACTAATTCCAATGAAAAATGCTTGGATTCCAATGAGAATTATCACACTCTTGAGGTCAATGTAAATAATTCCAATGTTACAAAAATGCCTCTTTCAGAGCCTCTGAAGTCCTCTGATACCCCTAAGTCTCCTGCCTCTGATAATCAGTCAGCTCATAAATCATTAGATAAAGCACAGAATTTAATTGGTGAATTGGATGCTGGGAAGATGGTTGCAGACGAAATGGTGCAAAACTCAAATCTTGTCAAACATCAGAGTGATAAGGATGTGGAAAATGAAGCAGTTGTAGAAAAAGTAAGCTGTCACAGTAATGCTGTTGGCACTAATGAGAATGAGAAAGACAAGGATATCGAGGAAGAATTAAAGAGCAAGAAAGAAAGAGCTGATGAGAAAGAGAAGAATTTGTCAAAAACAAATAGTAGTGCTGAGCAGAGAAGGTCTGATGATGTGAAAATGAGAAAGGACAACTTGGATAAACTACTTTGTTTGAATAAAACTCAGCAAGAGTCCCCTGAAAAACAGGAAGAAGTGGCACTAGGAATTGGAGGTGATTCAACTTCTATTATGAATCCCTCATTTGCTGATCTCAGCTTGACAAATGAGCTAGAACGGAAAAGACAGAGAATGATACAAGTGCTAAAGGGACCAGCAAACCTGAGGGGGAAGGGCAACACTGAGCGAAAAACAACCTTAGCTAAATCACAGAATCTTATTTCTCCCTCGAAAGCTGAAAATGGAAACTCAAAGGAAAACAAAAATACACTTCAGAAAATGAGTGTACTTGCTGATAAAGTGAACCATGAAAACAATTGCGAGCAAAAGAAAGTGGAAGAGGAAGATGAGGAAGACTGCCCTACATTAAGGTTAAGTGAGGGAGAAGATTGCAGCAGTCCCAGCAAGAGGATCCTCCCCTCTCCTAGGGCTTTTGAATTGCTTGATAGTGTAGAAGAAAAGATGGCATTTATGCATGCAGATGCAAGAAGTCCCACAATGAAGAAGACGGCACGCATGTCTTGCAGCCCTCACTCATCCAAGGAGTCACCTCAAAGTTCAGTGAAGGTTGATCAAGAAAAGGGCATATCAAATGAGACTATATGTTCCAGCAAGGAAATGAAAAAAACAGTCGTCATGGAAATAGAACCCATTCCTAGCACTAGTAAGGCTTCTGAAAAGATGCATAGAGCTGCAGAGAGAATGCACAAGGCTGCAGAAAGGAAAAAAGATGCTATGTCAGAGGGTAGAACGTGTAACATAACATTCAGAAAGAGAAATGAGACTGAGAAGAGTAAAGCAGCCTCAAGAGGTCATCAGCCATGTTCTTCAAATCAGGTCAGTTCAAATTTTACAGGAAATAAAGAAATGAAAAAAAAGCCTTCGGATAGTTCTCTAGAAAAGAACAGAAGTAGTGGTGGCATTGATGCTGAATCAGCTAATCATGGAGAGAAAGAAGCTGATGAGTGGAAAGAGTCAAAAAGAAAAAAGAGATCAAATCTCTGTGCTGAAGATAATCAGGAGAAGGAAGCAAGCATGGCTTCAAATATCGATGGTTCAGTTTCTTTTGAACTGTCTAAGGTTTCTGCTGAAGAGAAAGATTTGAAGGCAAGAGCTTCCTGTTCAGATAAATCAAGCAGGAATGTTCCCAAAGAAACAAAAAGTGCAGACAAGGAAATGAAGTCTTCAAATGCGAAGGAAGGGAAATCGAAAGACAAGAAGTATAATAATAAAGTGATGAAAAGTGTAAAGTGTATAGCTAAAGATTCCTTATTTGAGGAAAGAAGTGTAAAGAAATCTGATATGACAACACCTAGTCATTACCAGTCAGACTCAGCTGCCTCTAAATGTGATGAAAATGGTGCTATTGGTGAGAAAATTTGTGAGAATGATGTTGATCACTTCAACATAAAAGGCAAGCAACACCTCATACCTCTAGAACTCATGGGAATGAACAAAGAAGCAGTGAAGTTGGCTTTGGAATCTAATGCTGGAAAGCAAAGAGGAAATCCAGAGGAAGAAATGGCAAAAGCAGACTCGGAACATGGAAAAGTTGAAGAGGAAAAGAATAGTAGAAGTCATAAGACTCCCTCCAGAGACTGTTTGGGAAAAGATACTGATATATGTAATGCTAAAGAAAAAACCAAATTGTACAATCAGAAAAAAGAGAGCGATTGTTCTTTGGCTGAGAATTCAATTCATAGGCCAGAAAATAAAAAGTCTGAGATTGGAGGAAGGTCTCATAAATCTAACATTAGCCCAGGAGCAGGGAAAGAGAAGAAAAGCGAGTTGAGAAAGGATAGGTTCTCGAGCAAGTTGCAAAATAATATCGATGCTATTTCTAAGGATTCAGCCCTTGTAAATTCTGATAAATCTTTAGAGAGAAGGAAAGAACTGGACAATGATTCTGACGCTTGTTTAAATGATGATTGTGTGGTGTCACCAAGTGTAACTGAGATTTCATTTGAATTAGATGAAGGGGTCGTTAGATTAACCATGTCTCCATATATTGAACTCCTCTCTTACCATGAAAGAGGACTTAGAAAGGAAGCCTCTCCACAGCTTGCATTTCTTGATCAAGGAGGTGGGAAATGCTTGTCCAGAAGAAAGAGGAAGTTTTCTAATTTGTTTGATGATGAGGCAGTCAAAGAGAGGACCAAAAAGGAGTCGAACATTATGAGGAACAACGTGGATGACTTGAAAATAAAGAAAGTGCTGGAGACTCTGAACAATCCTTCAAGTGGGAGCGTAGATGACGACAGCTTGTTTACGTACACAGTTCTAGGTTGTGTGGACTCAGAAGAAATGCATACAAAAGAAGATGAAGAACGTATTCTTCCCCTTAAAAAGAGGAGGACTACCACTGAAGAAACTCCAGTGGTAAGTATGATTAGCACTTTTTGTATTAGCAATGTAAACTGTACGTAAAGGTGATCCTTATTTTTCTAAAGTTTGAAATTCTTTCGGGATGCCCCATAAAATTGTTCTATTTGGTTAGAAAATAAATTGTGTAAAATATTACTCGAATTGGGTCACAGAAAGATGTGCTGCATCACACTTGAAGTTTTTAAATTTCATCAATTATGGCCATTTTTCGGTCATCACAAGTGATTACGTAGTCTTCACATTTTTGAACTGGCTCTCATTTTATCAATACATTATTAGACATAGAATGTAATTCACATAAAATATTGATTAGATCCACACTGCAGTTTTCGAGATCCCAACCTAAAAGTCGGCATGCAAATATATATATATATATATACATACATACACACACACCCACACACGAGTAAAAGTTGCTTGCATGCTGCAAGCTATCAGTTTAATGCAGTGTCGTACCAAGTAATGCCTCAAATCAATTTTGAAAACTTCGCGCTAAAACCTGCCAAGCGTCGAACTCAGGACCCTTCCGTGAGAGAAAAAGCGAGTCAGAGAATCTTTAAGACCAGACAATAATTAGTGTGTGCAACTTTAGTTCCAATGTTCCAGAGAAAATATAGATTTAAAACCTGAAATGTATAATTATACAGTAAAGTGTACAATTAAAATATATAATATATGAAATGTATACTTGGCACAAATGTTTTGAAGAATATAATTTACTGTTTTTACAAATAAAATTATCCTTTGATTTCAGAAATTCCATCCAGAGAGCGTAGATGGTCCTCATGGCAACACAGGAATTATTTCTCAGCTGAAAAATATGGAAATCGAAGACTTTCTGTCAAAAGTCCATGGCGATGGAAGTTAATGACACCAAATGTTCATTAAACCCATTTTCAAATCAGTCTTTTTTATTGACATAAGCTCTTTTCAAGGCACCTGATATGTACAATTTTGTATTCATTATTACTACTTCACTCATATAAAGGTATTTTTTTGCATGACTGTATTCTTCTATTCACATACTAATTGTATAGAAAACAAACCCTTTGTGATTTAAATATTTTATATAAATTATATATAGAAAATTTAATGTTATCTATACTTTTATATTGATCATTTTTATAAAAATAGTTACACTGGACCATGACTCATACCTTCCTGAAATTTTTTAATAAAATTATCATAGCATTTTCAAGTAATCAAACAATTAAACAAAGTGGAAAATCATTTTGATACAAATTACATAAACAAGAGCTGTTTGGATATTGGATTGTTTATATTTAGCTTTTATTTCAACCGCTATTCTAAAGGAATTTATTAATATTGAAATTGGCCCATTACAATGAATCACTTGACAAATAACACACAAAATATAACAAAAATAGCTAATAAGAATTGAAGATACAATTGAAGAAATTAGCTATGGAAGTATGTCATACTTTTAATCATTTCTTTAACTATGCACATAACTTGAGTGCAAATGAAGTTGTATTGCTTAGTTATGGTTGTTGTCATTTGAAAGTCTTCTGATTGCTTTCGAGTGAAGAAGAAACCAAGTGCTAAAAGGTGAGTATTATATACTCCACACTCAAACAATACTCTCACAAAAATCTATTGATTTTGGCAGCCAAAGTAAATTATTTTCATAAATAAAACTAATTTGGAATCATAGGATAAATCCCTCTTTTTTATTGACATTTACTTTTCTTTGATCATCTTTCTCTATCCATTTCCCCCTCTGGACTTGAAAAACCCACTTTTGATCACAATTAACAATTGTTTCTAGAAATTAAGAGTCCTTACAAGTTCTTTTAATGAAAACCTTGCATATAGCAGTTGTAAGTTCATATGGTTAATTAATTTGATTTACAAAAGCGTAGACTAAAACTATTATGCAGATTTTAATTATTTAATTACTGGCAAAGCCTTTTTGCAGGTCAAAATACAAAATTTACAATAAAACAAAGAATTACACAAACAGTAATATTATTTTAAAAATATAATTTATAAAGTATAGAAAAATAGGAATTTCACACCTTTCACAAGTTTAATGCCATTTTAAAATACAATATATTGAGTAAATGATCATGATCCACTTCCCAATTTCATTTAATAACAGAAGAAAAACTAAAAAACCATTGGACTTCACAAATTTTTAAACTTATGAAGGCAGGTGTAAACTTAGGGTTCGACAAATCCGATCGTGGCAATTCTTGCTAGGGAACAGCAGGGTTAAATGAGGAGATTAAATCAGATTTCACTGGTTTTATTTCCACTATACAAAGAAATGAGTCCCAACCATCCTTCCTAGCCTGCATTTCTTTTGGTGGGATGCAGTGAACTCCCTTGCCTCTCGTCACTATGCCTCCCAGCTTCACCATTGGCATATTTATGATGTTGAAACATATGTGAGAAAGAGGGAAGGACACTAGGATTCCTTAAAATTACGGAAATCTTGGAAAAACCGCTCTACCCAAAAACCTACACTTATACAGCTATGTATAGTATAAAGTATATTGAGCTTTTATTTATATTTAAAAAGTTACAATATTGCGCTTAGAGGCATTAACTTTCATTGCATTGTCATTACACTATTTAAGTAAATTATGTTGGATTGAAGAATGTCACAATCAGTTGTACTGATGAATCACTATATAGATCTTCAAGTCATCGCCATACAAAAGACGGTCAACATCTATCAGTTTCTCTACAATATCATTAATATAAATATTAAATAAGAGAGGAGCCAGGTGAGATTCTAGAGGAACCCGATAGGTAATATTAAATTCATACGAGTAAAAGGATTTACAACTTGTGTCCGACTAGTTGGAGCCAAATGAGTAGATTACCACCAATTCCATAAGATTCAAGTTTTCCAATTAATAGTTGATGGTTCACCTTGTTGAAAGCTTTTGTTAAGTCCACATAACCTGTAATTGATTTTAGAAGGCATCCACTTAAAAAGTAAGTAAATTAGATGTGATAGATCTGAAGAAGCCATGCTGTCTTGGGAGTTATGAATTTCTCCAAAAGTAGAAAAGTTTGTTGTACACTAATGATTAAAAAATTTTGCTTATACAGCTTTGAATAGAAATTCATCTATAGTTGGAGACTACAGATTTCTTGCCATCTTTATGGATAGATATAACTTTATTAAAAGTAATCTGCAAAAAAATTGGCTATTGACTGACCATCTTTTGCAACCAGATCCCCCAACTTCATGTTTTTGGGTATATTATTATTTTTCTGGATAAATTGACATGATTCCAAAATAACTTGGAGTTAGAAGAGATTGCTCTTTCCATTTGAGCAATATAATTATTATAACAACACTTTGACAGATTTTTACATTTGGATCTGAGTTCAGAGAATTTATTGAAATCAGTAGTTGTTTTAGTTAGCTTATAGGCATAATGAGCCCTTTTTTGCGAAGATCAAGTCTTTCAGTTCATCAGTAAACCAGTATGGAAACGTTCTGATTTTGGTACAAAAATATCAACATCATTCGTTCTACTGATTATTTCTTGTAGAATGTGGATGTGGTCCATAGTACTGAACTTCCAGAATTTGTTTGCTCTCTAGGCTTGGCATATGATAGAGTAATCTTTAACTCTTCAGCTATTATCCTCATGAATGTTTTGTAAACAACAGGAAGAAGACTGATGGGGTGGTAATTCTTCAGCTCTTCCTTTTTTGTGCAAAAGGACAATTCTTGCATGGTTCCAGTCCTTGGGAATTCTTCATTGTTTCAGGTAATTAGTGAATAATTGCGTTAAAACAAGTTCAACCTCAATTCCTCCAAGTCTTAGATATTCCAATAACCTTCCACTTACTCATCCTGCTTTCTGGCTCTTCATCTCCTTATATAAATATAATATCATGAAATTGCATAAATAACCATTCGTGAACCTTTTAATTTTACGTTTAATTTGGTTAGTGATTGATAAAATATGTCAACTACAATATTGAAAGATCACCGAAATTAAAATGTGAGTTACTTATAAAATGCATATTATTACTTATATATAAAAATGTATACGATGCAATGAGTACCAAGAATTAATACTATAATTATGCCAAAAAATATAAATTTATACAGTATAATATGTTTCAATAGTTATAATTTTATAGATTTGTTTTGTTTACATTTGTATCAATTGAGTAATGACAGAAGATTGAAATGCACAAACGTTGAAGACGAACCTAAGGGAAATTATGCATGTAATTAGTGGAATAAATTTCAACGTAGAAAGTCTTACCAGACCTTGAAAAATGTATTATATATTCGTATTCTTAATTAAATCTCAGATTACAGTAATGAACAGTTTACAATCCCATGGACAATTTTATATTTATTTTTATAACATAACTAGGTCAGAAATAATAATACGTCTATTGCTTCCGCTCCTTTTTACACTCTAATAAACTAGATTTAACAATATAAATAAATAAACTCTAATTATTGAATTATATATTATGAAAAATAGTCTGTTTTACTTTGGCGTTCATTTCTTTCGAAGAAAATCTATCTTTTCCATTCATACGTTTAAAATTTACCCGCCTTGGCCGGTGTTTGTTTACCTATGGAGGAAAGCTTAGCCTACGTGACTTACGCAACGTTACTTTTCTTGGAACTTAATACCAAACGTTGCACTCGTTTAATATCGAATATTGAGTTCCGAGTATCGTTAATCTTTACTGCACCGTTCTCCAGAATTACCAAATAAGAACCGGATACATCTACTCTGATGTTAAGGTGCTCTGACTTAGAGATGTGATGTACACCGTTTCTTCTCCATATGCTTAAACTTTCGGTGTACTGCTTTAAAACAGAACTCATTGCGTATTACGATCCGTGTGTCATTGTACCTTATTGGAAGGATTGAAAGTGTTAAATATGGCGGAAAGAAAAAGAGGTTGGGATCCAAGTCAGTTGAGGAAGTATGATATTCAGCTGGAGGAAATACCAAGGTTGAGCTGCAACGACCCTAGGGTTGAAGAACTAATATCAGAAAATGTTAGTTTCCTATTGTTTACTCATTTACCTTTTACGTAACTATGCTGCATCTGATTTAATTATCCTTAGTAAATATATGAAACCTTGTTATACGATATTTCTTACTTTTTAGAAACCTGTAGTAATAACTGACACAAAATTGGTGAGTTCTGCTTTGAAGTGGGATGTAGACTACTTAGAAAAAAATATAGGATCGGGTGATTTTTCAGTGTTCATATCAAGGAATCACAAATTTAAGTATTACGATGACAAGAAGCTTCAAGATGCGGGCACTGAATTCATTCCGTCTACTAAAAGGGTGGACATGAAATTTCCTGAATTTGCGAAGAAACTTCGGGAATGGATGAGAGGAGACGAAAGGTTGAATTTATTTAATCAATTGATATCAGTGTCTAATAATTATCTACGCAAGGAATCACGGAATTCATTTACTTCCTCAGACTATACCTACAACAGGCACTTAATAATACAGTTGGCCCAGCGATCGTGGAGGATTTTCTCAAGTTTAACTGGGAGTGGGTGAACGCCAGGCAGAAAAAACATTCTTGGGGGCACTTGACATCGAATTTATTGCTTATTGCAATGGAAGGTAAGCTAACAGATCGACTTTAAACACCAATTATATCGGCAGGTATTACGAAGTTTATTTAAATTATCCCTTCTTCATGATGATAACAATGATTATGGAAAAGCCTTTGTTGATGTATTTCCCAGACCTTTCATAGAGTAGAATATTTCTCAATATTTAGAGAAGCATTTATGGGTAACATATTTTAACCCGTGCCACATTTTCTTCATTGGTGGCAGTTTCATTTGTAAAACATTAAATTTAACATTACGTTATTTTCATAATTTTATCTAATCGCATGCAAATGCTTTTCTTGAGTCAGTTGTAAACTAAGAGAATTTGTTAGAAAAATGGCTCAAATTCCTATTGTATGTAATCCTTGGAGAATTATAAGTACCAGTTTGGTGAGGAAAAGTTTCCATGGAATAAAATGAAGTGATAATTGTGGTTTGACAGGAAATGTGACTCCATGCCATTATGATGAGCAGCAGAATTTCTTTGCTGAGGTGAAAGGCTTTAAACGCTGCATTCTATTCCCTCCAGAGCAATTCGATTGCCTTTATCCTCATCCAGTATTCCATCCTCATGACAGGCAGAGTCAGGTGAGTCTGCATTTGATGTGTTAAAACACCTCTTAGTTTTCCACCATCTCTAGCCTAAATAAATCAATACCGGGACATCAATGGCTTTTCGGGGGCCTATGTAGTTTTTTAATTGTTTGATGATACATCTAAAAGGAAAGGTTCAATAAAAGTGGATGACAGAGTTGTCTCAAATGTAAGCCAAATTGAAATTTAAGGCTGAGCATTTCATCACCCACTTCTCATCTCAGCCGATTCTCCGTTTATGTTGCTCCAAGACTCACCTGAATTATATGTAAATTGGACTCGAGCTTCTCCCTATAGTAAAGTTGTATAAAAAGCTTCAAAATGAAATTCAGCAAACTGCGAGTAACTTTGTGGTGATACATCTCAGGAAGAAAAAAGAGGAACAACTTTTCACAGAGGAAACTAATTGCCACTTTTGTTTTCTTTATTTAAATTTTTAAAAACAACCAATTATAAAAATGATGCTGAAGCATTGAAACATGTTGTGTGCTCAATTGTGTGTTATTTGCATAGTTACATGAAAGACGGAATTAGTTTCCTTTTTGACAAGCTTCAAAATTTCTGAGTTAGTATTTTTCATTTGCTTTTGAAAGATTAATATTCTCTAAATATGTCCAGGTTTACACATGTTGAAGTGTGTCCTTTAATTGGGCTAATTTAAGGTGTATCAAACCCTTTGAATATGGATAAATGGAAACATGAATAGGGTAGAGAGGGAAAGTTGCTTTGATTGGAAAATAATTTTGGAATTTATAGAAGAAATTTACCTTTAAATCTGATCCAATTGAATAAATTCGAATCCTTATGCCTTTGAGAATCTCTCCCATGTTCAGTTTTCTGAATGATCTCCTATGCGAAGGACTGTGTTTTAATCCTCTGAAAATATAGTATTTGTGGAACTCTGCATAGTTATTTTATTTTTGAATCCTGAAATTGGAAGTTGATTATAGATGAGGAAATGTTTTAAGAAGAGGCTGTTTGAGTGTCCATCATGCATTCCTGAGGTTTAAGACCTTAAAATTAATGTTTTGCATGATATCAAGACTTTAATCATTCTGCATTATTATTTCACCAGTGAATTTTCTATCTAAAATGACTGAATTAAATTTCTCAATTTAGTTCCTAATCGAAAAATAAATTTCCTCTTATTTAGTAAAAGTGACTATGCTAATAAGGAAACAATAGGACAAAGAACTTTTTCAAAGGAGGAGAGGATAGCTATTTTTTTAGCTCTAGCAACTCAATCTGGATGTTCTCAGACCAAGTGAGATTTCTTTGTGAGAGGTTCTAAATGAGGAAGTCTCCAGCATTAATTCCCTGTTAGGGAAAATACCTCTTCTGTTTGTGATGAATAGTCTTACTGCATAGCATATGCATTTTCAAACATTATCTTTGAATCTAAGGTAAATAAATTGTGAATAAATTGTTATTACTGTCTTAATATTCTGCATTAAATATCAAAAAGTGATAGGAGTGCCTGAATTAATTTAAATAGAATTGGAGATTTGATAAAATTTCCCTTTTATATTGTACTGGATTTTTTTACTTAAAAATGTCTACATAAGACTTATATAGAAAATGTATATTCCATTGAGCAGGTTGACTTTGAGCATCCAGATTATGTTAGATTTCCAAAGTTCCGCGAGGTGAGAGGGCAAGAGGCAATCCTTGGCCCTGGAGATGTTCTCTACATTCCCATCTATTGGTGGCATCACATTGAATCACTCATGCGAGGCGGATACACTGTTTCTATCAACTTCTGGTATAAGGTTAGTGTTCAATTCATATGCACACTATCTGTTCAGTAGTAACTACATAATGACATAATTTCTCACAGAATGGATTAATCTTGATTATTAGAGAAGTCATCTATAATTTATTTAATTATGTGAGCATTTTAGGTGAAAAGTAGACTTATCAAAATATAGCAAAAGACTTAATAAAGCACAAAATATCTCCATATATTACAAAACAAAGAAAAGTACAAAATCATAAAATATCTCAATAAACTAATATACTCTAATATAAAGTATGGAAAAATACCTATATACAAATGAACAATAGATGTAAAATAAATAAGTAATAAGATATATATTAGTACAAAATATCATAATCCATAACAGAAGTACTTATTAACTGAATGCTAACATAATCCAGTAAACTATGAAAAGATTAAATTAGATATTTTATATCTTTAATATGAACTGTTTGTTATATAATTTCTTAACAGCAGGAAAATTTCTTACTCAATTCATTTTTTGAATGAATGTCATTTACTGACTGATCTACTTTGATGACTACTTGAATTCATAGTCAATGTTATTTATAATAATTGTTACTATAAATTGAAAGAATTGGCCTGATTTTGAACTATTTACTGCCAGGATACTATGATTTTCAGTTAAGCATTGTTCGTATGTGTTTTAAAATTGGGTATCCCTGTGAAAATTCCCATTGTGTAACACATTGTGAACATTTCCTGAGTATATATATAAGTGTTCTACCTTTTGGTAGGTTCATGTGCCCCCAAATTCCCTATTTAATTCCCTCTCCTTCAATTCCCGGTAACTTATCCCACCCCTTAATTCGTCTAATAACTTCTGTCTTTGTCTTCCCCTCTGTCTTTTCCTTAGCATTATTCCCTCAATCGCTTTCTTCAATAATCCCTCTCCTCTCAATATTTGACCCACCCATTTCTTTTGTCGATTTCTATTTACTTCAATCATTACCCTTTTCTCTCCAACCATCTCTAGAACCTCCTCGTTAGTTTTTCTATCGACCCAACTAACTTTCTCCATTCTATGTCATACCCACATTTCAAAATCCTCCAATCTTTTGACATCCTCTTTTCTTAACGTCCACGTTTCACATCCGTACAAAATTACACTCCACACCAAGGATTTTACTAATCTCTTCCTGATTTCTTTATCAAGTCCCTTTGTCATCACTTCCCTTCGCTTCATGAATGCTTCTTTCACTAATGCTATTCTTTTTCTAATTCTGTCGAGCATCTTCCATCCTTAGAAAGAAGACTACCCAAATATGAAAATTGATCTACTTGTTTTAGTTTCTCCCCATCCACCCTTATCATTAACTTAGATTTCTTTCCCTTTCAAAACCTCATTATTTTAGTTTTTCTTGCATTGATTTTCATCCAAAACTCCTTTGCTTTATCGTTTAGTGCATTTACTAGGATTTGCAAACCCCTTTCAGAATCACACACAGCCTTGTCATCTGCTTATCTTACCAACTTCACTACTTCCCCACCAACTTTTACTCCCTTATCTGTTTCATCCCAAGCTTCTTTTACCATTTCTTCTGAATATATGTTAAAAAGAGATGGTGATAAAAGAAAACCTTGTCTTACTCCCCTCCCCAACTCTGCCCATTCCGATTCCCCTTTAGCAACTCATACTCATGCAGTCTGATTTAAATACAAATTTTGCACTAAACACCTATCTTTCCAATCCAAACCAATCTTCTTTAATATCACCATCAGTTTTGACCATTGAATTCTATCAAAGGCCTTTTCAAAGTCAACAAAACGTACACAAACGTCCGTTTTAAATTTTAAGCTTCGTTCTACGAGAACCCTCATTACCTCAATTGCATCCCTCGTCCCTTTCCCTCTCTGGAAACCGAACTGATCATTTCGTATGAGTTCCTTAGTTTTTCCCTTGATTCTTCTGTTTAAGACCCTTAAAATTACTTTTGTCGCATGAGAGATTAAACTAATTTTGTGGTAAACCCGGCATTCTAAGGCATTATTCTTTTTCTGAGGTTTCCTAAGTATACACATTTTAAACCCTTAATCCTAGGCCGCAATGCAAGTGTAGGTCTGAGGGTGGAGGCTGTTGGTTAGATTGAATTATCTAACACCACTGAATCCTCGGGGGTTTGCTTGGTGAGTCGCTAGGCTAGATAAGTTAGAAGGGAGGTGCAGCGCTATCTGAATCCATATGACGGTAACTTAACTCGCAGGTTTCCTGGCAGGTTGGTTAGCAACTCATGACCCATTATTGTATTAATTATTTATTTATTATACAAAGAGACCTCTCCTTTTGCTTTTCAACATAAAAGAAATAAATAATTATTATTTTGTTTTATGTGATGTTTTTGTGATTGTAATGCAGCTTTCACGTGGTCTCAAGAAAATCATCTTTAGCATGTGTATGAAAAAATGACAAGGAAGAGACTTTGTTAGAAGGTGTATTTCTTTACTTGCTATATACTTTCCCTCATGATAACAGTTTCCCTATATTTAAATCCTAGGAAGTTGGCCATTTCATACTTTTGAGTATAAATCATCAGTATATATATATTTTTGAAAAACCTTGGAACAGATTCGCGGCCAGCGCTATCTGAATGCATATGACAGTAACTTACCTCGCTTGGCTTGTTGGTTGGCAACTTGCGACCGTGAGGTAAAGAACTTGCACTGCTGCCTCAGCCTTTAACTATTTATTAAAATCTTAACTGATATATGACTTTCCTAAGTCTACTTTCTAAGTCATTTACTTGTGTAGGCCATTTTAGCAATAATTCCAAGTGACACCAAGAAATGAAACATGATTTAATGGAATTCCTATATATCTCAGCTACCCAATTTGCAGAAATTAATGCTAACGGATATTGCTGTTTTTGACAGAATCGGCATATAAGTATACTCACACTTGTGTTATGTCAAAATAGCAGCTGATTGGAAATAATGTTGATTTGCAGGCTGGACCAATGGGTCAAATCACGTATCCGCTGAAAGGACATCAAAAGGTAGCAATAATGAGAAACGTTGAGAAGATGCTGGTGGAGGCCCTGCAGGACACAAATCAAGTGGGCCCACTCTTAAGGGCCCTGGTTCTCGGAAGATACACATTCCCCAACTTGGAGGAGTCATCAGAAGACGCCACCAACCACTGAACTTCTTTTTCATAGCTTTTCACACATCACCTTATAAACATCAACTTTTTCACTATTATTTTATGCCGTTGATGTTGATAATCCATGGAGATGAATGTTTTGTTCCTATTTTGAGAAAAGTATACTTCTGGTGATTAATTCCACAAGAAGGAATTATGAGTGATGGCTGTTTATCATTTTAAAGCACTTTTTTGTGTGTGTTAGTGAGTGTATGAAATTGAGTTTGTGTGCATTTGGATGAATTTTTATCAATGTTGCTTGATTATCTGGTGATAATATATATTTAATTGTCTTGTCTTGCTTTTTTAAATTATGGATTCCCATGCTCTGTGTCTCTCCGTGATCAAAAAAATTTTGATCCCGGACCAATGTGTGCCTGCTGAAACTTTTATTAAAAATTCTCTCCTTATCACACATTTTCATACTTCATACCCTAAAGATAATTTCAAATGTTAGAAATTCAACTTTGGTAGAATTTCTCTTCCTTGGAAAAATTTCTCACTACTTTTCTCAAAACAAGTTCTAGAAAAGCACTGAGAATGAATGGAAGTGATACATAATTGAGAGTTAAACTCAGATCCTCTACTTTTAAGATGGATGATATGGCCAATTTTGATAGCATGCACAGCAGACCACTCCTTACTATTTAGGAACTCTTTAGACAAAATTTGGAAAGTTAAATGCAGTGAAACCTTCATAAGACGCAATCCTGCTAAATACACAGTTATCTGGTTTCTTTCACAGAAAATACATGGTGTAGATACCAATTAAGATACATTTTTCTCAACTTCAGATGCACTGCAGCCAATTTGCTTCATTTGATAGACCAATTTCTATGTTATCTGTGTTGCCATCCTTTCTGCTCTTCTTGCCTCTGAAAGGGTCACTTGTCAATCTCCTTTTGAATGACTAATTTTGTAAGAATATAGCAATGATTGAGCAAAGCAGAGCAATCTATTTGGTGTCAATATAAACCAAGATAGAGTGGGATCTTCCCTGATCCATTTTCATTGGGAACATTGAAAACCTTTTCAGTGTCACAATCTTAAGAGATAAACATTTAAAAAAAAAACAGAAATAGAGAGTTTGGTGGGATATAGGTGCTCTCATTGTGTTAAAAGCAGGCCTTTGTTAAGAATATGATGTCATATAACCAGCATCAATAAACCTGGATATAATGCTAGATGCGGTCTTCAAAGTTCAAACAGTCTTTGATAAGAAATGGTGTACTAATTAACTCAGAGGAATTGAGCGAAGCATAGTGTTGGATGAATATTTCATTATCCCAGCACTTCTCAAAATAAATTCGAGTATTTGTAATGGGGAAATTAACGAATACCAGTAGCAAACACGAAGAAAGCATTACCACAGAGAAACCTAACTTTTCAGACCGCTCTCAACCAGAACCTTGGTTTAATCGTTAAGTTTTTGCGCATGGATGTCGAGTACTTTTAATTTCATTATTAAAAAATCAAACGAAATTCATGCATCGCTTTTAATGTATGAGATGTCACATTAGTAACGTCTCTAGATCTCTGTGTTAAGTACAAGTAGACCGGTTGCATCATACGCGTTTCTCGCCGTACGGCTAAAATCTGGACGGTCAATATTTTTCAATAGAATGGAAGCGACGAGCGCGTCCATGGCTGCAGTTTCTTCTTTCAGTCTTGCGGAAACTAACAGTTAATTGTCAATTTTATTTGAAATTGAAGTAATTGATAGTAGAATTTTAAATACTCTGGTCCAAGACAGACCTTCATTCTGAGGCTAATCTCTGATGATTTTTATTGAGACCTAAATCTAGCATTTGAATACTATGGAAAAATATCATTCTCTTCATGTATGTTATACTTGTATAAAAAACCTGCCTAATCTAGGTTATATATTTATATCTTCGACATTTGCTAGGGCACTTTACCGACATTTAAAACAAAATAATAACAAGGTATGCTTCTAACACGCCTCTACTTGCGGCTTTTCTTAGCAAAAAAAATTGGTGTGAATAGAGCCGTCAGGTTTATGCCGCACGAAAAAATTGTGCAACCGGCGTAAAGATTTCGTGCAAATCCTATGCCGTGATTCGATAATCGTACAACAGATGGCAGGCTCAGTGGGTGTCGTATCCGCCAGCGGCCTTCCAGATGGCAACGTCGAAGGATGGCACCTGCTGCACACTTGAGTTCTACAATCGTAAGTAGGAGCTCCGATATACCCGCATGTCGCTCATTCTTCGGGTAAACTATGGAGAAGTCAATGGCCATTGTGATAATTTTTAACGCCGTCTTTAGCGAATGGAAGAAACTCTTCCGGGATCATTTTGGTTTGATTTGTCGCTCGGTAGGTTATTGTTTATCAACAATCATATGGCAACGCAGCAACTACAGTTTGTAGGCAAGCGGATCGAAGACGCGACAGAATCGAGTTATTTTACTGAATTATTCATTCTAAGCTGATGAAGTTAGTCCTAGACATCCTCTAAACAGTTAGGTAATTATAATTCTATCGGGCGTTTGAATTGCCACGTTATAGTTTATAAACTAGGTAGAAACACATTGGCATGATACGATAGTATTTAGCTGAATCTAGAAGTGACTTATTTTTAATTTCAAAGTAGTCTATGAGTAGAATTCTCTGCTGCCATTTTCGCCAACTGCAAACTCGGGTTATTCTACGCGAAATTCAATCGCCGTCTTTGGTATGACGGCCTGGATTGGCATTGCCTCACCCTATCTGATAAACGATATATCTCGGAAGGAATGCACTTCATGAATTACCCTACTTCAATTGACGTAGTTTTTTATAATGCTACGAATCGTCTGATTTCAGATAAAGTAAGGTGCTACGTCGCCGATTATTAATGCCTTATCTCTCCACCGTAAATGCATTTTTCAGCAGTCTTCAGCTTGCCTATTTATTCATATTGTCTGATCTAATACATCCCTAAATAGGAAAACCAAGTTAAGACGCCTTTCAGGGGGCCTCGTCTCAAGCAGGAAACCGGGTTGTGTAATGCTGGTTACGTTACATCATATTATTTTGAAGAATGGTTCACTTTTCGCTCAAAGAGAGCGTCTTACCTACTTAACATTAGTTTGTGGCTTTAAAAAGAAACTGTATTTGCCTGATGGAGAATACAGAAATATTACAGACTTTTTCAACAGCAATGGTGAGAGGGCATAACAGAGCACGATCTCTCCAAAACAACGCTCAACAAAATACTTTCTGGTTTATATCGATATGTTTACTACTTGAAATTGCGACAAAAGGAAACAACGCCGGTCGTTTTAATCCAGTCTTCTGCCCAGAGATAAAGTGATATACGCGGTATTTTTACTAAAATACTCTTCATAAAAATGACTGTCATAATCGCTATATAAATTTTATTATTGAAACTAAATTAATTTATCGTATATTTGATAGTAAATGTACTTTATCTACTTTTATATATCGTTGAAATATCAAACGTAAGGTTGTGTATATTCAGCAGCATTTTTTTCAGAAGAAACTATCTGGAAACTATGAATCTCAATAATGAAATTACTCGCGGACATGCTTTCCATTTCTTAATTGCTTCTCGAAGTGAATTTTCACTTTTTCACACTACAATCCTATGAAACTTTTTAAACCAAATACCTTTTTTTCTATGGAGCATTCCAAATTAAGTTTACAGTATGTCCTCTTTTGGAGATACGTTTCCGCGGATTACGCGGATGTATGAAAACTATTTTGAGGCACTTATCGGTAAGATAGAGGAACCAAAAGCTCGAAGGTTGGAGTTGAGGTACTCTTCTGTGGTACCAATGGTAGAAATGTTACCAATCGAACGTGAGTTCGACGCCAGATGGGTGCGAAATTCCTCCGTAAGAAATGCATTGCTGCAGTTTTTGGCAATTTTTTTAATGCTTTCCCGATAAGCTAGAGAGATAAAACTTGGAACCACAGCAGAGGCGTTTGAGAATATTATTTTACGCAGTTCAGCGTTTCCTTAGTTTGATGCAAAAGTATCATTCCGATTCTACCATGCATTTCAAACGGGGATAACGAAATCTTATTTTAGAACCTTCTCGGTAAGATATTGAATGGAATTCTTGGAGCAGGTCAGAATGACACTTATATAATATTTGGATACAATTCTCACTCACGAAACGGGCCTGAGTTCGACGCCAGGCGGTCTTTTGCGAGAATTTTCGAAAACTGTTTTGAGGCTTTTCTCGGTGCGATAGAGCAATCAAAATCCTGATGTTTTCAGATGAAGTGGTATTCCATTCCACCAAAAGAAGAAATGTACCGTATGATCGTGAGTTCGACGGTAGATGTATGCGAAATTCTCCAGTATAAATTCATGACGGTAAATTTTCACAATTATTTTGAATGCTCTTCCGATGACCGGGAATGATATAAAACGGAATGTACATAGAGGTAATTCATAAATTTTATATACGCCGGTCGCCGTTCCTCTAACGGTTCTTGGTTCGATTCCAGAGCGTCATTCCTATTCTACCGTGCATTTCAAGCGGTGGTAACGGAATCTTATTTTGGGAACTTCTCGATAAGACATTGCATTGAAACTTTTGGACAAGTCAGAATGGCACTTAGCTAACATTAATATGCAAGTCGCAAGCTCGACGCATGTAGGTCTTTTTCGCGAATTTTTGAAACAGTTTTGAGGCCTTTCAGATTAGCTTGCAGTATGCAAGCTACTTTTACTCGTGTGTGTGTATATATATACATAGTCATAGTTGCTTGCGTACTGCAAGCTATCGGTGAAAATTTACCATAAGTATCCGATAATTCTGGGATACGTTTACATGACCCCTGTTCACATTCCGGATTTCATCTCTCCGTGTTATCGCGAGAGCATTCCTAACAATTCTTAAAAATTGCAAAAAATACATTTTAGAAGGGAGAATTTAGCACCCACATGGCGTCGAAACAACACTCATTTGGTTACATTCCTTCCACTAGTGCTATAAAAGACCACTTCATCTGCAGACTCCACGATTTTGAATGCTCTATCGCACCGAGAAAGGCCCAAATACAGTTTTCAAATATTCGTCCAAAAGACTGCCTGGTGTCAAACTCAGGGCTCGTTCGTGAGAGATAATTGCACACTAATGTTAGATAAGTTCCATTATGACCGGTTCCAATGTTTTGAGTCAATATCTCATAGGGAAGGTCCTAAATTAAGATTCCGTTATCCCCGTTTGAAATGCATGGTAGAATCGGAATGACGCTCTTGCATCGAACCAACGACCATTAGAGAAACGGTGATCCATAAGAAAGATTTTTCTTAAACGCCTCTATCACCATACCGGGTTTTATTTTTCCAGCTTATCGGAAAATCATTAAAAAATTTTCAAAAATTGCAGCAATGCATTGTTACGGAAGAATTTCGCACCTATCTAGCGTCGAACTCACGTTCATTTTGTAAGATTTTTTCCATTAGTCACATAGGTGATTCAACATCCACATGAACTTCCACATCCGAGATTTTGGTTCCTCTATCTTACCGATAAGTTCCTCAAAATAATTTTTTTAATGTGCGCAATGCATTCTTCCGGGAAAATTGCGATTTTTGAGACCTTCTGGTATTGAATTCATGATAGTTAGCGTACAAGTCTGAATTATTCTGGTATATACAGGGTGAGGTTAGTACGTCGTAAAAATTTCATGTCGATTTCATTCGTGAACCATGGTCAGAATTAGTATTCCCCATATATAGTTATATATCTGGAGAAGTAGCAATATACAATACGAGTTGCTTTGTTGCTTGAATACTGCAAGCTAATCACTCGAATGTGGTATCGTACTAAGAAAGGCCTAAAAAACAACTTTTTAAAGTTCGCGTGAAAGACCGCCTGGCGTCGAACTCAGGACCCATTCTCGAGAGAGAATTGCATATTAATATTAGATTAGTGCCATTCTGACCTATTACAAAGTTTCTATTCAAGGAAAGAAGAAAGAAGCATACTGTGGCGCCTAAATTGTTCGACCAGAAGCTAAAAAGGTTTCACAGCCATATAATTATGCGATATACTTGAATTACTTGTGATGAGATTGAAAGATTTTTAGTTTAATGAGATATTTGTTTCCAGCCAAAAATTCACAACTTTTTGTGTAAATATGATCAGTATGAATGCGTTGTAAGGAAATACTAATAAAATTGTTCTTGTCGCCGTTGTAAATGAGAATATTCAAGATATCTCATACTTTCTGTAAAGCAGTTTGCTATTCCTATACTTTCTCATTTGTCAAATTCTACCTGATATTATTCCCATAATTTTATTTTCATTTTCTTTTTGAAAGTGATCTTAAGATAAATGGTAAACTGACAAACGCCTGCCAGTAATTCATTATAACTCTATGAAATACCTAGTTTCGAGAAATTCACATGGTATTTATAACTTATGATGTGTAGGCATCGTTATCGAAACATGTCAATTGCGTGTAATTTGTACAGTTACATTAAAAACGGAATTAGTTTCCTTTGTGAAACTTTGTTCCTTTTTTTCTTCCTGGGATGGATTACGACAAAGTTACTCGCAGTTCGGTGGATTTTAATGCTTCGACAGTCATTTCGCATGTAGTCTCCCTCCAGGAATCGAACTAGGGACCGCTTTCATCAAAGTCGATAGCGCTGCTTATTCTCATCTTTGTTTGCTAAAAATGTCAAATCAGTACGAAAGAAATCCGCCTATCTCGGTATTGCCCGAAACAAATGGATGACACTCCCGAGATGCACTGTAACCCGGTCATTCGATTGACCAAAAAAGGATGACGTCTCTCTATCCTTCTCTCGATTTGAATTTTGGCAATAAAGATAAACAGAACACCGTCCATCTCACCGATACGAATCTGGATTATTGTTCCTCAGGGTAGATGAAAAAGTTTCTCCTCCGATCGGTGTTTCCTGTCGTCAAAATAACTGGAAAGGTATCATTTCGTGGGTTTGAAAGATGACCACTTCTGGTAAAAAAATATCGTTATTCTTCCCTTATCTGGTAAAATGTGTAGAGTGGAGAATATTAAGTAGGTAAGAAAAAGTAGACTATTCTTCACAAATGTGATGAATCCCGACGCGCTTTTAGATTCATCTCCAAACAAGCGTCTTCATCGCGAATCCACTATCTTTCAATGCATAAAGCACTTCGTTCTGCAGATGAGCATTGGATTCCCACCAAAGCACTCTTAAATGAAAGTTTCCTAACTTTATCTGAATGGAGAGTGATGCACTCTGATCCCAGTAATCAAATATGATTCTAATATCTCGCTTTTGCTCCGACTATATATTTAGCGATCAATAGAAGAAATATTTAATTTTATTCCTATTGTGGGCACTAGAGTTCCTTTACATTTTTTATGGGAAAATGAAAATAATTTCCGAGAATCCTAATATCCCAAAGTATCCTAAATAACTCTCATACATATTCTCTTCGCGTATCTATTTTCTCTCTCTGTAATGGCTCTTTTTCCTCTGTTTCCACTCTCGAGAAATGTTAGTACTTAAGCGCAAACAAACAAATTCTCAATCCGACCAAATGAAGTCATTTTTATCCCATTCGTTGTCTTCTTCCGAACACTTGCGTTCCATTTCGTACACAATATTTATTTTCCAGAAGCGACTGGTGGCGCCATCAGCAAGTTCGTAAACCACGCTCGTTTCTGATGAATGTTATTTCGTGCGAATGTCCTTGATTCTCTCAATGCCGACTCTCAGCGACACACTTTTACTTATTCATTAATAACTGCGATGAATCAATGATGAAACTGGAAAATTTCGCCTCATGAGTAGTTTGCATTAGTTAATCAATCGAAATGATATGTTGGAAGATGTCGCGGATGTGATAACGCTCAAAAGTTTGTTTTTATCGAAGTATAAACCACTTTGCCTTCCACATTACATAACATTCCTTCAGGGAAATTTATTAAAAACTTCAAATCAGCCAATTTTACAAAATTGGTTGTTTTAACTCTTTACCAAACATGTAGAATTTTCACCTGGAATATGCAATTTTAATTTTAGGGAAAAAACAGAAAAAAGAAGTCGATTTTATAAAGCCTTTTTTCCGAAAAGATAAGTCCACAATATGCTTACAGCATCTAATCAAGTTAGTCAAGTGGTGAGTGAAAGTAAACAACGGCAATCGAGAACCATTTTTCAAAACCGAAATCATTAATGAATATGTTTACTTAAGAATCTGTATACAGCATCGGAGGAAACTGCGATATAATCCGACTTACTTTTTACACTTCGGAATGAAGGATTTAGAAAATCAGAGGATTGGAAAGTTGGGCGACTTCCAAATCTTGCGTAGAAAACGTTTCGATTCGCCATTCGATGGATTTCAGTGGAGATGAACTGCTGTGTATTCATTTTAACTTTGTACATAATCATCGTTGTGTGTATATTAATTTATTCGATGCCAGTCATTTCCGTAAAATGTATGTGGAACAAACAATTGGTTCAATATTGTGCTTGTGAATCACCTTGACGACTAAAGCGAATGCTCGATTCTCATACAAATATATGGCGAAGATAGGCTTTTCCTTCTATTATCGCATATCTAAAGCAAATTTTTTATAAGTTAACTTCCGCCATTTCTCGAAGGTGGAATTCAGCAGTTAGTTTTAAATTTGAAAGAATATAATTCGAAACTTTGTAAATACTGGTGTAGGATTTTATGAATCTATAATACTTCCATATATGTAGTACGTAAAGATTGCAACATTTTATTCAGAAGCCTTAGGAAGTTTGCCAGATTTATTAAAAAATTATATTTCATTAATATCATATGATTGTTTCACATGCTTTTCTTCTGAGAATGGATTATAAATGAGCTATTTATAGTAATTGATTGATTGGTCAGATATAGATTTTTCATGGGAATTGCCCTATTAAAAGCTGAATTATAAAGACGTTTAAATGGTGAAATTCAGCGATAATTATCTCTTGCTGATAATCCCTAACGTCCATGGCATTGCGAAGGAACCAGTTTCCTAACCATATCAACTTCCAATTATCTCGATGAATTTTTGCTAT
Source organism: Pachydiplax longipennis (assembly GCA_036926295.1). NCBI lineage: Eukaryota > Metazoa > Arthropoda > Insecta > Odonata > Libellulidae > Pachydiplax > Pachydiplax longipennis. The sequence goes on along the minus strand of JAVFKF010000011.1, from coordinate 2,971,811 downwards.
ATTTCATTTTTTTTTATTTTCATGATTCAACATTTTTCATAGTGCTAAGATTCCTTTTCTGTTATAAATCCCAGTGTGCTTCTTTCTATATTATGGGTTTTCAAGGACACTATATTAAGGACAGACGCTCGGTCTTCGAGAAAATCAAGGACCGGGAAATCATAACACTGAAGAAAAAAAAATGGCGAATATCTTGGTATACATTCTAAGATAGTTGAAGCATACAGATTCCAAATATGCAGACGATTAGTTCATCTAGGAGATGAATGTCTTAGGGAGACATAAGAAAGAATATAGCTTGAGTAATGCTAGAGATTCTCGGTTGCGAAAATTACAAAAAAGACGGGGAGAGTAAATCTACTTGAAGACATTTTTCAGTCGCGTAACAAGATGCTTTCATTCAAAAAGCATCCTAACGATGATAAGCGATATATGCTCTGTCCGCATAAATTAATTATTTGACGACAGTTATCGGTGGCCCATATAGAGAGCATTTCCGCTCATTATTTTCTACTACAGTAATTTGTTTAATTAATGCATGATAATTATATAAATAGATAAATACGAGTCGTACGTTTACACACAAATGTGGCTTCCATTTTAAAGAAAATCTCCGTGTTTTTCACTGCAAAAATCGTGACTCATTAATACATAACTATCATGTCACATCTACGTACAAGTAGCCTGTGTTACGAGTAGCATACGGCAATGCTTAGGAAGTAAACGTGATCGAGTCCTCACAACTTATTTCGCCTTTAAATTATGACGAATTCCACTGACTCAAATACATCACAGCGGAGGGTGAAGCATGAACTGCTGCCATTCCCCTTAGAGTCTACCTTAAGTATTCTTCTTCGACAAATCTTGTCTTCTCAACATTCCATACAGCCAATTCTTCTACGGACGCAAGTCTGTTTCCATTGGAGAGTGTCCGCCATTCAGCGATGTAGATGTCGTCGGTTTTGCATCTCATTATTTACAATTATCAGTTAAGTATCTTCCGTTTTTCATCATAGCATGATAGAAATCTCAAAATTCTGGTAGCGGACGGGCAGCAGGACCCGCCGAACAAACCGAAGGAACTAATTATTCCTTTCTTTTCTCTGTTCTCACCCTCTTTTCTTTTAGTCTTGTGCCGGATCCTCCGCTGATAACAACGCGACAACTACAATATGCGATTCGAGATTAGCCACTTCTTCGGTACGGAACTAATTTTCCGCGCAAAGGATTCTTGCAAATAAAAGGCTTTTGCCATATCCCTATAAAAACGCGATGTTTTCCCCATGGCTCCTTTAGAAACTTATGTCAAAGTCGAACGGCCTATGCCGGCTCGGTTAGCGACACCTGGCGCCCGCCCGACCATACTGGTTGTAGGTTTGATTCTACTGCCAACTAGTTGGAATATTGCGGGATAGTCGAAGTAACAAAGAGTGTGCTGGGAAGTGGCGGGCGATGCGACGTATACCTCTTCAGGAAGGAGTCGAGTATCGTACTGTTCTTCCTTTGTTTTTCAATACGCCGAAGAAATGTATGCCGTTATTGGGAATGAAGTCGCGTCTGTTACAAACAAAATTTCCATCGTTCTTTCTTACAAGAGTTATTAGGAGTTATTCCACCATTTTCCACTTTGGCAACCGAATTATGGTAACAGAACCATTTTCTTTCGGAGAAAGAAAATGGTTTTGTTACCATAATTTTTCGGAAGACATTTGCACACGTATCAAGTAGGTACATATCCTACTTTATTACACTTATATAACCGTCATGCGCTCCATCACATCGGAACCCCAAGCAATTATCCAGTATGAGTTCGGTGGCTGGAGGACCTAAATTTTCAATTACCTCTTAAATCATAAAATATCTTTAAACAGAATGCTGGGATCCAATCTTCCTTGTTAATGTATATTTCCTTATGCTCTTAAACTTACTGCAATAACAAGTATAAGTTTACCGATCTAAACTGACCAGGGCTAATCAATGGTACGTGTCAAAGGGGACCCGGACGTGACTGAAATTAATCATTCAATATTAACTTAAAATTTATTTCATAAAAAATAAAAAAAATGAAGACTAAATTTTGACTACTACTTTACGTGAGGTGACGTTGAAATTTCTGTAAAGCTGTGAGGTATCGAAGCGTCGGCGATTCGAAGCGCGAAGCGAATTACGCTCTTTGATATAAATGTCAAAACCTCAAGTTCTATTTAAGATATAGGATCGAAACAAACTGAAAATGAAAATCACAACATTTATCTCGATTTCTCTCGAGACAAATTCTTCCTCACGAGAGAAACCGTAAAGCTTTAGGCGATGTATAAATTGGACTGCACGACGAAGTGTTACTTGAGTTACGTTCCAACTAAATAATTTTTTACTAAGATTTGGTTGCTCTAAAATTAATCTCATGTAACTTTTATGCATTCAGATGATACAATGAGCAATGGAAGAAATAATCAGCATTTTATGTTGGATTGTAAGAGAATAATGGCAGTTTCAAAAATGTTCACGGGTGAAAACTCAGCAATTCATTCTATTTTTGCTTTCAACATTGTTGTTTTTGCTATAAATGCATAAAATTTTCACTGTTGTGTTGATAGAGTTATTTTCATTCAAATTTCACCAGAACTTAAGTTTGAATCGGTCAATGTAAACTACGAAGCTTAATTATTCCCGTCCGAATCCGTAGCTCCGCGTAAAGGCGACCCGGCGCGCGAAGCTTTGCCTTTCTCCATAAGACAAGACCAGACAATACTGACTGGAAGCTTGAAACGGAGAATAGTGGGCAGGAGAATCAAACCTACAACCAGTATGGCCGGGCGGGCGCCAGTTGTCGCTAACCAAGCCGGTATCGGCCGTTCGACTTTGACATAAGTTTCTGAAGGAGCCATGGGGAAAATATCGCGTTTTTATAGGGATATTGCAAAAGCCGTTTATTTGCAAGAATCCTTTGCGCGGAAAATTAGTTCCGTACCGAAGAAGTGGCTAATCTTGAATCGCATATTGTAGTTGTCGCGTTGTGATCAGCGGAGGATCCGGCAGAAGACCGAAAGAAAAGAGAGTGAGAACAGAGAAAAGAAAGAAATAATTCGTTCCTTCAGTATGTTTGGCGGGTCCTGCTGCCCGTCCGCTACCAGAATTTTGAGATTTCTATCATGCTATGATGAAAAACGGAAAATAATTAAACGATAACTGTAAATAATGAGCTACAAAACTGACGATATCTATATCGCTGAATGGCGGACATTCTCCAATGGAAACAGACTTGCGTCCGTAGAAGAATTGGCTGTATGGAATGTTGAGAAGACAAGATTTGTCAAAGAAAAATACTTATAGTAAGGTAGACTCTAAGGGGATTGGCAGCGGTTCATACTTCACCCTCCGCTGTGATGTATTTGAGTCAGTAGAATTCGTCATAATTTAAACGCGAAATAAGTTGTGACGACTCGATCACGATTACTTTCTAAGCATTGCAGTATGCTACTCGTAACACAGCAGAGTAGGTTTGTCTGTCCATCATCCCGCAACAGATGTTCGACGTGCCTTTTTTATGAAGAATTGATAGATTGGAATAAAGTCACTATCACTAAGCCACCACTTACTCTCAGCCTTTCCCCCGAGGAACTTCAAATCGTTAAAGATAACGCCAAGGAACCTATAAATCAGCTTTCAGCGTTATTTTCCCTCCCAAATAATTCTCAAGTAGTCGAACGAACCGTAAAAGAAGTCACAGAGGCCTCACGCTTAGTCTACGGCCACGATGCAAGAGACGGGTTCATAGGAGAGAGGATCCTCTCGCGAATACCAAAAGCTGTAACAAAACAGCCTCCAAAGACATCAGCTATTGTCCATTTACCATCATGTAGGCACAGATTTTTCCCATTTAAAATGCATAGGCCCGTGTATTTCAAACGGGAGAAATTAGTGCGCCGTTGCAAAATTTGCGTAAAATTCTGGAGTTGGTCAAAATTGTTTCAACTTTTTAAATTATTTAGTATCAGTGATACCACAGTTCCATAAAAACCACATAAAATAATAACTGTGTCATCAGTGATGACACAGTTATTATTTTATGTTTATTTACAACATAATGCAAGTCCGAACCCTTTAAGTTCATAAACAACTTAAGAAAGACAATTTTTCTTACGGCGGTTGTGCAATACAAGGTGCCGATATCTCGTGCGGCTGTTGCAGGGTTTTCAGTTTTACCACTGTTTCGATCATTTTATAAGATATCGTTCAGTTAATTATCAATAAACACACAAATAGCTGAACATTATTGAAAGAAAATAGATATACAGGTCAATCACGTCATGATCGACATTTTACATTTCTAATATAAGCTCAAGTTTACTGTAAGCAAAAATTATATCAGCTATACAAAATACGTATTTAAAAGTAATGGTGTATATAATGCCAGTTTTTTCGTGGGGTAACAAGTTGTCCTTCTGCACTTTATTTCTTAATTCGATAGAAAGTCCTTTTGCTGACACCAGTAGCCTCACACATTTTCTCTATAATATTCCTTTCGCTTTCTTCAGGAAAATATTTCTTGAAGTATCTGTACACCGTTTGTCTCACCGCTTTTTAGGATTTCCCCTTTCTTTCTGCTCTCCATCTCAGAAAACGCAGCAGAGATTCCATAACGATATCTATCACATAGTATTACATTGAGAAACAAATACAGTACGCTGTATGAAACAGCGCTGAGTACATTTAACAAAATGTATAGAGAACATATATATATTTTACAAATATACTAAAAATTTCAAATAAAAAAGAGACAGTGAGGTAATAAAACAACTCTCCAGAAATATTTCCTTAACTCAAACAGGAAATGCTGCAGGGAACTCCTAGAGTACACTATCAAAGGAAGGTAAAGAGCTGCAGAAAGAGCACAAGATCACAAGTTTCCTTTTCCACAGGCACAGTAAAACTGAAACTGTCGTAGTTAGCAAAAATTAGCTCTAGAAAGCGCGAAAATACAATAACCAATAACGGTAACCAATAATGCATAAGAAGGCAGCTGCACATCATAAAATGAACCCCTTCAACCAGGGGACTACGCGGAAAACGCCCACGTGTGGGTTAATTTTCAACGAAAAAGGGTCTGAGAGAGAAAAAATGGCAAAAAACATCGTAAACCGCTTTCATAGGATTCTATAATGTGAAAAATTAATAAAATAATAATAGAACTTAGAACAGCCTCACGAACGATCGAGGCCGGCGCCGTGTAATGCGCTACCGCCGCAAGAAAAATTGTCTTTCTTAAGTTGTTTATGAACTTAAAGGGTTCGGACTTGCACAGAAAATAAATTAACTATTTTCTAAGAAACTTTCTCCCTGGATGTTTTTACGTGGGCGAATTGGATGAAAAGTGGCAGGCGATTCCTTTTTCAATGCATTTTGCGAGAAATTCTCGACTTTTTCATTAATTTCTGTTGAAATTTTCCCTAAAATAATTTCATCTGCCTAAGTATTAACGCCAAAGGAAACAGAAAGGTTTGAAGCTGATATTGATGTAAAAAAAAATCCCATGTTTCTTGAATTTGAGAATTAATGGCACCCGTTCCAAAATAAACAAAACACCGTATTTCTTTGAGATGTAACATTTTTGTTGTTTTTTGAGATTATGTTGTAAATAACATAAAATAATAACGGTGCCATGTGTGGTATCACTGATACTAAATAATTTAAAGAAATTGAAACAATTTTGACCAACTCCCGAATTTTACGCAAATTTTGCAACGGCGCACTAATTTCTCCCGTTTGAAATACACGGGCCTATGCATTTTAAATGGGAAGAATCTGTGCCTTCATTATGGTGAATGGATAATAGTTATCTGGTATGCGTCCACGGGTGTGCAGGCGGGCGGGACTCGATTAGCAGGCACTAACTCATCATGAGTCCTGGGTAGCTCACTTTCCACTTTCCATGGTTTTCCAAAAATTTTAAAACTATGATAACTCGTCATATTCGGTTGAAAGGCTTAATATTATTCTTCCTCAATCAAAACGAATTGAAACAGCCATTTAATCAAATGTATGTAAGCTCCGTCAAAAAATAAACTTACCTAAAAAAACGCAATTTTCACTAAAATTTCGAGTTTTTGAGTTGTTTGGTCAGGCCAAAGACGAACTTTGTCAGAGCCGTGCTTTTGCACACTTATTATTGAGCCTAAAAGACAACTTTTCCAACCTAATACGTTCCCGCTACTAAAAATTTTTGTTTTTCGGTACGCCCTAAAGTAAATACATCGATGGATTTGAAGCGTCACTCAAATGTCTCTTTTTCTGGTCGATGGTGACAGATATTGCTACAGTTTGAGCAGATACGATGACCGGAATTTGACCGAATAAATTCATACAAATTCCATTTTCGTGACGCCATTTCATTACGTCAGAATACTGAGTTTACGCATATTCACAATCCCATTCAGTTAACTAAGCCTTATTGTATGAATTTTCTTTGGATAAATATTGATTTCGACAGACACATTTCATTGGGAATGAGGACATTAATCGACCTCTATTTTTAAATTTAGCAAATTATTTATCCTCGCAAACTTCCATGAGAAACTTTTACGCCAAAGTTTCAGCTCAGAATTTTTGCGAAGTTATTAATATTCGAGCTTCGAACTTTTTCCTAAGTAGTGGAATCATTTTGAAGTCCTTTCGAAAGAAGCATATCATCCGATTAATTTTACTGAATTGCCCCGTTTCTTGTTCCGTTAGTATAGTCACTCTTCTATGCTTCCCTTGTCAGTTCTTCAGTTATATCTTACGTAATTTTACTACCCAACATTAATTTGTGTCTTAAGTGATGATATAATTATTTTTGTTATAGTCTTGATGTTTTGAGAACATTTTGTTCCCCAACTCTATCTTATTGTAATCGTATTTCTTAGCATGTTATTTTGAGAAAACGAATTCCTTTCACATTTTCAATTTCTGCTCATATTTAGTCCATTTTAAGATGGGTTTGTTTCTTCCGTCCGATATAATCGTATTTTGCCTAGTTATTTCTGTAGATCGTATTTCAAATTTTAATATATTCAAAATTAAATATCTTTACATCTTAAAACGAAAATGATTCTACTATATTTTTTACTTGCTACAGGTGTAGATATATAGAGAATCTATTGGTGTGTAATACTTTTTGTTGCCTTTTCGTCATATTTTTGAAGAAAAGTCTGTTTTTCGATGAGAGCGACTTCATTCAAGCCATATTCATAACTGTGGAAGAATGAGCTCATCTCGCGCTTTTATCCCGTAGAAGAAGTGTTTCTCGGAAAAAAGCGATTCTCAAGCGAAGACGACTCTCTAATGTTATCATAAGAAATGCACGTTCATCTCGATCGATTGCAGAATTCTTTCTTCGGTTTAATATATATGAAGCAGTGGTCCAAAGAAATGGGATATAAATATATAGAGCAGGAAGTGCACCTGCAATAGGTCAGGTGATTAAGTGGGTCACATGACACTACTCCGCGTAGGCAGCGCCGCCAACGGCGTCTCCTTTAATTGGGTCACTACGAAATCGGTGAGTCATCCGCGTAGTTCGGAGAATGACCGCCAGGGATGAGAGTCGAATTGATTTATAGTCACTCCCATCAAATCTGAATCCCATTCGAAGCGGCTTTTGCATAGAATTCCTCATTGGTTGCCATTTTAATTTTATTTTATCAATCCTCAAAATCGTACGAGCATTTCGTCTTTCTCTTTACTCTTCGATGAGGCCGGTGCCACCAAAATAGCCGCCCGAGGCAATTTCTGCCACCCTTTCGATATCTAACGGAAAAATAGAGGAAACATTTTCGTATAATAAATTACAAAATAATTTTTAATGATAAAAACTCTTCAAACAACGATGAGAAAAACTGCACAAAGTATACTTTTTGAAGTTTTTCTTTGGCAAAAGCATCTAAAATGTGTTGGAAATGTAAACACTGTTTGATGACATTGTTTATGAAAATCCAGGCGATATTGATGACTGCGTAGTATAAATGTTAAACAAAAAACTGGACAGTCCCCATGACTCACATTCACCTATTTGAATTTTGGAAGGTTTAACACATGTTTAGCTAGATAAATTTACAGTATTAATTGCAAAAACAAAATTAATTATTAATTTTTAAAGGAAATAGGGTAATATAAGACGAGATACATTCAAGAGGATCCACCACGACGCGCGCTCACTTTTAGGGCTCGATAACTACAGCGTGGATTTAATCAATATTTTACGTGAATTACATTCTATGTCTAATAATGTATTGATAAAGTAAGAGAGACATTTCAAAACTGGAAGGACTACGTAATCACGTGTGATGACCGAAAAAGGCCAAAATTGATGAAATTTAAAAACTTTAAGTGTGATGCAGCTTTTTTTCTTTTCTTTCTGTGATCCGATTCGAGTAATATTATACACAATTTATTTTCTAACCAAATGGAACAATTTCATGGGGCATCCCAAAGAAATTCTTAAAAAAATATTTTCCCTATGAATAAGGACCACTTGTCTGGTACATATGAAAGCGGAGTTATTTAATTCGATAATAGAGAAATATAAACAGCTATTTTTTCTTAGTGGAGATAGCCTTAACTTGATAGTATATCACAACGAAAAGTTAGAATAAAATATATAATGTATACTACACCTGTTCCTGTGGTTTAGTATATCGTACATTATATATTTTATTATAACATTTTTGCTGCTTTTTTATTCCGTGCATATCGCATCTTGTTTTAATTGAAATGCCACCCTTAACTGTATGTTTGCTCTTGAATATCAAAGCGCTGTAGAAAAAGCGAAATCATTTCAATACTTTCAAGTTCTCATAATTTCAAACGATACAGAAAGCGTCATGATTTGATGCCTCCAATCTTTAATCTCGTGAACCAACTGGGTACAAAGGAAGAGTTTTGATCGGCAAACAGAGGAACAGAGTGGTTTAGTGGACACAAATATACGACGATATAGATAATGAACGATAGAGATGAATCGACAAAAAGAATTTGAAAGAAAGACCTTATTTCGGGGGAACAAACGAAGACCGCGTCTTAGCCTTTATATAATTCTTACGTAATAACTTTGAAGTATGGTCTTCTTTTCGCACAATGAGAGCGTCTACGTTAATTAATTTTGACAATTTTCAATCTAAAACGAAGTAATAAGAAATACGATTATTCGGCAGTATCTTTTTCTTCAGTGTGCTCCCCATTTATTTTGACGAAAGGAAACACCGAAAAGAGAATTTTTATTCTACGTTCTGCTCTACGTTGGTCCATCTACAATATGCGGCAAGCATATGGGATCCAGCGGATGAAATGAGTACCTGTGAACTCGAGAAAGTGCAGCGAAAGGCGATACGTTTTGTTAAATAATGCTACGAGAAGAGGACAAGTGATGCTGTCAGGAAGGAAGGAATTGGTTTTAATTGCTCGATAAATCCAGGGAAAGCACGTTTGCAGAGGGCGTAATCAGTATTTCTTCAAACAATGAGCGTAAAATAAGAGATGCGAAGGGACGAACGACAAGCTGAATAAGTAGCGGCCGGTGTTTACACCCACTGCCACACGCCGAAAGGAGGCTTGCACCTGACAAGTAGATGTATGATACTAGAAGCAATAATTCACAAATATTTCTAATTGTAACTTGACATTTTCAACGATTAGTTGACGTAATTTGATAGTTATTATCACGCAGTAACTGTTTTGATCTTCGAAATGCGACATCTTATAATGGCCGCAGAGTTCTTATCGCACGTCATTAAATGATTGTCTCGTTCCTTCTTAAACATAATTAATGTCATTCAAATCCGCTGTATTCCTTACGGGAGAACGGCGTGCGCTGTTGCTACATTTGCACGGAAAAAGATAGTCGACAGGAACTTATTTGGAAGGCATTCAGCATAGAATAAAATCAATTCTTAATGGCATAGTGCAATTAAATCAAGGTTAAACAGTGTCTTAATCGAAGGAAAAATGAGAAAGTGATTTTCTCAAGGAAATAAGGTGTAAACTATGATTTCTTTGAATCGATGAATTTGGGTCTATCTTTCAACAAATAAGTTCTTTTCTAGTAACAAAATCTTCCTCTTGGAATGCACTTTTCAGTTATGTTATTAACTTTGCTGTTAAACATTTTCGATAAGAGTGTATTGGGAAAATCTAAAAGAATACGCGAGTTCTCGGGAAAATGCAAGGATATATGTATTCGCCTGCTACTTTTTGTCCTGTTTTCGTAAGAAAAAACTTCCAGTGAGAAAGTTTCTGAAAAAATACCGATTATCTTTTGTTCAAATCAAATTCCTTTAAGTTTATTGATAACGTCAAAAAATGAATCTATATAACGATGGTGAAACTCGGCCTGCACTGCTATTATGCTGCCGATCCTTATACTTATCGAAAGGCTCATCGATTCGATCAACAACAACAGTTTATTATGATTACAGAGCATTAAATTGTCCGAATATTGTGAATTGCAAATTTACACATTTTCATAGTTGAATTTCAGCGCTAACAGAAATTACTGAGGAAGTCTTTAGAAATGTAGAGTTAATGAATAATAATAAATAATAGAGAAATAATTCACGAAGATGAAATTCTTTATACTTATGTAAACATGCATTACCACAAATTTGCACATGATATAATGATCACATAGTATTAATTTTTCGCAAAAGAGATATCTGAAGATCGCTTTGTTTAGACGATAAAACAAACTCATTACCATTGAAGGGCCATTATCGTTGAATGAATTAATTCAACTACTCGTCCAAGGCCAAACAAACTAATTATAATAAGTGGAATGAGCGATTTCAGAAACATTCATTTGCGAAATAATTACACGTTTCGACTCCAAATGACGATATTATTCATACTTTTTTGGGAAGAACGACTTGTGCTCTATACCACAGAGTAGTAATTTACAGTTCAGAGCACTAAAATAAACGTCATTGCCTAGATTTACACTTCATGAAGAACCTCATCCTTTTGTGGTTTTGCTCACTCCGCATAAAAGATTCTACGAATGCTCAGAATTAATTGAATCTTAATCATCTTCCGCAATTTGCTGATATAATCTTTTGATTCCCAAGTAGTAAGTTACAACTAACGAGTTGACTATATCTTCCAAGGTACCTCCATCAAAGGGAAAGTTTTCTATTATAAATGATTTGCATTTTTAAAATACTGTCAGCCAAAGTGTTTCAGTTCTGTCGATTTGCATCCAATTAAGCGATATTATCCAATTGGCACCCATTATATTGTCCATTCATTAAAACCAACTTAAAAATCTTTTGTATGCAGAATTCCATTTAGTTTTAATTTTGATTTTTAGGAATAATTTACCTGTAAAGTGAACATACTTTCCGTGGTAAAAATGGATGTCGTTAACTTAATAATTAATTATAAAGTATGGATGTCTAAATCCTCGAGAACCGAAAGTTACTAAACATTGACAAAAGTAAATATGGAATCCTTATCGCAGACGAGTCTATGTATACATAGTGAAGTTTAATTTATATTTTATTTGTATTTTGCTGGATCTACTTCGATTACCACATAAATAGAGTCGTACGATCATGAGACAAGTTTCATATTCTTGAGGCCGTTTTTTCAGAGCAGTTCATCACAACTTTGGATAATTTTCATTTTCGGTAATCATTGAACCTCGCCAAGATATTACATTCTCTTGCGTAGAATATTTTACTCAGAATAAATAATCACGAAAAATTCGAATTGTTGATTCGTTGTGCCTTTTTGATGAATAATCCCCATTTTCACCATCGAAGGACCGCTACCTTCCATTAATTGAATCTCTCTCATATATCTAATACTAGCTGAAGCGCCCGTTGATTCTCAACAGTAAAATAAAGATTTCTATCTACCATACTATTTGTAGGCGATTCCGGCATATTATGGTATTCATCGATTGCTCTGTCCCCGGTAAGATTGTTAGGGAAGTTCAGATAACACACACATAGATATATATATATATATATATATAAACATGGGTGATCTGAAAAGTTTCCGACATTTCGCCATTTCTCGACATGTTTTCTGAAAATTTTATGAAGATTTCTGAAAAATCTGGGGTCGGAAACTTTTCAGACCACCCTCGTATACACACACACACACACACACACACACATTATATTAGTAACCCACGTCTGTATTTTACCCCATTATAGCTCAATTTGACTAAATCCATTATAAAGAGGATCGTCTAAATAGTTCGATATTAAAAAGACTGCCGTGTGTTGATGAATGTTGTTAAATTCCTTTTGCTTCTGATCACAGGAAAATGTATAGACTGTTGCGTAGAAGATAATTGTGTGTCAAACATGTGCTAGCAAGAATTCGAATGAGACATCACCGACCAGCGGGCCTCCAACACCAAGGTCCCAGGTTCGAATCCCGGCTAGCCTGATTTATCTGGGAATGATCGAGTGTGTGTTCGTCAATTATTAAAATGGATGCGATTGGGGTCTTCCTGTTTCCGTTAAAGAAAATAATAATTTTATTAAGTGCAGATTTAGCTTAGAAGAGGAGAGCCTATGGTAAGCATCATTCCCTCTTCGGTAGAGGATGCAGGCTGATCGCAGTCAAACCGATTATTGCATTACATCATATACATTTTAAAGATCGGTCTGCTTTTCGCGCAAGGATAGCGCCTTGATTACTTAAATTTGCTCATTTCTACTCTACAATGAAGCAGTTTTTGCCATTTAGACAATTGGAAAGAATTAAGATTTTTTTGAAAGCAGTGATGAGATGGCATATCTCCGACACTTCGATCAACAGCAATCTGCTAGAAAAATAATCCACTCAATCTGGCTTAGAAGGATCAGAAATGCCAAATAATAAATACACATTTTAATATAATTAAATCAGGTCTTCTCATTTTGAACGGGGAATTTCAATGGTATAGCATCTATTATATCGAGCAGTTTCTTCGGATACAAACTCTAATCGTGTTATAAATGGAATATTGACTAGAAATCTTTACCACATATATATCCCGCCGAGAAACTGGCTTAGGAATTCAGACTTCGATTCTAACTATCATTGGTTCGATACCAGAAGGTTCAAAATAGTAGTTTCCTAAGAACAACTTAAAGGAAAATCATAATTTTGAAACACCCTCTGTGATGACAGAACCTGGGATATAATTAAAGGATTTCGTATTCTAAGTCATCGAATTATGATCATGAGTTGGCGCCAGGCAGGCGCAATGACCTCATAAGAAAAAGGGGAGAGTTAATATTATTATCAGAGTAATTCCCGTGAATATATAAGCCATCATGCATGCGAGTAGGATTCATATTTTATAAACGAATTCGACCCTCGGTTGTGGCCAGCCTTCCGTTTGAACTGCATGAAATACGCAGAAATTTAGTTAGTGGACCTCTCCGATAATAATTCAAATTAAAATTTTGGAAATATTTAGATTCTTAACGTAATTAGCAATATCATCCCGCGAAGTGGCCCGGGCTCGATACAAGGTCGGTTAAATTTTACCGTTTGAAATACACTGAGAAGAACCTGAGAATGTTTTTAAATCACCAGCTAGTGGTGTTACTTGGACATTGTCAGATTCAGCAACTTTAAGCGATAACAAAAGAAAGTCGTAATCGGAGGATCGATGTATCGAATCGAAGAGCAGCGGTGGCGCGGCGAATCAACAAGTCGATCGGACGTCAGTGAAGAGATGAAGCTGCAGGTTGTGGTTCTGGAGGCAGGGGATCGGTGGCGAAGGGCTCTATTGAGGTCAGTCATATAACCAGGCGAATTCATTTTTCCCGCGAAACTAATTGATTTGAGAAGTAGAGTGACGGTATGTATATAACGCGTATTAATGGCCACGCCGGTTGCACCTTTCGCATTGCGATTGCCAATTGTTACATTTTCATTCGTATTTCGGCTATAATTCCGTACGATATGTTTTAGGCGATCGTTATTTTACAATTCCATGAAAGTCTTATCATGCGATAGTGCCTTAAAGAAAGGATTGCGATACATAAAATCTTCCTATTGATGTTATTTTTTAATTTCCGCCGCTTATCCATTATATATATATATATATATATATATATATATATATATATATATATATATATATATATATATATATATATATAACTGCATTTGGGGGAGTGGCAGGGGGTGCCTGCACCGTAACACCACAGCTCACTTCCGCCAGAAGGGCGTGTATTTCATTGCGAATGGTTTAGGAATGGATGGCTACGGTAAATTGAAAAATTGTTTATCATAAATCATCATGTCATTGATAATTTACAGAAGTTTCGCTGTCAGATATGATATTAATGCCTTTAAAAAATTCTTGAAATATGTGGTAATGTATTTCTTATGATGGATATTTTAGAGTTGTCTAGGTTTTTGTCTAGGGAGTCGAACCTAGGACGATTATGATCGAAAAAATAATTGCTCAAGCTTACGCTACCATTGAAATTTCTGACAAGTTTCGCTGTGAAATGTGATTTTAAATACCTTTAAAAAATCTCGAAATATGCGGAAATACATTTCTAATGTACACAGCTTTTCTCGCAATATCAGAATGGCCTATGTAACAGGAAGAAAATGTAAAATCTTTTAAAAATTATTATCTCTCAACTTATTAAGTTTAACTTAGAATTCAAGTATCGCGGAGCAGCTCTTCTCTTTCAAAATGGATCAATGAATTGCACCGATTCCATAATCTGTTTCTTTGTGACAGTTCATATATTATGCAAATACGTCAAATCTGATTGTACATAAGAGCCGCCTTTCGGCGTGCACCGTGACTACTAATCGATTACTTTCGCGCATTGTTCGTGCAAAAAATGAATTTCTTTCAAAATGTATGAAATCTGGAATCGACTGGTTGTTCTATTTCTCAGATGTTCCTCATTAGTGCGAAATATGTAACAAGGACTCTTAATGCATCTTCTAGGAGCGTACTCATTTATTAAGCTAATTGATGGAGCCATCTTTCTTCTAAAGATTCCCATTCTGCCTTCCGAAGCATCTAAATAGAGCTCACCGATATGTCATAGCAATACTTTACAAAACGTATTGCCTTTTGGTGTACCTTTTCTAATTCGCGATTGCAAAATTTTTCAGCCGATAAGTAACATCGATTGCGGACTCTTCTTCTTACGGATTCCATTAATTTCTCTTTGTCTTTATTAACAAGTTAAGGATCTCTATATATTGAGTGTCGAATAGCCGTTGTAATGGAGCATCGATTCTTGCGTTTTCTATGGAAATGCCAAAGTGGCGATGACGTCATGTCATGATGACGACAGACTCATATTTGACGCTCGTTTTAAAAAGGGTGACAAAGTATTTCTCGTTATTTTTTTAATGAAAACTTGTAGTACGTCGCGAAATTCTGAAAAATATCCCCGATTGGTGGTTTAAAATTACGGAAATGTTCCTGAATATTGATCGTAATATTAGAATTATAAATCGTTTATCGGCTAAACATATTGCCGCTTGATTTGTTAATAACTCTTATATGTGAAGCCTGTTATCATATAATAGTTATCATATTTTTGATCAAATTAAATTTTCTGCGGAATTAGGTCTTTCTATGTTGCCATTATGTAATCCCACAAAGTTAAGTATTGAATTTATTGGATTTTTACTATGTTAAGAATACATACGATATATAGCACAGCACGTTACATATAATTCTAGAGTTAGCAAAGCTGTTGAATGCAATATTCGAGAAATTCCTGAATATTCTTCTTTTTGGAGTGACGAAGATTAAATACTGAAAAAGAAATAATTCGCAACGAAAATGGAAATTTAATATTCATGGAAATATGTTATTTGGTGTCGAATTCGATCGGATGCTTCGATTGAAGAAATGGAAAAGTTAATTTTTTCGACTGCTGTTTCGCCTATCTTCTCGGAAAGAAGCAGAGCAGACAGCGAAAGATAAAAAGGGGAACGAACCATAAAGTAGCACCGGACAAGGAAACTTCGTTAAGTGCCACTTAACTAACATATTGGAAATAAAGTTTTCCGATGGAACAGCTGGAAAAAAGAAGAGAACCAACATTTTAGTAAATTTCAAATTAACCGTAAAATCTCAATTTTCAAGAATAATTATTTTTAGTTTTATGCTAAACCTTAATACGATAGCCTACTTGTAATATTGAACATTTCTTCCATGACTAACTTTGGCCATGGTAGAAATGTTTTTCAAGGAAGAATTGAGATTTCTCCGTTAATTTTAATTTCAAAGATTATAGTTCTCTTCCAAAGCGTCCATTTGAAAATAATTTGTTCTTTCTTCCAACTTTAGTCGTAAATTATTATTTTAAACATTTAAGAGCGAATACTTGCAATTCGATCGTTTGTAAGTAAGGAAAATGAAGAAAGATTGGAGAGGCGACTCCTGATTTGCGTTATGTAATCGCAGTCGGTTATGTAATGCACGCTTAGAGAAGCATAATGCATTGCCCCTTCCCATCTATTCATTCTTGTATTTTAACTGCGGGGTAATTAATAAAATAACAAAAGAATAAGATAAATATAAATAAATACATAAAAATTAAATATAATAAGATCTTCGATGTTTAATAATTATAGCAATATTTTCATTGTGCTCTGTGGAATTTTCTTAATTCGAAAGATAATTACAAATGTCTAAGCTCGCTGTGTTATTTATGTAATTAAACAAATAATTATTAGAGAGCAGTACACAGAATTCACAGAATGACAGTGTGAAATAAAAAATAATTTACAATACATATAAAAATTAGGGAAATGAGAAACATGAAATACAATTATGTAAAACCTACGTTTTCATTTTCTTCATAGGAAAGTGCAGAATATTTCCCTTCATTTTGCTGATGACTTTATTTATTACTGAAAAGCAAAAGGCATATATTTCATTCTTGAATATGTGTGGATGCATATTTAATCTGAAAAAGAGTGTGAATGGTAAATGGGCCATTACAGAATTTACCTCTATATTTTTTAAGCTATGAAAATTTGTGTACTTTCACGAGAAGCACTTAGTGTCTAAGTTTCGGCTCTGAAATTTTAAACTTATTTTTGCAAAGTCATCAATTTTAGGCATTTGGAAAAATTGCAAAAATATGCGAAACATGGGTAATTTCGTAACTCTAACTTTTTAATGAAATGTTATAAATATTATATTTTCATCTTTTGTTGGTGATTGAATGTATCTATATCATTTTATAAATTAAAGTTTCACAATTTTTTCTAAAATTGTTTAATTATTTTAAATGAAACATTTGACCGCAGTTCAACTCAATAACCGGATATTAAAATATATCTTCGGATTCATCAGTATTTTCCTGTAGAAATGTTTCATGTATGGCAGCAATAAGAACAGTTTTAAATTAAAGAGTACTGAGGGGTACAGCCTCGGGAGTGTCCTGAGTTCGACACCAGGCGATACTTTGGGCGAATTTTTGAAAAATGTATCGGGGCCTTTCTCGGTGCGAGTATTCACAATCGCGGAATTTGCAGATAAAGTGGTCTTCTATAACACCAGTGGAAGGAATGTTACCAAATGAGTGTTGTTTAGACGCCATGTGGATGCTAAATTCTCCATTTTTTGCGATTTTTAAGATTGGTTTGGAATGCTCTCGCGATAACATGGAAAGATGAAATCTGGAATGTAAACAGGTGTCATATATACGTATCGGAATCTTATGGTAAATATTCTTTTATTATCTTGCAGTAAGCAAGCAACTTTTACTCGTAATAGATAAATATCTATCTATGGGGGGATACGAATTCTAAGCATGTTTCACAAGTGCCGTCGACCTGTAATTTTTACGACGTACTGGCACTACCCTGTAGTTACCAGAATAATTCAGACATCGACGCTAGATGTCACGGGTCCGATACCAGAATGTCCCGAATATCGCTCTTTTTCCATAAGAATGCATTGCGCGGATTTTTGAAAATTATTTTGAGGTACTTATCGGTAAGATAGAGACACCAAAATCTCTGAGGTTGAATTTGAGGTACTCTTCTGTGGTACCAATGATAGAAATGTTACTAAATGAACATTAAGTCGACACCAAGTCGGTGCGAAATTCTCCCGTAAGAATAAACTTCACAGATTCAGGCGAGGTGTTGTGGTAATCCATAATGGAAAGGAACTATTAAAGAATTGTACTTTTACCACAAAAAATTTTTATTTTAACACAAACAACCACTACACGACCGGTTTCGAAGATTAATCTTCATCTACTGGATGAAGATGAAGATTAATCTTCGAAACCGGTCGTGTAGTGGTTGTTTGTGTTAAAATAAAAATTTTTTGTGGTAAAAGTACAATTCTTTAATAGTTCCTCTCCCGTAAGAAATGCATTTCTGCAATTTTTGACATTTTTTATTGATTTCCCGATAAGCTTAAAGGATAAAACCCGAAAAGGGAACAGAGGCGATTGCAAACATTATTCTACGCGATTCACCTTTTCTCTAATGGTCCTTGGTTCGATGCAAGAGCGCCATTCTGATTCTACCATGCATTTCAAACGGGGATAATGGAATCTTATTTTGGGAACTTCTCGACAAGATATTGAATTAAAACTTTGGAGTAGGTCTGAATGGCACTTTCCTAATATCAATATGCAATGGTCTCTCACGAATGGGTTCTGAGTTCGACACTAGGGGGTCTTTTGGGCGAATTTTCAAAAACTGTATTGGGGCGAGTAATCTTCAAGGCAGAAGATGACTCGCGAGCGTCGAAACCAGTCGTGAATAAAAACCTTTTCCGTGGAAAGTCTTACTTATTCTTTCATTATGACGTATTGTGATAAATTCTTGTAGATAGTAGTTGATAGTAAATTTGAATGATAAATATGAGTTGCAAATTCGAAATCCCCGCTCTAATCCGCGTTCCGTTTTTCGTTTTCTACTTTTTCTGGGCTTCCTTTAATCATTCTCTTCTACTCGAAGCCTAAACATGGAGTCTCCGGGGTATGTACTATTTATCATGTATTTATGTATCGCGCATTAGCAATTAGTTAATCATCCGTTAACTTTCTTTATCTCAAACAGTCACAATTAACGATTCCATTTTATTCACTATGTACGGAACAAAAGCTCTAAAATGGAGAAAGCTCACTTTGGTGTGAGCATTACTATCGTGATGGATTAAATTTATTATTGTTTGTTAGAAATGTCCGCATTTACAAATGTAGAATTATCCGTGGTTTGTTTTAGACTAATCAAGTGTTCGATCGATTTTTGTTCTTAACTTCGTTATAGTATCTGCGCAGTATTACTTTCAAAAGTCGTTCAATCGAATTTTTCATGGACAAGTCACCTCATAACTCATTCGCCATTTTGCCTCTTTGTAATTGTTTTAAGGTAACACCTCATTAATGCGAACTCTCGAAGAATCGGTCGATTTTCGGTTCAAATCATAGGAGTGTACGTACTTTAAACTGGTTTACGCGAAATTCGGCAAACTTGTAACTCGAAGGCTAATGCATAACGAGTGAAAGATGTGTATCGAAGCAGCCACACGATCGTGATAACACTTTATTCAACTTTGATAGCGATTCAACATCTATTTTTCGCTTTTTCACCGCATACAGCATTTCGCAGACATCACCTTCATAACTAAGAGATTAATATTACCGTAACGGCATTTTCACGGTTTTTGTTGAAATATAAATTCGAAATATGACGCAGAATGCGAACCCATTCTCTCGAAATAATGCGGGAAAACTCGTATATCTATGCTTAACTCGAAATCGCGATTCGTTAGGTCCCGACAGCTTCCGGGCAACGTAATCCTATCGTACTAATTCTTTGTCAAAATTTATGATTTGTTCATAAACTTTATCTATATTTACGCAAGTTTGAACGGAAAATTTCGGTCTACCACAAATATTTGTGTTGTAAATTTTGCTAACATATACATGCGAAAAGTACATTTGATTTACTTTTGTTTATTCCATCATATATAGCTAAATCATAGTCATTAAGGAAAGGAATATGTGTCATTCATCGACACAAGCAGTCTCCCGACGGATCGTCCAATTTAATTAATTCGTCAAACGAATTGTATTTCCTTTTTTATATTTAAAAACCAATCTTTTTAACTTTCATTGTCACCTGATGACAGCGATCCTTCACTAAAACCGCTCGTCTCCAAATAAATTTGTAAAAAATAATATGTATCTCTCTCTTTTATTATTTATGATAGATTTTCGCAATTGTCTGTGAATTATATGTCTCCCTTACAATCATTTTATTTAAGAAAATTTGGACTGCTTCCTTAATTTTTTTATATTTTAAAAATCTATTCGGAGTTTTAAAATCTTTTGCTAAACAGATGTTAAATTATACACTCGGATGCTTACCTCTGTGTTTGTGCATGTTTACTGATTGAATTTTTTTTGTATTTTTAACAAGCAAGTCGTTTTTTGTGACGGATCCGACGGGAAAGGTATGCTTGTCTATACATTATTTACTGTCATCTAAAAGTTTGACCTTTTATGTCGTATTTCCTGATCATTATTTATTAGAATGTACTGCCTATTTTAGCAATGTAAATTATTATATAATGGATATCAATCTTCAGCATCGCAAAATCCTTTAATGACAATCAGTCAGTTTCATAGAAATGTACTGTCTAAACTTAGTAGAGAAGGAAAAAGCAGCTCAGCGACTGTTAAATTTATCATCAGGTTGTAAATACGCATTTACGTTGAGGACTCAATAATATTAACGAAATCCAAGGTTTCAACAAAATACTAAATATAAACCACAGTTTTGCATTATATCTTACTATGAAAGTTCCGCCGTAGATAATTCCACTATTGAAATTGTTCAATTCCGCGCTAAAATTAGGAAATTATCACAAATAAATTAATACCACTGAACCTTCACAATTATTTATTATATATAATGATTGCGAGAAATTGAAAAAAGGGAGCTTCTCTGTGATATCGGACTTTTGTGTTGGCTAGTCAGGAGTCTGGCTGTTCTCCGTATGACAATATGAATGAAAAACACGCTCTGAATTAGAGAGAAGGTCGTGTTTAAAAGATTCCCAGTATTTGACGCCCATTCTATACAAAAGTAACTTCTCATTATCTGCCTCTACTACGATTAATCTCGCTTTGGCTCCTTTTTTCGAACATCAATCGATCACTAGATTTGTAAAAGTCTCCAACCTTCGTATTTGGTTTTATTTATTTAAAAATTGTCAGAGAAACTAATCCAAATATATATTTATATAAAAATAAGATAAAATCCGATAATGGGGCAGGAATGCGCTGGGATTCATGCCTCTTTCCTATAAATCTCCGTTAAATATACCTTGTTAACGTCTTGTTTCTATCACACGAAAAAAATATATTTTAGCTAAGTGGGACACATAATTTTAGTTCGACACAATGAAAAAAGTAGTCTCTTGCTAAATTGCGTCTTATTATAGAAACACCGTCAGAGACTTTACAAACTTATTAAGTATATATGAAATATATTTTTAGTGGCAATTTCATTCCAATATCTCCCTCAAGCTTCGAATTAAGATTATTTATATATGCATGTCATGCTCACTGAGACGTAACCTCATAAATCCCTGAAAAAAAGTTCTTCTTTAGAGAAAAGGTGATTCAGAGCCAATAATTTATGAAGTGTACATTGATTTAAGTTCAGTAGCCTTCTTCGACATTTTCTAACGCCACATCCTTTAAAAAGGAAGTATTGTAAGCATTATATTTACATATTATCAAAATGTTGAAAGTGTTTGGTTGAAGAATGTTTATAAATACGTTTCTTTTCATTCCATGTTCTTATCATCGCGATCATTTCTATCTAATTGAAAATGAATACGATCCATTCTTGTAAACGTACAGTTCACAGATTCTGTCTTACCAGTATCAGATAAATAATTAATATACATTTTTAAGTAAGTTAAACTATGTCCAGTCATCTCTCGTCGTTTCATGTGGTAGATGGGTCACAACAATTGTAGCGATAGGATCCCTATTGATTTTCCTATCTTCCTGAAATCTGTGAACAACCTGTGTGCATTATTGCTTATTGATCAAAATAATGTTTTCTGATTTATTTATTTATTTACAATATAGTCACAGGTGGACAATTGTCCGGTGGCAACTTATCATTATTAAAATGATCATATAAGGGAAGGTTCAAAGACTTCTGCGGGTAACTGTTCAATTCCTCGATAGTTCTGTTTAAAAAGCATTGTTTCCTGTTATCGGTTGTTTGCTTTACGCATTTCACTTTGCATTTATGATCGTATCTACCTAGGTAATCTGCCTCCTTTGTTCTAGCGCTTATTTCCTTATACGCAGGAATTCCTACGAAAGACCTAAAGAATACTGATAATCTCTTCTTCCTCCTATTTTCTAAACTATCCCAACCTAATTCTTTTAACATCCGAGAAACGCTGCTACTCTTTTCATATCTCCCCAACACCTACCGAGCCGCCTTTCTTCGTATAAGCCGTTTTTCTTTGTATCGGTGATAAACGACCGAATTCCTGATAAAGGACCGAAAATTCTCTTATTTATGTATTTAACTTATGTAAAATCGGACTGATATTAAATTCCCCTTTTCATTGATTAGACACTTTTTCACGATATTTTTCCCAGCTTGGGAGGCATTCCGAATGGCTTCAAATTCCGATATTATTTTCCCTTAATTTCATCCTCGAATTTTTTGCTACTTTTGAAGGCTTTTCTTAAGATACAGTTGTACTTACATACGATTGATTTTACAGTATATATTATAATATTTTAGAATACACAAGAATTCGGATGAAACAATATAATACAATTTGAATGAGAAAACAAGTAATGTTCAAGTAAAGTTGTATTTCGTAATTCAAACCATTTCATATTATATCAACTCAATCTAAGTACTCATTTACGGAACCATATGACATAAATTAGCATATCCGATGCTTTATTTCTTCATTGGTACCAAAAACGCCTGAAATCGAACTGCAAATCTGTGCATTCTATAGAAATATTCGGTATTTAACATTCGCCATAGCTTTAATTTCTTAATTTCAGAGTCATCTGAGATAGAATGGTAGTGACAATGTTAACAATGTTAGCCTCTTTTAACATTAATAAAATCTAACATTGGATGGAACATTTTCAAGGAGAGGTTAACATTATTCTGTGTATGTAATATAATTATTATGATTGACAAATCAAAAATTATCGAAGACTTCGCGTGTATTAAAGCAAGAAAAATAAGTCACTCCAGTTCAAAGATTAATTTTCTGTTACATAATTTTTTCTCAATTCTCACAAATGGTTTTAAAAAAACAATTTCCTTGCATTTTAGAAAAATAACATCAACCCATATTGCAAGAGAGTGAATCTTAACAAAGTTGAAGTAAGTAAATAAAGTAGGAAGAGATAAATGAAAACATTTTCAGTAGTATTCACAAAAATCATTCGATTTAAATTCGTAAAAATTCATTTAATAGAATGCCGATTGCAATATTTACGCTTATTTTAATGTTAAGAAAAATTTAAATAATCAGTGGTAGAAGTGTTAAAAGAGCGAAATATATTGAAGAAGCAAAAATATATAACGCATTTTTATTTGTTAATTAATTTATTATATGAGCTCATAACAGCGAATACACTGCTTTATGTGGAAAACAAGATCAATTGAGGATGGAGTTATGTTTTAACAATCAGAAACTATCTTACAGTTTACTTAACCCGTAGAATGAAGGAAAAACAGCTAAAATGAATTTGAGATGAGTTGATGAATTAATAGATGAGTGAATTATGATGAGCAATCGTTTCTTCTTGAATTTTAAATGGAATTGGGACCATTCTTGACATCGAGAAGCCTCAAATATTTTCACTAAAGAAAATATTTCCATTTCATGTTACAAGATAAAGAAATAATGCAATTATCATTATTAGGCATGAATTATACGTTACAATTTATCAACGTTACATATAATTACAAAATTAATAACAAGTACGTATATCACTTATATCATCAAGTAATTTCAGAGATAAAGAATGAATGTCATATTTGCTTGATGTAATGGTCTTTCATGAATTCTCAATCTATTCCTTGATCTTTGTGCAAGTAAAGACTATCGAATGATGACAACTGATAGCGAAGCAAAATAATAATAACGAGCAAAATTTTGATTCGTACATTTTATTAGTATCACTTGTTTGTTTGTGTTCACTATCGTCATTCGAATGTTATCACAACGGGTATAATTGGTGATATCTGTCAAATAAATACTCGTATGTAGTTATGGTAATCATTTGCCTGATCCGATGAACTCCGATTTGCAATTAAAAATATGTTTTAGCTAAATTCTTGTGCCGTATTATTGCAAAACAACGAGTGATAACCAGGAGACTAAAATTAAGATCCTCTCTTTATAACAAGTACCCTTTCTGTCGTCACTTTCTATGATTCCCAAATGAGATTTGATAATTTCACTAGAAAGTGGTTAAACATTGTTAGTATCTTAAATCCGCTATTACGAATATTATATCAGTTCCGATATCAAGTTTATTAAGCCGATAATATTAAATCATTTGTCGAGAAAACACAATGCTATTTTGATTCATGCATCAGTAGAAACGTAATGATGCAAGACCGTGACAAAACAAGCGACAATGATTGGTCGTCCCTGAGTCGCTAAAAGAAGGCAAATCTTGCGACCAAATTACTGAACCCATGCATTGGAAGGGCAATTAAGCTTAGAGACTAAGTCAAACTTTTACTTTTCCTTACCTCCGATGAAGTTTTTCCCGCACAGTACAAAATTTCAGGACATAACTTGGAGTTCGTGTGTCACAATAAATATCTAGGAGTCACGTTTAGTAGTAGTTTATCTTTTAAAGAACACATTCGAGATGTAATAGGTAAGGCGAACAAAATACAGAGACTAACATTTAGAACGCTGAAGGGATGCTCATCAAGAGTAAAAGAAATAGCTTATTTTTCACTCATTCGACCTAATCTCGAATATTGCTGCGCGATTTGGGATCCACACGATTTAGGTTTGGTCTCAGATTTAGAAATGGCCCAACGTAGAGCAGCTCGTTTTGTTACAGGAGATTACAGTTTCGACAGTAGCGTTACGACTATGATAGAATCCCTCGATTGGAATTTGCTTCAGGAGAGAAGAAACGATTACCGAAGGAAACTTTTCGAAAAGTTTCTCGGGTCCGAACTTCATGCAACGCATGAAGTTGGTTAATATTTAACTATTTTCCACATACTTTTCCAATTACCTCTGAAGACTTTGGCTCCCCTTGTAATTCTCATTCTTCACAGTTTCACAATTTTAGATGGAACTTCAAACCTATCCCTTTTCAAATTGAATCATATATCACACTTAAAACTCATAATGGTGAGTTAAATAGAATAAGAGATGTAAAAAATAGAGAAATGATCAGAAATCCATTAAATACCCGCAAATCCTTTTTAAAAACCCCGCCAATCCTTTCAAGCCTCGTTGCCATGCGTCAACAGCTAATTTATAAAGAAAACTTGCAAAACGTTAATTTTCATCGTAGAACGTCGATGAAAAGACGCTGGTACTTCTCTTTGGACGAGTGACAACGAACTTCAAAAATTTGTTGCTAATTTGAATTCTTTATAACTTTTCAAATCGTATTACGCACGGTCAGTTTTGCGGTGAGGGTCTATGGAGTTGAGTCCTGCGACGAACGCTGTTGCCAAACTTACTCAGTGTACTCGCCTCGCGCCAAATTTGAATTGGATGTGTTAAGAGAACGCACATTAAAAATTTCCTAACCTAATATTTAAGGAAAAGACGGTATTTATACGCAATATTTTCGGTTTGCAAAAGATTAAAGTTATAAATACGATGTAAATTTCTCGAAACTAGGTATTTCGTAGTATAATAATGGATCACTGACAGGTGTTAGGCAGTTTGACGTATCTTAAGATCACTTCCGAAAAGGAAAATGAAAATAAAATTTGAAAAATCAGAAATTATCTTAATTGCGCACTGCTTTACAGAAACTATGAGACATCTTGAATGTTCTCATTTACAAAAGCGACAAGAACAATTTTGTTAGTATTTCCTTACAACGCATTCATACAGATCATATTTACACAAAGTTGTGAATTATTGGCATGAAATAAATATATTCTCATAAAACTAAAAATCCATTTTTGAAGTAAAATACGCCAAGCTCATCACATGTACTTCAAATATATCGCATAATTATATGGCTGTGTAACCTTTCTAGCTTCTGTTCGTGCAATTTAAGTGCCTCAGTATGCTTCTTTCCTTCTCCAGTAATTTTCTTGACTTCCTTTTTCGGCCTCTTCGCTGAATTCGATAGCACTGAGAGATTTGTCGAAATCGGTAAAAACGTAAACTCCTAATTTAGCCTACTTTTCTCTTCGGACATAATGATCACACAAAGTTAGAAATAAACCACTTGGAAAAAATCTCCACAACACTGTTTCATAAGTTACGACACCACTCCACTTCTACACTCCGAGAATCGAAAGAAAAACTAAATTAAAAAATCCTGAATTTTTAAGATTGAAGTGCCATAAAGTTTTCTTAGATGTCTCATAATTTAAGGGCCGTCCTTCACCAGAGTTTTGTAGCCCCTCTTTCGCAAACAATCCTATGAAACTGCATGACATATGAGATGAAGTGTCACATCTTCCTAGCATGTGTAATTTTCTGCTGTATAAAACAATCAATTGAAAATTTTTAGGTATTTTAAAGAATATTCGGAGCTTTGATGAATATATTCTTCTTCTTCTTTGTTCTTTCTGTCCTAGGACAGGTTTCAGCGAAATTTTTGTCTCCACAGCATTCGGTTTTGCGTATCTCTCTTCATCTCGACATATTTCCTTCCTTCTTTGATGTCTGTTAGCATTCCATACTTCCTCCGTCCTCTTCCTCTCTTCCCTTCTATTTTCCCTTCTATTATCACTTTCTGTATTCCGTTCCTCCTTAAAATATGTCCTATCCAATTTGCCTTCCTTTTTCTAATTTCTTTCAGAATACTTCTTTCTTCCCCAATCCTCCTCAGTACCTCTTCATTACTAATTTTATCTTTCCAACTAATCTTTTCCTGTCTTCGCCAAAGCCATGTTTCAAAGCTTTCTATGTACTTTTCTTCTCTCTTTTTCAAGGTCCACGTTTCGGCTCCATACAGTACAATGCTCCATATGAAGCATTTCGCAAATCTTTTCCTAGTAGCCACATTGATTTTCTTTGCTGTTAGCAGTTTTTTAATTTTATTGAATGCTACTTTTCCTTGCCCAATTCTGCTTTTTATTTCTGCTGTGCAACTACCATTTTGTTCAATTAAACTTCCTAAATACTGGAATGAACTTACTTGTGTTAGCTTTTCTTCTGCTAACCATATATTTAAGGGTCCTTCTGACTTGGATATCTTCATTACTTTTGTTTTCCTTATATTTATCCTCATTCCATATTCTTCGCTCTTATTCCATATCCTTTCCATCATATTTTGAAGTTCTTCTTGATTGGTTGCTATGATAGCCTGATCATCCGCGTATTTGATGGATTTTATTCTCTCTCCTCCAACTTTTACCCCACCTGTGTCTTCCAGAGCTTCTGCCAGTAATTTGTCTGCATATAAGTTGAACAAACATGGTGAAAGACAGCATCCTTGCCTGACTCCTCTTCCTATGGTAGTTTCCTTTGTTTTCTTGTCCCCTATTCTTACAACTATTGATGAATATATATGATATGATATTTGCAATCCATATCGATAACTGAAAGAACCAGATCTCCTTCTCTGATCGTAAGTCATGACTCTTCGAAAAAATCCATGTTCGCCGTATTTCGCGAAAATAACGAGATTTGGAGAATTAATAACTAAACAAAAGTCGTTTCTGGGCTGCAAAATTGCCCATAAGGGTGGCTTGATTGAAGTATACACATTTTTAAACTTAAAAATATAGTTTTCTCTTCGATTCTCCATTATTTGGCCTATTCCTCTTTCACACTTATAGCTGAAAGCAGGCGTCTACAGGCAGTACTGCGAAATTTTGGCGCGCGGAAAAAATCAACGAACTGAAAAATTCATATCATATTGTTATCAAGATAAAGTCCTCATTCCTTCACGAAAAATATATCCATACTTTTCTTCAAATTTCTTACGCAGAGTGTTTGTGAGTATCTTTTACAGAACGAGGTTTAGCTGGCGCTGAATTTTCGGCTGCCATAATTCGAAAATGTCGGTTCGAAGAGTCTCATACATTTTATAAGAGGCGTTCAAACGAAGTAATGTACAACTATAAGTTTACCGATACAGAAGGTAATATATGAAGATATTTCTGTACTAATCTTGTGTCGAATGCTTTGTTCATAACAGCGTGTTAAAGGTAAAATAAGTCGTCTTTCTACGCTAAAATGTTGAGAAATAATTTGTGTCAATTTTATTTAAAAAAAGTATCGAGAAATAAATTCCACCACTCGATGCATCCTTTATTTCTGGATCAGTAAAGAATTTTTAAATCAAAAAAGTAATTTTTCTTAACGTTTGACAACATCGCGCCGCGCTTCTTACTGGGAAATGATTCTCCGTAAGAACACGTGCTGTCAACTAAATGTGGAACGGATAAAAGTCCGAGAAAAGGTTCAGAAGGGTTGAGATAATGGCGCTCCTGACGAGGAACCCATGCCGGGTCAGGTTACCTTAAAAGAAGCCCCAGAAATCGACGAAGTATTCAATATTATTTACATAGCTCCATATCCGTACTATTCCATGCTCACAATGACTGTCTTTCGTTCTGTTATTAGTTATAGGTTTAGAATATATATCTTATTATATATTATCAGATCCAGCAACAGCCATGTTTGGCATCTTACATCGGATGTCACAACACGGAGGGGAATAAATAAAATAAACATAACAAAATATAAACAAACTATAAAAATCAATATTTGAGAATATTAAAATTAAATATAAAAGTGAAACAATTCTAAAATCCACTGTTTCGTCCTCGAATTTGTGGTAGCTCTTCATGATGAAAGGAGAAATAAGAACAGACTTGTACACGTTACCACAAGATTTAATACTTGACGACCTAGGTTTCAGCGCATCTTCAGGTACAAAAACACAAGAAACATTTGTATATATAGCAGAAGGAAGGGGAGAGGGAGTGAAGGGGAGGTTAAGGATGGTCAACCAATTGAAATAAAGTTTTTACAGTGGACGAGAGGTGAAGGGGTAAAGGTTCTTATTGATGATCTGTAAGGAAGGGTTTTCCAAAGTTTTAAGAATTGCCAACTGTTCGTAACAATTCATGGCTCGTCCTTTATCAGCCAAGTGGAGAAATTTCATATTAAAAGAACTCCCATGGTCCAGCAAATGCCATTCCCCTTGTTGTTCAGTCGAACCGTGTTCTTTCTTCCTGATCGCAAATGATCTCCCGGCCCACCCCTAGGCAGTCGCTGCTAAGACGATACATGCCGCTTCGGGATTCACGGGGTCCATTCCTCAGGCGGTCTTTGGGGAAGCGCCACTGCAGTACTTACCCTTTCCTCTGAGAGGGCACCATCTCGGGGTCCTTTTCTTTTGTCCTGCAGCAGAATTTACCAGACATTTCTTCCAGAAGACCAAATTCTTCCCTTAGGCGAAAATAAAGTGCCCGTGAAAGAGTCGTAGCTGCTAGACAAAGTTGTTATGGAGAGCACATTGAGGCCCCCAAATGAATGTGGCCCTCAACTATTGCGCCCCTTTGAATACGGGGTCCAAAATGGAACTAACAAGTTGAACGACTCTATCAAATATGGGAAATACTAATGATGGCAAGTTCGGACAACGTGCAAAACCATTAGCATGCCTTGAAATAGCATCGGAGTAAAGGAATTCATTTTCAAGTTGAAACACTAGCATATTTCCCATTTCTCGATTAGGTAAGCGATACAGAAACTAAATAATGGTAGACTGGAGAAGCGAAGGTCGTTCCATGTTTCACATGATTCGAAGTCTCTCTGTTGCAGAGAAGAGTGGATACTTAGCAATTGCGGATTTAAGCTATGGGAGGTCCAATATGAATTATTAGGTGTAAAACGATTCTGTTCGTAAAATATAGGAATTCGAAAATTCAGTTGCTTCACTTCGGCGAGATTAAACAAAATATTGAATTAAAAGTAGTATGTCCATTAGTGATGGGCGAATAGTTACTACTCGTTACTTTGATATTCGTTACTCCCGCAGCTCCAAAGTAACGAGTACTCGTTCCCAAAAATACTCGAGTAATCGCTTGGCGATCATCGACTGTTCGTGAGTGAGAAGGGATGAACTGTTCTGTTCTCGGGTCCGTGAGACTCAAGAACATCAAGAACCCAAGGCTGAGAGAGAGACCGAAGGCTGTGAAATCTTTAATTTATTACATCCCGTTAACAGATGTGTGTTCACTGTCAACAGTTAGACTGTTTAAATTGTAACCAGATGTATAAAATTCTCTCAGAATTCTGTATTAACGAAAGAAATCAAACATCTTATGACCTATACTCAGTCCAACGTCATGAAGACACCACGTAAAGCATATGTGTTCCTTACGGGAGAACGGCGCGCGCTGTTGCTACAATTGCACAGAAAAAGGAAGTCGACAAGAACTTATTTGGAAGACATTTAGCTTACACAAAAATCAATTCTTTATGTCGTAGGACAATTCAATTAAGGTTTAATTTTGTCATAATCCAAGGAAAAATAAGAAAGTGATATTTTCAAGAAAATTGGGTGCAGATTACGATTTTTTTGAACCGATGAATTTGAGTTTATCATTCAAGAAACAAAGTCTTTTCTGATCTGGTCTAGTAAAACAGATAGTCTGTATCTCTTTTCCACTTGTAGCTCTTACACCATCCTTTGTCTCCTTAAACCCCAGAAGAAAGGAAGATCCTCTTCAGCAAATACTTTGGAAAATCTTAAAACTAATCGCAACATGTGTGTGTCTGTATTCTTCGTTACCAGCATTCTACTTCTAAGTGGCTGCAGTTACTAACAGAAAACAGCACTCCAAATTTAAATTTCAGACCACCACTTAAATTTCATTGCCTTTGTTGAAGCTTTATGGGAAATGAATTTCCATATGCACATGGAAGAACCAACTCGTCACTCACGCAGACAATTGTCAGATAATTACTGTACAGTATTGTTCGCGATTGGTTAAATTTGTTGTTATCTTTATTATTCGTGGAGCGTGTCGTTGGTTGCTTATAAGGTGTATGCATATAATAAAATATATTCTTCGCCGTAAAAGAAATATTGCATTCACGGTTTTCTACAACTAGAGAACATGGAGAGAGGGAAAAAAGAAAAAAATCCTAAGAAGTAGCGAAAGGAAAACAGTGATATTTGTTTATGAATATTTTAATATTTTTTTCTGACGAAAGTGATAGGCTAAAAGTATAGGTAGATACAAGGAACGTGTGAAGCAACTATTTTCAGTATAAGTATTTTCATTAGAGTTACGAAAGAGATCAGCAAAGGACCACTTGTCACCTCTCGCAAGCATCGGAAAACCTACGAAACGAGAAGCGAAGTAAAGTACGACCTGATAAGTGCTACTCGTCAGGTCCATTCTTTCTTTTTTAAAACTGTCCCTCAGACAACTAATTTAGTTTCTCAAGCTGTGAACAATGAAATTCACGGCCAAATATCAAGCGATCGACCTTTTGGAACTTACTGAAGGAAATCGGCTTTCGTTTTTGGGAAAAGGGATGATGTGGCTCTACCGATGGAAAGGAGTGAAGTTAAAACCATGCTTCATCTTTATTTAAGAACAAATAGGAAATTTCGCGAAGAAGGTCGCGATATAATCTATTTAGACGAAACATGGGTAAAAAATTAGCATTGAATCCTTCAGCATGCCAGGGACTGTCATCTACAGAAACAGAGAGGGAAGGGACACCAATTCGTAATTTTAAGTGCAAGTGGTGATCAAGGATTTGTGAATTATGTTAAACTAATTAATCTTGATTTCATTTTCCTGAACTTCTTCCGGCTAATTAACTTCTTTTCTTGAGACTTCCTCAGTAACATATGTTAGCGCTGAAATTCATGCATGAAAGTGTGAAAATTCGGAATTCCCTATCTTCGAACAATTTTATGACCTGCAATCATAAAAACTGTCGTTGTTGATCCTTCCGAAAATAGAAGGATAACAACCGCTCGCAGAGCCGTGTTTCGCGTTTCAGAGTTTCGCGTCACGAATCGAAATATTTATTCGTTTTTTGACATTATCAATAAACTTAAAGGAATTTGATTTGAACAAGAAATAATTTCAGTATTATCACAGAAACCTTCCCGCTGGAATTTATTTCTAACGAGAATAGGACGAAAAGTAGCAGACGATTACATTTCTCCCTGCATTTTCCCGAAAACTCGCGTTCTCTTTTAGATTTTCCCAAGATACTGTTATCGAAAATTTTTAATAGCGAAGTGACTAACATACGTGAAAAGTAGATTCCACGAGGAAGATTTTGGTACCAGAAAAGACCTTGTTACTTGAATGATAAACCCATATTCATCGGTTCAAAAAAATCATAATCTGCACCCAATTTTCTTGAAAATATCACTTTCTTATTTTTCCTTCGATTATGGCAAAATTAAACCTTAAAAGAATTGTCCTATGTCATAAAGAATTGATTTTCGTGTATGTTGAATGTCTTCCAAATAAGTTCTTGTCGACTTCCTTTTCTGTGCAATTGTAGCAACAGCGCGCGCCGTTCTCCCGTAAGAAATACACGGGCCCATATGATTTACGTGGTGTCTTCATGACGTTGAACTGAGTATACCATACATCAGATTCAATCTAGAAATTAGAAAGTACCTAAGTAACTACGCATCCAACGATCCCTAGAATCAAGTCGATCTGAATCATCGCAGAGGAGCGAGTTCCTAAGTGATTACTCAAAAGTAACGAGTAGTTACGATTTTAAGAAAGTATCGGTAGAGCCCACCACTGATGTCCATAAATTATTATGAATTATATAACGGAACTAATAATGTAGTATATTCTATAGAAATGTTAGTGAGATTTGCTCTTCTATAAAATTCTTTCCTTCAACGAAAAGCAAGTACCCGTGAATAAGCTGGATCTCTAAAAATTTGAAAAATAAACTTAGTGTTTGCGGAGATAAACACGGTGTTCCTGAGGTACTCAACTTGCGCTTAAACCGCCCCTGCACACAATCACCTTCCATTTGCATTTCTTTCGCCAAAATCTACTTCATTTCTGTCATAAATAACATCAGTAGCTCGGTTTTTGAAAATCCCCTCCCTTATCTTATTATTTTAAGTTACTCTGCCAATAATACACATGAATTACAATATAAAATATAATTCATTTGTCCACCCGTTTGTAATAGTATCCAATGCAAGTCAATTTGTGCAATTGGCAATGCCAACACAAAGCGATCGTTTTAAATTCCGGAATTTCGCATTTAAATTTTCGTTTCGCAAGATAAGATTGCATGACTGTCACGCCCATCTGAATCATTATGATTTAAACTAGTACGCGCATTTTGTGGTGGATACTATTTCAATTGATGCTCCAATAGATCCTTTCTATAAGATCCTTAAAAGAAATCCGATATTTCATTGATCTGTAACATCATATACTCCCTCATTTATTCTAACGAGTTAAATTCGCTATTCAAGTTTCATATTAGTGCAATATTCTATGATCCAACATTTAGATTATCCCTTCGTTCCCTATTATATACGCTTCCAAACCTTCCTTTCACACTTTCAAAAGGATTCTCTATTAAAACTCGTGTCGATAATTTCCCATATAAATGTTGTTTTTTATATAGTACTCTGGGTTATTTTTTGTTGATTTGTTTCTTTGATTGCTTATTTTCTGTAGAGTTGTGTTCTATTGTTTTTGTATTCACTATAAAATGGTATCAGCACTGTATTATTTTAAATAAAGTTGTAAATGTCGTCTGATTCAGAGAGGATAAATGTAGGCAAAACAAATAGTGAACAGAAGCTTTACAAGAAGCGTCATTTGGTGTGAAAGAGGAGCAGCGCTTTCCCGGAAAGGCAATCGCGTGACTGTTACGTAAGAAAGGAAAACGCCCAAAGGAAAACTACGTCCATCTATTGACCGATCTTCATCAAACACAAAGCAAACTCGTCCCAAGGATCTCATAATTATAACTAAATAAATACCCTGAAAGCCTCATTTCGGCGTGTGGCAGTGGGTGTCAACACCGGCCGCTTCAGCTACTTATTCAGCTTGTTGTTCGTCCTTTCGCATCTCTTATTTTACGCTCATTGTTTGAAGAGTCGCATAATACCGATTAAGTCCTCTGCAAACGTGCTTTCTCTGGATTTATCAAGCAATTAAAACCAGACTTTTAGATTCTTTCGCGTCTGAGAGCATCTTCGTATCGCTTGTCCTCTTCTCATAGCATTATTTAACAAAACGTATCGCCTTTCGCAGCACTTTCTCGAGTTCACAGGTACTCATTTCATCCGGTGGATCCCATACGCTTGCCGCATATATTAGATGGACCAAGATGACACGAAATCGCTCTCTAACCTTTCTCGCATTTATCGAAGTTAAGCTTCATCAAGCCGAGCCTTTTACTTGCTTAACCGCTGATTTTTCGGATTTTTATGCTCCAGTTATTCGCATGGGTTATCGCAAAATATTCATCTAACTCGACTACATGTACAACTTTATTATGTACGGGTACATCTCTCATATAGAGACCGCGAGAGAATCATGGTTGAGTCAGCTCTCTTTTCCGAGGCCGCTTTCGTCACCTTCTGCGCTCAGCGTCTTCATTCATCGGATTCCATAGCGTGGGTCACCACAGGAAGCTGTCCAGAGAAAGCTTCGGGATGACGTCACCATTCTTCCGAGGTCACCTTCCATCGAGAACTCACTCTTCCAGGTCTGCGCCGTTTCAACCTTGGCCTCCCCCGCCTGGTGCTCGTGTACCTAACAGAGGGCGCGCGCGCGCCGACCGTTGCGCAGCGCAGCATTCACAAGCAGTTCGCCCTCCGCCAAGTAGAGCAGTTCTCAGCCGAAAGGGCTAGGAAATTTTCCTCCTTGGCCACGTCGATCCTAATGCCGCCGACGGTAGCGGTTGTTGTTTCGTGAGGTGTGTTCGGACAAACGGTGCTTGGAAGTATGAAGTGATGATTGAACGAAAGTTGTGGTCGGAATATAACAATTCTGGCAGCGATGAAGATACCCAATGCCACGATAACAATTGCTGCTCTACCGACGCTTGTGCGAAGGTAAAAGTGTTGGTAATTAACCTTCGACTCTTCTGTATAAATATCTAATGTCTAATCTTACGATATGAATGGTGGCGTTTACTCTTGGTGCTTCCCCGTTTATTGGAATTCGGCGCAACAGGACAGGTTTACATTGCGCACGTTGACCTCCATATCCAAGCATTGGTTTCTTGATTTCGATCCTTGTCCCCAGTGCTCTGATAGCCATAGGATTCATTCGTAAGTTATGAAATCGCTTATTTCAGAAGAGAATGAGCATCGTTATGCACGTTAACGTAATTCGACGGAAGTATGAGGTGAAGTTTCTTTTGACAGTGTTAACTTTATTCACGATATTTTTTCTTTGTTTTACCAACGAATTTGATTTGTTTTAGCTAAAGGTGGAACACCTTTTATATTTATGTTCGCTGTGAATAAGCGAATATAATTCTTCGCAGGGAGGTGTATTTGTGGAAATATTTCAACTGATCGTGCATCGATCTCAACAAGGACTGGTAGTGCAACCATGTTTTCAGTTTAAAGGATAGTGGAAGTTGAAGAGGACCCTAATTAGCGCGATCGCGTTATTTACTTGATGGTCATTCATTCCCTTCTTGCGTTTTTCTACTTTATTTCTCGAAGACGAAAGATATTCGTGACTTCAATCGGTGTTATTGCTCCGTATCTTCGCGCGAGCATTTATTATCGTAAATGCGTTGTTTATTTGAATGACATTATTAGAGTCTATAGTTGTTTGATTTTGGGTGGGAAAGCACATGAGATACATGTATTTCAAGCCTTAAAGTGCGTGATGTCTTCATTTATCTTTCTACAATACAAAACACTGTTAATATTTATGACGTTGACTGCATTTAGAATCGCTTTCCTTACGCCATAACTTTAGAGACTCAATGAGAAAATTTCCAAGTTATTTCAGAGGAGAATACAGTTCTTAAAAATCGACTCAATGAATTTGCAAAGCGGTAAATTTTTCTTAGGAATTTTTGTTATGTTTTCCCATTTTGTTATGATTTCCCATTTTCACTTGGTGCTTTTGCGTATTATATTTTCCTTTGAATTTAGAATGAAAATTTATATACTTAGGCATGGTGAATCGAGTGATTTCGTATTCCAAATCCTGATTAACAACAGTGTCAACGGAAGGGGATAGTAGGTTTCTACGTTCTGTTCTGCGGAAATCCACTCTATAAATTGGTTCGATAACCGACGTGAAAGCCTTATAAGTTTGCCCTTTACCTGGATTTTGGTTTCAAAAGTTTCACTCTTGAAACTGTCCTAAGAATAATCCTTAGGCATTTTTCGTTTTCCCTCTCATATCATAAGTCAAAGATTTCAGTGATTTTTCCGCATTTGGGTGTCGATGCATTTTATGTTCTTACGATCGTATTTTTCTTGCAGTAAATAGAATCTCGTACTTAATTACGTATGCGCATAAAATTTTGTGATTTATTTCCGCCGGAATTGGTTTCAGTGATGCATGGTACTTGTAACAATGTCAGTGATATTGATATTTATAAAATGAACTACTTTCAGTACAAAAAACGGTGAAATTTCGACTGTTTAGTCCGATCTATCGTTAAAATAAATCGTTAATCACTTGTGGATTATCATTAAATTCGATAGAAAGTAAAAAACCCGTAAAATCAAATTGTTATTGTTGACTTTGTATTGCAATCTTAGGAGGAAAAACTTTCTATTAAGCACGTAAATGTTTAAAAGCAATAGAACACTTATTTTGGTACTGTAAACCTATTTGCATATTTGCTTTCCTACATTACATTAATGTCAAAAATTCTGATTGTTTCATAGTCATTATGGAATGTCTCCTAGATTTGTTTCATGTTTTATGAATGTGAGTTTATTCTGTACCATGATTCAGTGATGCAATGCATTTCAACATCATGATACATCATACCCTTGATGCTAGGAAAATGTTTCGGAACAATTTTAGAATACTGAATATTGTAAGAATAAATTAAAATTGATTCCTACAATATTCATCATTAAAAAAAGTAGGAATTAAATTTAATAACATTACACTAGTTATTGAAAACATTTGATTACTGGTAGTGTGAGTTTTCTCCAAATAAATCATAAGAGCAAGTGAGCAGGGATTTGATTGATGTTATAACATCATCATTAGCATATTCACACTTTATTTATAGGAGGTGCTAACTTTACTCCAAATATATCTAAAGTTTTAAGTTGTATTAAACCTTAAATAAATGTTGATTTCAACAAAAAGTTTCTCATTCAGAATTTTTTTACTCTCAGATAATTGATAAATGCTTCAGAATAATTTTCTATTTGATAGCAAAACTGTATCATTCCTCTATAACTCTCTTTACCTCTGTAATTACTATCCAACACCAAAGGTATATTCCCAAGGAAGAATAAATTAAAATTGATTCCTACAATATACCAAAGGTATATTCCATTAAAATGCCTTTCCATTAACATCCTAAAAAGGATGATAACTTTATAACCAATAATTGAAGAACTTAATGAAATATCAAGAACGAACAAACTACTGCTGCAACTTCATCTTTTCTATGAACATTGTGACTCGCCTCAAGTTGATTTTGATAACGCTCACTTAAGTTTATTCATTATTAAATCAATTTCTTATTGAAAAATTTTCAAATAATAGTGCTCTAATTGCCAACACTATTTCCTTTTCCTTGTCCACCTTATTTCAGTCATTACTCAGCCTCAACTAATATCTTACAATGAAGATGATTGAAGCAAGAGATAATTATCAGGTCCTCTCTTTGGTGCCTGATTCACATATATCATTTTCATTATTTTATTCTCTCTCACTGTGTTTCTGTGGATTTTTTCACTCCCTCTCTTGTTTTCCTGCAATGAGGGTTTTCTATAAACCTTCAGTTGTGGTCCTATTTTCTTTTTTCTCCTCTTTTCTCTTTATACATTTTGTTTTATGTATTTTTTCTCTCTTTAATCCTCATGTAAGTATATCATATGAGGTTTGAGTAAAGAAAGGTCTCACTTTGCATAATATAGGATCATGTAATAATGTAATTCCCTTTTTAGTTTTCATTTTTCCATCCATTTACTTTCTGCATCAATGGAAGCATAACTAAATGACAATAGGTGTTGTGACAAAAATCTGAAATCTATTTCCAGAATGGTTCTAGACCCTAAGAGTAGCCACGGAGACTACGGAAGCTTCCAGAGCACGGATCGTCCGAACCACAACAGTCATCTTCTGCATCACTTCCTGCGCTCACCATCCACATCTCCTTCAGCACCCATTCCACGTAGGGGCTCCCCCACATCCAGTGGCACCTCTGCCATTGAAGGCAATGGGCCACCAGAGGAGGCCGAGGAGGAACTCATTGCTGGAGGCGCAGGGATTGCGCATCCAATGACCCAGGACGTTTATCAGAGGCAGCCTCTCCTTGGTGGTGCTCCCAAAAGTGCGCTTCATCACCATGTGCACCACCACCATGGGTGGGAGCTGGCCGATGGGCCTTTGGAACAGGAGTATTTCCAGCAGAAAGATGCAGATGCCCTGAGCAATGTGGGGAGCAGCGTTGGTGGTGCTGGTGGAGGAAACATTGGAGGGGGACCAGGAGTGTGCAGCGCCAATGGTGTTGTCAGGATCGACGTTCCTGCACCATTGCGGGAGGAGCCCAGGTTCCCCAAGGAAAAGTGGAAAACTTTCGTTGGTGAGTTTAAGGAACCATTATGAACATGAATTGATTTTGTAGGAAATTGGTGGGATTTAGCATTCATGGGATGAAATATCTTCCAAAAACAGTCTTTGCCATGAGTCTTTCTATGTTGCTAATCTCTATAGATCCTTTTCTGTTATTACTCCCTTTGTACTTTCTATATCATCTATTCATTCATATATCATTTCTTCCATTAGCCTTCTTTTTTTCCCTCCATTATATTTTTCAGGAAGTTATTATGCCACAGAACATATCTAACAAATTTAATTTTCCTTTTCTCTTTTGCTAACTTCCTCTTTAATTTATGTTCTTTTCTTTCTCTATCCATCTTTCACTCAAATCAACATCTGCTTTACTTCCATCTTTCCCAATGTACAAGTTTCACATGCATGCAATAATGCACTCCAAATAAAAAAATTTTGCAAAGGATTTTCTAGCTTCCAATTTCATTTGGTTCATTGTGAACCGAAATTTATTTTTTTTATCAAAATACTATTG
Organism: Pachydiplax longipennis; assembly: GCA_036926295.1. Classification (NCBI taxonomy): domain Eukaryota; kingdom Metazoa; phylum Arthropoda; class Insecta; order Odonata; family Libellulidae; genus Pachydiplax; species Pachydiplax longipennis. The sequence continues at coordinate 2,932,339 of JAVFKF010000011.1, read as the reverse complement.
GGTGAATAGAAAACATAATATCCAGGTCATTTGTCGGGAATCAATGGATTCTGAGAAAAGAACACCCTTATCTCCCTTCCCGAAAAGGCTTTTCCCTCCAACCCTTCCCTATATAAACAACATCCGAAATATTTTCGCTACCTGAAAATGCTAGTCCAGTAGCAAAACCAGTCATTATGAAACAGTTGTGTGGAAAATTTACCAAGATTTTATTCTTATTTAATGGCTTTCCTCAAAGTAATGCATAATCATCTAGATTTCAAATGTGTTATCCTCAGTTACCCATTTAAAAACTTTTATCTAGATTAAACTAAATATATTAAGCAATATTTCTAATACATTTTGCAGATAATCCAGTAAATTAATGATTATTTACTTCTTAACTTTGCCAAATAATTTGGGGAAGTGTATATAAATATTGTGATTGATTTCGTAAGTTTTGCCACTAATTGGTAATTTTTTGAAGGTTTAAAGTAATCAAAAAAGAATTTCCCAGTCTAGCATCCAATACAAAATCAATTTAACCACAAATAATCAGGTTGGGGAAAATGGAAAGACTTGTTTAGTGTTTGCCTTGGGTTAAATTATAATCATGTTCTTTATATGCTAAAAGGTTTTCTCTAATTATGATAACTCCCTTACTCAACGTATGACAAACTAGTGTAATAACCGTATCTTAGTTGCATATGCCATTGTACTTAATGGTTCCTCTTCTAATATTAATGAAAATTTATAATTCAAAACAAATTAGATTAATCTGTAATTAGCATTTTACCATCCACTTTAAAAGTCTAGGCATACTAACTGTGCCAAGTATATTCATTAACTATAGTATTCTATTTATTAAGAATCACATGAATAATTTTACGAAGAAGAGTTCTGTTCATTCTTAAGAAAGAAATGGTTTTAATCTACATTTTTAAGCAGCAGCAACTCAGAATGGCTAGGGCAATCACACTCTTTAGTTATCTATTAACTAGCAGAGTAAATAGTGTTAATTTTAAAAATTGTGTTTTTCTTGGTTTTTATAGCATAAAAGTTTACTTAGCTGAAAAAGATATTGTTTTGAGATGTTTGTAACTTTTTTCTTGTGCCATTTTATTGTATTTACTTAATGAAGTGTCCTAAAATTGTTTCCTTTGGGCAAACAAGTATTATCACTATTTATTCAAATATTCAATATATTGCTTATTATCACCTTTTTATATGTATATATAATTTACAATTTACTTATGTACGATATTGATTGATGTTTTCCTTGCAGCCTTACTGTTTCTCATTGTGAACTTCGTTTTAACGACGGCTTCCCTGGCTCTAGTCCACGAGCGAGTGCCCGATCGAGATAAGTATGGCCCCCTTCCAGATGTTGTCCTTGACCACATCACAGCTGTCGATTGGGGCCTCTCTGTATCTGAAATCTTAATAATGATCTGCAGTAATACAGCATTACTTGTACTTCTCTTTCATAGACACAGGTTTGTCTTTATATTATTAAAAGAATTTCTTACTATAGATTGTACAAATTTTCACATCAGTAGGCATGGAAGGCCCAGTGGTAACGATTCCTACTCCTGTGGCTGCCATTCCTACTCTGGTTTCATTCTTTTTAATTGTCAGCCCTTTTTGAAATAAATGGCGTTGTGATAATATCAATTACTGCAATTGATTATTTTTTGTGTTTGTAAGATCATTGTCCTTCCTGAAGAGGTGCTCGCAGTTTTGTATGATGGAATATTTTTTTTAGTTAAATTTTCTATATGAATTAAAAGGTATTTTGAAAAACCTTAGAGTGGAAGCTTCAGTTCATGGAAAATTAATCATAATTATGTTGATAATGAATTAGTGTGGGAAAATGTAAAATAGAATTTATTTCTTTTCTGCACTCTTTGCTTTTACATTTGTAAAAAGCTCTAAACTAGGTGTGAATTCACTCATTCAAGTAATCAATAGAAACCACCAATGAAATAAAAATGGTACAAAATGTTGTGCTGTTTAAGAGGCAGAAAGAGCTCTCAAATGATAATTTGTTAGTTTGTTTTGCAAGCATGAAACAGTTTGTGATATCATTTTTATGTTTGCACCATAACATTCATAGAAATCACAGTAGTTAATATTTTTGAGCCAAAAATTGCTTAAAAGAGAAGAAATTAGGAAGTCAGTTTTAAATATAATCAAATATTTTTGTGTGCCGCATTTCTCACTCGGATTTGTTGAAAGACACACTCAAATAGAACATATTTTCTGAAAATGGAGTTTTTTTCCCCTTATTATTGAAAAGCAGATATAGGCATAGTATAGCTATAGCCTGAAGAGACATGTTTAATAAAAGGAGGAACTTGGGTGCAGTGTTAATTGCTTATATGATGTATTTGTTGCACATGTTATGCTTGTACATTATGCATATATATGTTTTGGAATCCAGTGTTTATATTTAATTGATAGTGTCACAATTGTGATATCTTGCCTAGTGGAACTGATGAAATGTTTTTTCATAGCTTCAAATAAATGTGCATACTTGAAACTTAAACCTATTTGAAAAATCGTGAATATTTTTTGTCTGTTCTTGGTGTAGTGTATTTCTTGTTGTTTATAGTACGAAGAGCAAAATGTTTTTTAACCTGTTGACTGTCAATAACAAATTATCTTGTCATTCGCTATTGACATATTAGTGGCCCATTGCATCTTATGGATATTGTATTACAAATGCAAGAAATTTGACAGTATTTTGTCAAATTGTTATAAACATTTTAAATTTATTTAGCAATTAAAAACTTTTCATTTTAAATTGTAATTTTTAAATATAAAAATTGATGTATATAATACATCAATAAAGTAAAAATATATCCCTTGGCATACCGAGTGGAGATTCTAATTGTTGCCAGTCAACAAGTCTTCTCTTGATATTTTTCTATGTTTACTTAAAAATTGCTTCTATTTTCAGGTTCATTGTTTTGAGACGAGTTTTTCTTATCCTTGGTATTTTGTACCTGATGCGCTCTATTACCATGTATGTGACTGTGCTCCCTGTTGCCAGCCAGACGTATTATTGTTCACCCAAAGCCAATTCCACTTCTTCCTTCCTTGTTGTTCGTCGTGTTTTGCAGCTTCTCTCTGGTTTTGGTTTGTCCATCAATGGGCAGCACACATATTGTGGAGACTACATTTACAGTGGGCACACTGTCATCCTCGTCATGTCGTACCTCATCATCCGAGAATGTGAGTCACATCTTTAAGTATGATACTAACTCTGACAAGTCTAACAAGAGAACTTTGCTTGGTGATGGAACAAACTTTCTCCAAAAGAAAGTCTTAGAAGAAGAGGATAACAATTTTTCTTCAGCAAAAAGATTCAAGATTTCTCTTTGAATGGAAATAATTGTCTAAAACTTTTTGATCTCAAATTAAATTCATTGTTTTATAATTCTTTTGATTTTTGACAGATATTGTAGGAAAGTATGGAAACATCTGATAAAAGTATTTTCTAGTATTATTTCCAAGCAGGAATCATTTCTTTGCAAAGAGATATTGTGGATCTTTTTAACCAAACATATAATAATAATGATTCAACAATAATTATTTTTAATATTATGTTGAACCTTTCTACCTTGGCCCATTGTATTTTTTGATAAAAGAATTGTGTTTTACTAGTTAATCTGCAATTTCCAAAAATTGTTGTTCTCTTCCTCTTCCACGATGTTGTTTGAGTCTCATTGATTGCAAAAAGTGACGTTTCCATGAGAGTAAATTTAGAAAGACATAACGGTGGTGCTTTTCCTTTCCTGGTTAAGCGTGGTTTTTTTCTTGTGATGTTACCCTTAAAAGACACTTAAATGATGTCTTGCTAAAGTTAGAGACTAAGCTATTTAGGATATGCTTCTCTGTATAACACTTAGTTAAGAAATCCCAGCTTTCCTCCTAGGATATGAGGCTTGTAAAAATATTGTCGTAGTCTGGTTTATTTCTTGAATTACTTACGCAAAGACATTCAAGTTTGATTCAGTTATGTTTGTTGAAATATTGATTTATATTTCTTTTAACCCTCATTACTAGAGAATGTTCATTTAAAAAAGTCTACAATTTGTAATTATGTTTATTTGTTAACATTCCCTTAATGGTAGCTTTTAATTAGGGAAACGCTCAAGGTTGATTTATAATTAAAATATTATCTTGGAATTTGTTGGGATGTACTATTTCCCATTTTTCCAGTGTCTGAAAACCTTAGTTATTGCAGGAAATTTTCATGGGTTATCAGCCTGGTATTTTGATCAACCAAAGCAAATAAGGCCAAACTACCTATACCTACCTACTGATAGCCTAATAAAATTTTCCTGCCTTCTATGAAGGGGCATCCAGTAAGTAAGTTCCCCTGAGCTACAGAAAATAAAATCTCTGTCTATTAATCATAAAAAATTAATTTATTAATTTTCATCTTCTCTTTTTCTCGACATAATCCCCTTCTTTTTGTATGCATTCTTGATGTATTGGTAACATTTTTAAAAGCTAAGATCACGCCATTCTCCCACCAGATTTCTTGCCCAATAATCTACTTCATCTTTGAGTTCATAATCGTTTGGAATTGCCATAATCGTAGGGAATAGATGCCAATCACTGAGGGAGGGTCAGGTGATTACGCTGGAGCGGTTGCACTGTTTCATGAGCAAAATGTGGCCAATTGTGTGGCGCCTGCCTTGCACAAACTCTTCTGTCCTGCAATTCTCTGCAGTCATGATGGGCTTGTTTCGAACTTTTGAGGAAGGTTGGCTAGAATTTCGTCCATGCTAAAGTGTTTATCAAGCACTAGTACAGCGTAGTTTAAATCAATTTGAGGACTCATCATTTTCCTTCTGCTATGCTATTCGCCACAAGCAGTTTACCTTCCCTTTATGAACAAGGTACGCTAGCGACACATATTGCATCTTCATCATTGATGACCAAGGATATTTGTCTATGAATTTACGCTGCTTTTTTGTTTTTTCTGTAAATAAATTAACAACTATCCAGATTTCACAGCTGACTCTCCATGAAAAACATTGTCATACTAACATCCAGAGAGATGAGTGATCTTGAGCCTTGCTATCACAACGTCTGTACCAACACTCCATACAAATGGCTCTCTCAATCTTACACCAAACTATAAAATAAGGAAAATTACTTTTTGGGTGCCCTCATATATGCAAGATTATTATGAAGAACCTTAGTCGTTGTTCATGAATAAATTAAAGGTACTTTGTTCCTAAAGTATCTTGCTAGGTCTTCATTAGAGGTGAATATCAAGGAGAAGATTAGGGAATTGAATGTCCACTCACTGACGTTCACCAAGCAGTTTGTTTTCCAAGTGTTTTTTTGGCATCTTTTGGATTTCTCCTTATCTCACCATAATAACCCAAGTTTTTTATAGTTTTTGTGGCCAAATTTGTGAATAGATAAAAAAAGGCATTTTATGTATACATTGCAAGCCACTTTTGCATGTATTTTCAATCTATTACTGCAATTGGTTACTATTATTTACTGAAAAATTGAAGGTTTGAAAATAATCTATATTCATGATTCTTTTTGCGTTATCAGATTTCTTTTCATAATTGGAATAATGCCACCGAAAGATGTGTAATCTCTGAATTTACTAAGGAAATCAATTGATAGTCTTAATCTTCTATCCATCCTGTGCTCCAAAGCATTTTGCTTTCTAATCTGTACTTTCCACTCTTAATTTTGGCACTGCTTGTAAGGAGATTGCACACATACTAAAGCCATCTCTCCACATGTATTGATTAGTGATGCCAATCAACTGGCCCCATTGGACGGAAAAATGCAAATACAACTTTCTCTCACAAATCAATCAAATGATATGTGATAGATTATCCCTTATTATTTCCTTTATTTTTCTAGCTCACATAATTTGTAGGTCCCATTATGTGATTTTTAACAACAACATCAATACAGGATTTCACTTGACACCATGCTTAATACTATCCCAGTTAAAAACCTTTTGAAATATTGGAAACATTAACTTGTAAAGTAATATTTCTGCCAGTAATCACTGCATGTGGAAACTGATTGAATCGTAGTGAGTATGCCCATCAAGATTTCCCATCATTAGTAATATTTTTGGTCCATTTTTTATGGTTGTTTATATAACAAATACTGTTTTTATTTGAAATAATTGTTGACCAATTTGTTGATGTTTTCTAAACAAAGAATTTCTAAATCCTATGTGAAAATCCACTATAAAGCACAGGGGATAAATAAACTATTATTAAATGTGAAACAGTGTCATTTCTAGAAGCAAACATTTGCTGCCTACTCAAAGTAGAGATTTTGTAATAGTTAGCAATCCTTGTAATAATAGATTAAAATTATTGATTATGTATTTTCAGTTTAAATTGAAATATTCTTAATCTGTAGCCAATAATTTTGATTTATGTCTTGCTATTGAATATTTTTAAATGAGAATATTAGCCATAGAATTTAAATTTTTGATTATACGAATGGGATTGTCCCAGCAAAAATGGAACATATTGTCGGCCTTTATTTAACCAACCAACAGTGATATCATGCTTACAATGATAGCTCGTTTTAACATAGCCAAGTTATATTCATTCAGATACGTTAGAACTGTGAGTACTCAATGTAAAATTGTTCAAGGGGTTGACTGTAAAATATCTCACCAGCCACTCTATCCATAGTTTCTCTTTAAGATTAAGAAAATATTCATTTTTCACCAATATTTTGCAAAATTTACTTCGTGGACATCGTTCTTCACAGAGTCCTTATTGCCTATAATTTCACCATTTCATACATTTTTATAAATCTCTGTAGAATGCTTATCTATCTCCCTGTAAATTACTATATTGTCTGCAAAAATTCTACCTTAATCAATCTAAAATCTATGCTAGTTAATGTACAATCAGAATAGCTATCAAAATCTGATAGCAACACTAAACAGGGTCACTTTGTGTACTTGAACCACTTTATGCATAACTGGATTTAATTTTTCTCCATTCATAGCTGCAACTTTTATTTTACTTCTCAGTTTTTGAAAGAGATCTTGTCCATGGGTATTATAGTAATATCTTTTAATTTCTGCAAAAATAAAACAGGCTAGATTATTTGCTTTACATGTAAATTATTTTTTTTTGTCTAATATGTTGTAAGTTGGCTAGAGTATTTTAAGTGCAAATAGCTCTTTTGGCAATGTAATACGTAATCTCTTACATCAAAGTTTTGTCTTATCATTTGATGAGTGTTGTTGTATATGTTTCAGACACTCCCAAGCGTTGCTACCTAGTGCACTGGACAGCTTGTCTTTGTGCACTGACAGGAGTAATAATGGTGCTCATTGCCCGAGGTCATTACACTGTGGATGTCTTATTGGCATATTTTATCACAACTCGTCTATTTTGGATATACCACACAATGGCCAACAATACCTCTTTAAAGGTGAGTTTTCCGCTCTTAAATAAACATTATTTATAATTTTTACTCTTGTTTGGTTCTATCATTTCATTGATACTGAACTTTTGGTGATCAAAGTGTGCAGAGTTACACTTTAAAACATTTTCCATATTGGCTCCAAATGTCCGTGTTGCTTCAGTTTTGAAATCATAAGCCAGCTTACAAAAAGTGGGCTTGATGTATGAAAATAAGAATGGAAATAACTTCCCGTTACCACCTGGATATAATTGTGCCAACAATGGGCTAGTTTAGTCAGAGAAGTGCCCACAGTTTTGATAGAATTGATGCTTAAGAAATGTGGGTACGGAGAAAGATGGAGTGAATGGGTGGATAGAAATGATGAAGTGCTAAGAAGAGTTAAAAACATTACTCCGCACAATACAAAAGAGGAAAGGAAGCAGGATTGGACATATTTTAAGAGGGATTACTCCAATCGAAGGAACGGTGGAAGGAAAAAAGAAAAGATGAGAGGAGGAGAGCAAAGAAGAGGATAAAGTGGAAACAGTTGTGGTGTATGGGATCTGCCAACAGGCAGAACACCAGATCATGACAATATCTCATTCAGTAGACCAAAAAAATTTTACCTTATCTGTGTCACCATCCTCTCTCCTCTTCTTTTTGCTTAAAGGGTTCCTTGCAAGTCTATTCTTTTTGAGAATAGAATGAAGATATCACAGAGCAGAGCTATGCATATTCCACTTTCAGAGTTGATGTGAACTCTGAGATAAAGTGAGATCATCTCAATCCATCTAGTTTTCTCAGGACATAGCGTAGCTTTTCAGTGTTTCCTTTCATCTCAATCTTAAGAAGTACCAAAATAAACAAAAAAGGAATATCTTGTGGGCTGTTGAGCAAAGTCTTGGATAGATTGAGTTTCCCTCTAACCAAAAAACATTGTTGGTCTTCCTTAATTGTCTAACTGGTTAAATTTGCTTCATTGTCTAGTGAAACTGGTTGATAATTAAATAAAACTAGTAAAGTAAGATTAGTAAAACTAAGATCCTCTTTGTGTGTGAAAAGCAGATTATTTTCAAAACAACAAATGCAACTAGCACTACACAAAGTTACAACTCCATCCCACTTAGACTCGGTATTTCTTGTTCCCCCATAAAAGCATCTAAACTGGGTTTTATCACACGTGGGGATTTAATATTTTGTTGAACTTAAATGTGGTTTACAAATTATAAACTTAGTAATGTAGAATCCATTAAATCATTCCTTGTCTGTGATGAGACATGGGCATAAGGAGAAGTTCTAATAGATTTGTCTCCTTTTTCAGCAAAAGGGACCCAACAATTTCCTGAGCCGTGTGTGGTGGTATCCGATGTTCCGATACTTTGAAGGGAATGTTGGTGGGCCTGTGCCACGGCAGTATGAATGGCCCCTCCCTTGGCCTAGAAGGTTCCTTGCTAAGCATCCAAATAGGGACAGCTAACGACTGCTCATTTGTGCCTTCTCTCTCACTACCAAAGATGAGACTTTTTAATTGCCCAAAAAGTGACCAACAGTGCCATTTTTGCTATGAATGTTATTGTTTGTACATGTTACTATTAATATAGAGGATGACTTTGACCAGTCAAAATTTAAAAGTAGTTAACTTGTTCCATGGTAGCTTTTACTTGTGCCAGGAAACATTTGCCCAGGTGGACTTCTCTTTTTAGTCACATGCATGCTGTGGTTTATTTTTGGCATGCTTTATATGTTTACGAAGAAGTCTGCACCTTAAAAAATATCATACGAAAAATTTTGTTTAACGACTGGTCATTTAGAGGATTTATCATCTGCTATGGAATCATGTCTAAGTATTTTCGGTGTGGTATTTTTAGTAATGTGATTGTTTGTGTGATATGAGTGTGCCTTGTGTGTGTATGTTGCCTTAACCGACAGGATCATGTTTTTCCTCGCAAATGACTCGTTGCTACCATTGTATTTTGAGGTGTCGTACAAATAGAGTGAAAGCTTAGATGTTCTGTAAGTAAATAATGGGCTCTGTTTGTTGGACTGGAGAACGATGGCTGTGTTGAGCATGTTTTGCTCTCGGATTGCTTACGTGGAAATCTCAAGTGAATCTCATATCTACCAAAACTATGTTTCACTCTTCCTGCTATGCACTTAATTAGTTGATTGATATTAAGGGATAGTATATGCCGGATGTTGAACAGATTGTATAAAGTTGGATATTTTAGTTTAAAATTGTTGGTTGTTATATTGTAATATACCTGGACTCGTGTTAATGTTTAAGAATTGGCCAAAAACTCTTGCTTATGAAATCTTTTGTCTCTTATGAATGTTAAATCGATGTTAAGTGTGTTCCAAAAAAATAACTATTTTTCCATAGATGCTTTCAAATGCTATCTTATTCAAGGTGTGTGTAACTAGCTTATAACTGTGAGTGCAGTGTCAAAAAAAACCATATTGGTTAGATAAGATACACATTGATGGAAACAAATTGATTTGTGCCTTGTTTGATCTTAGCCATACATTTCTGCCAATTCATTTTAGTGTTCCATAACATTGGTGGGAAGAATGTAGACCAACAAATTTGAAGAACTGCCATCGAAAGAATATTTTTATGGTAAAAACTTTTGAGAAAGATGAAACTATGGAATGTCATTGCAAATAATGAAATACAGATGATGTATTTTTGTAAAATTAAATTTCTTTATAATTTGGAAATGATGGGTGAAGATTATTTAGAAATGTGTATTACTTTATTCTTCTGAAATGGTTGCATTTCCTTAATAATGTTTAAAAAATTTGAGCATGAACAGTCATTTTTAATTTTTGATTCAATCTTTGATTGAAATCATTCATACTTTTAGAAGTCCACTCTAGCAGAGTTATGCATTCCATCCTTTTGTACATGGTTTTATAAATTTTTGGGTATTTATGTAGTCCTTTTTTGTTCACATATCTATAAAATACAAAAACAAAGATCTTTCCTGCATCATTTACTTCATTCACCCAATTCCAGAGTTCAGTCTCTTTCTTCTTTGGGAAATCCAATGCTTCAAGATGAAGTAATAGAATCAATGCCTAAAGTTAAATGTCCACCTTATCTTCATGTATTCAGAGAAATATCTCTTCAAATGGATACAGATTGTGTTTTCTATTATTCTTTTGAACTTGAAAAAGTGTCTGCCATTAAGAAATAGGTATTGTGATCAAAATTTATGAGGAGGAACTCAATTAATTTATTTATTTGCAGTTGATTTTGATTTATCATCCCTGATAAATGTTGTTTTCAGTAAAAAATATTGCATATTTGACAATGGTAATTCAGAATGTCATCTAATTCTAATTTATGAGCTGCATTTTTGTACTTGTGGCTCAGATAATCATGTGAGGTGAAACTGGAAGTCTTAATTTGATGCCCATCGACATATCATTTCATCCAAATTCTATTTGCATGTTTGTATGAATTTATGCATTTTTGTTCTTATTTACCTTATCTTTCCCCATCTATATGGAGTGTAAATGTATTAAACTTATTAAATGCCATTTTTCATATTTTATGTCATTTGTAATGTTATGGCACTTTTTGAAAGTTTTATATCAAGTCATACCACAGGAATTTAATCCCATGAGGCCATGACTCTAATATCAAAATGCCAAATGAGTAAATTATTTATTTGATACCTTAATTTTAGGGCTTTTAATGGATGCATGTCAGGAGTATATCTTTTGAAGTAAATTTTAAATATCTTTACGTAATAACTTTTACATCAATGTGTTTTGTAATGGAATAACAATGATACAGTATTGAAGTTTTGCCATAGAGCAATGAAATGGTAGAGTGAACAATATTCTACAAATCATTTTTTGTAACTGATATTTAAGTTTCCTTGGATTTCAAAATGACAAGGTTTTACTGTATATGTGTTTGCATCTTCAAATTTCTCAACTGCACTGACCAATTTGCTATTATGTACAGACATTATTCATTTTAGAATAGTGTCATTCTATGGAAATAAGCTGATCAACTTACATGTGTTGCTTAATGAGTTTCTTTCTAAAATGAATAAATGGAGTTATAAATTTGATTACCTAGATCCTCTATTTTCTCATCAAAGGTTATTCAACTTTGCCATAATTTAACCTTTACTTTTGGGATATTTGTTTGAATTTCAACATCAAGCCAGAGTGTTAAAACCAATACAATGGAAGCGTATAGTAAGCATCTTGACTTTAATATGCTTCTTTTGAAGTAAAAGAGGTTGGGCTAAAATAAATCCTATGGAAAATGGCAAAGCTTAGAGTGAATTAAATTCTTTTCTAATCCTTTACTTTCATGCATGTTTGCCCATTCGCCTCTTGCTCTTTGTGTAGTGGTGCCTCAAAATTGAAATCCTCTTGATATGCAACTATGAAAGTGTTTTAAGTTCAAAATGTATTCACATTGCTGCATGATTGTTCATCTATTGCTGTGAAAGTACTTCACGTCTTTCATCTTTTTCGAAGTTCTACCAATAGCTATGTCATTTTATCATTACATTCATTTGAATAATTATAACTTTGTTAATGGAAACTGGAAGATATTACATCCAATTTGATAATTATTATTATTGACAAACGTATACAGCCTTCCCTAACCACAAAATTCTGATTAGCAGGCATTCGAACCTCGGTTCATTTGTTGTTTTGTATCAGAATTGTCACTAAGAGTACAGTAATAGACTTGTAATAATTCCGCATAGTAATTCAGAATTTGAAATACCTTTTCCATCAAATGTAGTTTGTATTGCTCCTCCTCTTCTGACTTATGAAATCATTGCAAATGACGGATGCCATCTTTTTTCACCTTCATTTCTACTAAACTTTAACGTGCATTTCCGACTCTATACTTTGTACAAAGCTGTCTCATTTTATTGTTTTGTTGAATTTATCATGTGGCAATGAGAGTCTCCCTTTCTGTAAGTGTTTGGATTATTTCAAGAGATATGTCCACGTAAATGAATAGATGCATGCATGTATACAGTAATAAAAATTATTCATTTCACTGAGCAGCTCTTACTGAAGTAGAAGTATCTCAGAAGTAGTGCTCTTGATTCAATCACACAATGATTACATTCCATGGGTTCATCTAATGCACACTCAATCCACAAGAAGAAGTAGGGGGTATCAATTGCTTTGAAATACTCTTTTTTATCGTATTTAAGTACTATTATGTAAATAGATGATTTATTTCCTTAAAATGTCATATAGATTTCCCTGAAAAGATACATGTCGATAATGTTTTATTTTTTATTCCATGTCAATAATAAATTATGAGAATTAGAGGCTCTGTTTATTAAGTTTTATTATTCACTGCTTATTTTCATTTAAAAAAGCAGTGAATAATCTTCCTTAAACATTTAAATAAATTTTTGAATGATTTAAATTCCAGGAAAGTAGTATAAGATTCAGAAAAAGATATAAATTGCTAAGTAAAATTATATGTAATAATGCACCTCCAGTGTATTCTGTGAAAATTTAGTAAGACACAGTAGTCTTATTTTTGTTTCTCTAAGTGCCTATAATCAGCAGACATTCAGTACAGAGGTATAGTTCCATTCATTGCATAAAATAATGCTGTAATCAGGCAAATTTAGGCTCAGGTGGATTGTCATTATCTTTGTTTTGTCTAAATTTGTCTTTTCTGATGTAACACTTTCAACAATAATAATAATAATCTTTAATTGGTTTAAAAAGCTATACAGAAAACAGCAAATAACTGTGTTAAAAAGGAAGAAAATATAAGTAACACACATTGAATTTCAATATCACATATTGAATTGAAAGAAAGGAAAAGGAACTCGGTGTTCAATGACTAAGAAACAGAAGTTTCTCCTAGTGGTGACCTTCGAGGGCAGTTCCTTGGAAAAAGATAATCACCCGGGCGGCCACCAGTTTTCAGAATTTCCTGATGCGCATTTTGGCATTCAGCATTTGACCCCCCGTGAAGATGGAAGCATAGCTTCCAAAATGCACATCGGGATTTCCTCATAACCTTTTTTGGATAAACAGTATCTTGTTAATCCTAGAGCTATTTCTCCACATACAAATCCCATAGCGTTTCACACTGAAAGAAAAATATATATATTCCACAGATATTCTTTTGGCACCTTAGCTTTCAAGGCACTTATAACGAAGACAACTTTTGATAACTTGCTGTATATGCTCTTAGTATATACATCCCAAGGCAGTTTTGGGTCCAGATGAAAATCCTGGAGTTTCACAGACTATAGTTCATATTTAATATCCTTCAGAGTCAAAAGACAAGAGATTGATTTTTATTTTCATTAAACAAAAACCTGTTATAAGAGAACCAATTAGTAGTATCATTGAGAGCAACAAATATGAAGATCCATCATCTTGGAATCGTCCCCTGAGGTATACTTTGTAACATCATCTGGATATATCAAAATTTTAGATCCAATATTAGTTTTCAGATCATTGATCATTATTAAAAATAGAAGGGGCCCCAAAATAGATCCTTGCAGAACTCCATTACTGATATTAGAGCTTTAAAGGTCGGTCCCCATTTACATAAACAGTTGGTCAAGATAAGACTTAATGATGTAAAGTTCCTTCCCTCTAATACCATAATCCTCTAATTTGTTAAAGATTATTTCATGTACTACACAATCAAATTCCCTACTTAAATCACATTAAGCAATTTTCACATTACAATGACATTCGGGACTCCTTGATAGCCATGTGAGCAGAGCGTTTTACTTCAATGAAAGTGGTCCCAGGTTCGACTCCCGGTGGGAGCCCATGTGCAAAATGACCTCAGCTGTCGAAGCACATTTCACAATGCTACTACAATGACATTCATAAGCATCAACAACATCAACTGTTGATTTCCCTTAACAAAAACCAAATTGCACAGAAGAAATTGTATTATTATCCTCTAAAAATGTATACAATTCATTTTTTATAACACCTCCAATAATTTCCAAGAGAACAGGAGCAACAGATTTAGTTGTATAATTTTCAAGGCAGTTCATGTCACCTTTTTTGTGCACTAGAACAGTTTTTGTCATATGCAATTCGTCAGGAAATTTCCTTAGGCTAAACACTTATTGATACAGATAGCCATAGGCTCAGCAATATGTTCCATGACAGACTTTATCAGGTTGTTAGAGAGATCATATACATCTCTAGTATTGGTGTTCTTCATTCATTTTACAAATTTTATTACATCAGAGGAAGTTACATGGTTCCTTCTTGAAGGATCATGTGTAACTAGTAAATTACCTATTTAGAAGTTCCTGGGCTGTAGCACCAGGTGGTGTAATGCTAGAGGCCACATTATCAACCGATTTTATACAATAATTTATAAAGTCATCAGCAGTAAAGGGAAATGTATTACATCCTCTCTGACTGTGGGTTGTGGTCTTAATTATATTCCAAGCAGCTTCACATTTCTTATTTGCCTTATTTATATAATCTGAATTAGCATTGAGCTTTGCCATACAAATGGCTTTCTGGTATTTATTCCTGGTAGTAAGATACTCAGACATTGCCAGGTCAGTCTCGAGACTTTAATAAGTTCAATAATGTTCCATTACAATATCTTTCATTTGTTCCAATTCCTTGGAATACCATGTCACATTTCTTTTGCCATTGGCAGGAGAGACCTTTTTACAAGCATAAGGATAACAATGGGTTTGTATGTCCAAAAATATTGAAGAAATGCATTAAAATTATCTTCAGCATCAAAATGAATTAAAATTTCACTCCAATTTACTTTATGAAGTAGACATTTGATGACTATTTTATGAGAGGAAAAAGGTCTAAAGTTAACCCATTTGTTACTCACAATTTTCAACATTAAGAATGGCAGTCTCCATTCAGTAAATTGTACTCTTGTAGAAAATATTTTTGATGTTTACACAACTTGCTATATGTCCATAATCAAAATTTTCAAATCTTATTGAGGGTTCAGCCACAGATAACAAAACATATCTGTATGCTGCTAGTTTTTATTGCTCCCCACCTTTCATTGAAAAAATATATTACAATAAAATATATACAATAACAACCAAAGGCTTCAAGCAACCATGAGGTCATATGCACTGTCTTCTAACAGTAGACTAATATTTTTAAAAAGCTCTTCTAAATCTCCTTTATGTAAAGGAAGCCTTTTCTCATGTTTTTCTTCCACTTTGCACTCTGCATCATTCACTAGCTATTCTTCCTCACTTCTGCAAGTTTTGTTTAGTCTACAATTTTCTACCAGAAGAATCCGTATACATACCTAGTTTTTCTCTATGATTACTAAATTTCCTTTAAATTATTGTATGTCTAAAATATTTCGAACATTTATTTTAATACCTAAGTCCTGCACTCTATCATTTAGTGCATATTTGTAAAGACCCAATCAAATACAAGATAGTAATATTTAGCACATATCTGGTACCCATCCTTACATATGCTTCCAGTACATCAACAATGGCAGGCTGAGAAGAGAGCTGAATCCAAGTGTTGCAGATGAAGTTCTTAAAGAGCATTCTGGGAAAAGCAAGGAGGGACAAGATCCAGAAGGAAAGAATCAAAGAAGCTTTTAGTACAAAAAAGCTACAATTATAGATTAAGATGGTCATATGAAAGAATGGCAACTCCCAAGAAGAGTATTTGAAGAGAAGGAGAAAGACTAAAAGTAAGGTGGAAAGATTAGATTAAGAAAGACATGAGTGGAGGAAAGATGTGGTGGGAGGATAGAACAAGATTGTTACTCCACAAACACCCTTCGGGGAAGAATGATGTTGACTAGAATCTGAACACTTCATGGAATCATATGCTCTGTTATCTACATATCTAAATTACTTCCAAATCAGCCTTCACTGCTTCATCAATTTCATCCCAAGATTCCTTCAACATTTCTTCTATTTTGACTATGAGTGTAACATTTGTACCAACCTCCTGTTCTTCAAATCAAACCAAATATTCTTCAAAATTCCTAGTAATTGTGGTTAATGTTGATTGATTCCATTACAAAGAAATACAATACTCAATAAATTCAAGGTGTTGTGTTGAAGGGAATTTTTGTAAACAGATAACAGATATATTATAAATGTGTGATGGGAAAAGAGACTTAGTGAAAGCTGGATTAATGATAAAGGAAGGATAGTTATGAAGAACAATAGGTATCAAGGTATGTTAAGCAAAATAAGAACTTATGTAAAACGTTGTTGATATGAAAGTCATTTGCATTCCTGCTTAGGATGGTAATTCTCCCATTGTTATCTTTCTATGCATACTTTAATAGAGAGGGCCATATGCTTTTAAAAGGTAAACAATTCATCTCTACCATATTTAAAGGTTCAAATATTCTTTCTATTCATGGCATGCACTGGATGCCTTAAAAGGCAAGAAAATGTGAGTTCATATCATCACTATTTAAGCAAATCACTACTGCTTATCTAATCTTTAAAGATTTAATTTTTATGGGGAAAATAAGTAACCCTGTGAAGTATTCAGTAAAGCTGGGAAAGGCTCAGCTTTCAGGCTGTCTAATGCATAAACTGAGTTCTGTCTGATGGCTGGATAGGGCATATTACATTGCCTTGAAATCAGTCTCTTAAAGATTCCTCAAAAGGCATAACACTCTACAATCGAGTCATTGTGGAAAAAGAGTGCCACATGGATTTCAATTACAACTAAATGTCTCTTTAGAATATCTTCATCTATATCAAGGTACATGCACATTTTCTTACTGGTGAAATATAGGTTTCAGGTGCTATCATATGTGATTGAGTGAATCTATATCTTTCGCTTACATATGGTTAAAACTTGTGCCAAGAAGTCCTAAGGTAAGGACAAATTAGAACAAGAAATTGCTTGGCAGCAAAGGTCTCTGCCCCCAGACACCATGGGGCCCTTGCTCTATGAGAATGGAATGCCTACATTCAAACCTCATCGCTTATGGTGATACAACAAAACTTGCAATCAGTCCAACTTTCACCACAGCTTCTCTGGGGTCAAAATCGATGGGACTAAAACTAGAAAACCATTTACCAATACAATGTAAAAATGCTACAAATATAGTAGTTTAAACATAAAGTAAAAGAGTGGTTAAAAGAAAAGATGAACTATTCTGTAAATGACTATCTATGGCTTGTATATATTGTGTTATGATGAAAGAGAGCCATGAAAATAACAAAGAGAGTAAATAATAAAAGTTTTGGCAGCTGCCATTTTGAAGAGTTGGTTGTAATAATTAATGAGAACCAAACCTGAATAGGACAGCAGGCAATTCATAAGTTTTCCATTAGATTTCACTAATCTACATATGCTAACAGTTATCACTATGAATAATAATAAAAATATATATATTGTTTGCTTACCTTTTTCTAATTTATTCATAAAACGTTTAATACAATAAGATACTCTAAGCTATAATTAGAACTAACTAAAAAAACTTACAAAAACTAAATATGAAATAAAATTTCATATTTAGCTTAAATAATGCACAAAGAGGAAAAATTAATATAATTAAAAGCTTAAATATCAAATATAGGTAAGGTAGTCTGCCATAAAAGTGAAATTTTGGATAATCGTAAAACACAGATTAGAAGTTAAAAATATAACTTTTGGAAAACTTTAGTTTGTGCATAATCTATAAGTGCATAAACATAGAGCATTGCAGAACCTCTCTGAACCTTCCTGCAATCGAAGTGAATAGTTCCGTGTACAACTGTAGTTAAGGGTTATGAATAATAAGATGAGAGTCAAAAAGGTACTTTATAATGTTATAAAGACAAATTAACGGTTGATAAAACATTTCTTCTATTTAATACAACACAAATCAATCGCAGACAGTAAATACAATTGTATTTACTGTAAATCAAGGAATTTGCATTACTCTTTTTAATATGTTCATGTAATTAATAGTTGATATACTAAATTCTAGCAAAAAAACAATTTATTTCAACGTTGCTGAGTAAAAGCATGAATAAATGTTTTAGGTTATCCTTTGTCTAACAAAACGCTTCCAAAGAAATCATGGCTGATATTATTATTTGGGGACTTCGGGCTAAATTAACTATAATATCTTTCTAAGAAGAGATGTTCTCACAAAGAAAACAGCTTTAAAATAAATTATATTCCGGTGTAATTTGCGAAATTCTGTTTTGATAACTCTTGACATTAATCCTACATTAAATTTGATGTCACCAACTTTTAAGTATGAATGTTATAAATACGATTATCTTTTATGGATACTAATGCATTAAAAACTTTATGTTTTCATATATTAAATCCTTTATTTCCTACAAATTCTAACATTATTCCAATTTTTTTGTTATATTAGTTCAATAATCGCGCTTTTCTTATAAGCCCATAGGTTGACGTGGCCGGGCTTGCGCATGCTCACATCGACCTTACGTGGCACAGCAGCTGAAATAAGGAACGGGCTGGAAGAAAATGTCGATTTAATTTTTCTTATTAAATGTATGTAAGTATTACTCGAGTTCATCAGCGGTTTTGACTTACTTCAGTCATGCAATGATTTGATTGCTACTCTTGCGTTATAGTCATTCTATTACGCAAGTTATTTGTTAAAATGACATTGAGACCTACTATTTTCATGAATTGTCAGTCTGCATTGTAATTCTCGATATTTTTATTTTAAAGTCATGGTTTAGTTTTTCTGTAAACCCCTTTGATTATAAGTCATATATGGTTTGAACGATTTCAAGATATGTGTATTATTCCGATTATTCCGGGATATTGCAAGGAATATATCGGTAATGCTTCTGCTACATGTAATGTGTAGTGTTGGTGATGTAACAATCTCTGAAAAGTGTACGTTTCTTGATAGGACTGCCAAAAATTCCCTTTTTGAATTATGAATCCACAATACTTGCCTCAAGCTTCGCAGTATGGAGGACCAGAACAATCTTTTGGAGAATCGGGTGGTTATCCCCAACCTAATACCCAGTAAGCTATTCTTAAAATTGTGGAATGTCCATCTTTCCCCGAGCTTAGGAGTTATTGCCACATTAATTATGTCTTTTCATCGCCAGATTACAAGGAATGCCACATTCGGTGGGCAACATTCAAGGTATGCCATCACCAGGAAACATGAATTTTCAGAGATTTCCCCCTGCTGGCGCTCCTACGGCTATGCAAAACCAAATGTCTTCATTGCCGAAAGCATCCTTTCAATATAGTAGTGCTCCTGTCTCCAACGGACCAGTTCCACCTACACTAGGTTAGTATCTAGGTGGTGGTTGTTATCAGTTGTATATAATTCAGGGAAAATTTGCTATTTCTCAAATTCAGACATACTAAATGGAAAGATATTCGATATTTTCTAAGTGTTCTGCTTATTCAGCACGATTGTTCTTTCCATAGTTATTTTTTTGAAGAATTGTTTTGAAAATGGGCATTCCAGCGTAATGTTAATTTTAGAAATTTTACTGACACTATTTCTTCCTAATTATCTTTATCTATACAAGTAAGTTGTTACAATAAATTTATGAGAACTGCCTTTAAAAGAATTGATGATAAGCGAAATAATAATGTACTATGTAATACTTCTGATCTCTTAAACACTTCTGAGATAACAATTCAATGCTTGAACAAGAAATAGTATAATTTTATGATTTTCAGTCACTCAAATTAGAGTGACATATGTTCGAAAGTAATGCTTCGAATTTCATAGGTAATCTTTTTCTCTGAAATGTTCTGATATATCCCAATAAAAAAATAGTGTAGTTAATGTGGGTTCATTTTAGAGAAAAATTATTTTTTGTTATGATCGGTGTTCAGTTTCAGTGAATCATCCTCTGCTCTTGAAAGATTGATCAAATATTAGTATTATTTGCTGCAATTTGGCTGTAGTCAAGTTAAGGCCTCCAAATGTTGTCAAGTAACTCACAGTATACAAACACTTCAAAATCATTCCACATCTCACAATCACACGTACATTACATCAGATATGTCTTTTTCACAGAATCACCGTCGAAACATTGCTACACCCATTAAAAATTCACCCACTACAAAACAATTTTTGTGGTAACGCATATGAATGTCATTGGAAAACCCTGACAAACAATCAATGATCAAAAATGCACACAACACAATAAATATTTCACAGTGGGATACTATTACTCGTTATAAACTGTTGAGAAATAAATGAAGTAATGAAGTAATTTGGAAAAGGTCATAAGATAGTGTTAAATATTTTCTTAAATATAGGCAGGCAATTTAATTAGTTGTTGTGAAAGAAAATTTCATTTAATAGAAGGAAGAAATTAGTGTAATCGTTAAGGAAAGATTAAACCAAGATATAAAGAAGTATCTGAAAATGAAAATTAGCCATTGAACTTAGACATTTAATGAAATAATATTATCATTTCTAAAAATTTGAAACAACATTGTTTTCAAATTGAAGCAGATACCATGTGTGATCTCAATGTAAGTTAAATTATATTCATAATTGATGGATTTGAAAGAAAATTTGCACATGAAGTTGTGCTATATATATATATATATATATATATATATATATATATATATATATATATAATTTCCCTATGATCTATTTCTTATGCTATGAAGAGCCTTTTCTTCAAATATAAGCCCTCTATTTCAATTTAACTATCAGAACAGGTTATATTTTTCTTGCAAACAAGATTATTATATTTTCTTATAGCATCTGTTATGTCATATTTTGTCCAGATAAATTAATTTGTGTTGCTGAAATACATAAACCTAAGAAATAAAATTAAAATAATTAGTAAAATCAACTAATGAAGCTTTTTGGGAAAATTGGAAATAATGGGAAATAATAATAATGGGAAGTAGCACTTTAGTTTATTTTTAATTATATATATGATTATAATATATAATATTAATTATATTATATGATATATTTGGTGTGATGTGATCTAGTTTATGTAAATTATGATTTTTGTAATAAATTAAAAACTATTAATACAATGAAATGGAATTGATATGCAATGAAAGTTGGCTCTTTGACATCTACTTTAAACTTCAACAGTCAGAAAAGTGTTAATGTAATTGGAATTATTATTTAGAATGAATTGATGTGGATTTCATTCCATAAAGGATCATGCCAAATGAGATTAATCTTGAAAGAAGCAAATTGGGTTATTTTTTAAGGTTTGCCAATGATGTGTGCTTGAGCTGTTTATTTGTTAGTATATAAAGCATCTGACTGCAGATTCCCCTGCTGAAGGCCCACCTCCTCCAGGAGCGATGCCAATCCCTAACCAAGTGCCCCAAGATCAGCTCTCCTCTCGGATGTCTACAATGTCCTTACAGACTTCTCAGCCATCAGATATGGTGAGTCGTTCACATTAAACATAATGAAAATAACCTAATACAAGAAATTTGGAGCTTTTAACCTCTGCTGCATGACAATTCTTTTTATACATGAAGCATTGTTTGGTTTTAGCCATTGCTCTGCATCTGCCTTTTGGTGTGTGCAGGGGGTTTAAACATTGAACATTTGAGCTACTTTTGTAGTTTGTTTTTATTATTCATGGAAAGGTCCTGATAAGGACTTGTATTTATTACTCTTTATGGTCGTTTTTTTAAGTAGCATGGGGTCTCATAATACCGATTACATTCTCTATAAAAGTATTTAAAACAGCTCCAAATCAATATTTAGTATTTTCCACAGATTTTATTCAACATGACCACTTTTTCTTGTAACAGTCTAGCAAAGTACAAATGGAAATGAGAGAAATGTGTCATATTGTTTGTTAACTTAAAGATATGTCTTGAAGGCCTGCTGGTGCAAGGGTATCACTTCCCTTTCCCATGGAGATTGGTTTTGTAAAAGGAGTTCCCTCCAAAATGACAAATTCTCTGACTTGTGATATAACAAGTTTCTGCAAGTTAACAATGTAACCAAATAAGTCCACTCGAGTGATGCTAAATAGCAGAGACTCGACATTCCAGTGTCAGTAAATTATTCATTTATTTGCATTGTATATATTTGATTTTCCTATTATTTTATTACTAGGAATAATTGTTTAATTGTTAACAAAAATTATGTTTGGAGTTCTTGAAACAATGAAAGATGATTTTTTATTTGAAAAATTCTCACTCAAGTCTACTTTCAAATTTGCATATTGGCTGATCTATAAGAAATGCCACCCAAGAAGGGTGGTTTATTGGGAATTAAGGAATTGAAAATGCACTCCTAGGAATCTTTCTTTTTACCCAATCGTGTATTGTCCTCATATTATTAGCAGACAATATAGAGGTTTATGTAGCCCCTGAACAATGTGACCCCTACCATCAAAACTTAGCGCAACTTTCAATTCTCTAATTTCCATTTGAATACAATGACTGTTGTGCTCATAACTACTCATGTTGAATTTAGTCTGCAGAAAATACTGTTTTTGAGTTATATTTCTGTACAATTTTGTTTTATTTTTAAAAATTAGTTATAAAATTGTGTTATTGTAATTAAATTGATCCCTATAATGTAATTCTATTTCTTGTTAATTTTTAAAAGTTCTATTTTTCTAGTGTTGATATTTAGCTCTTATGGCAAGATACGGCATCTTCCATCCAACCTTTACAGATTGTCTATGATAATTAATTGTACAAAATAATTATGTTAAATTAATTATTAATTAAATAGGAATTTAAATCTTTTAATAATTTAAATCTTTTAATAATTTAAATCTTTTAATAATTTAAATCTTTTAATAATTTAAATCTTTTAATAATTTAAATCTTTTAATAATTTAAATATTTTAATAATTTTAATCTTTTGTCATATATGCTCTTTACTATAAACTAAAATTGGGGCGCAGCTTATGAGAATGGATTTGAATGGAGAATGGTTGAAAGTTTCAATCAACTTGAAATAATCTTCTTCAATCCTTAAAGCAGCAATTGTTTTCCATCTCCACTCCTCTTAATTAAGTAGGAATGAAGTGTGTTCAATATATCCTTCATAGGTCCGCCTCTTGCTTTTATTGAGCCCTCCAATATTGTTGTTAATTGTCCTTTAAGATGTGTCCTATCCCTATAAGGAGTCTTTCTCATTATGTTCCACTGCAATCTATCCTTTTGTCATTTACCATATCTAACTACAATATCCTGAGGATGCTCTGGTAGCCTCTTTTCCGTCTATGAGTCTCACTTACATAAAGGCTTCATTCAGAGGTCTTGAGGTCTTTTTTAGGCTCTGTATTCTTCAGCGTCAGTGTTAATCTATCAGAGATTCTCTAACTACCAAAAACTATCAAACTACTGTAATCATAGCATGTGCTAGTTACCAAAAAAATTTCTCTTCATCATGCCATTTTCTGTGTAACTTAAAATCAACTTAAATATGTGAATCTAAAGTAGAGATGAACCTCTTAGATTTCTACCTAAATCTTTGGTTCATTGTGTAACTCTCAACGCTGGTCGCTGGTCTCAACTTTTCCTGTTATTATTAAATTCTGCTTTGCTAATTCTGTAGCATTGATATCAATTCCTGAAAATGGTATATTGAAGGGCATAAGTGAACATTTTTAATGTACAGCTTTAATAGCTTTAAGTTTTAGTATTACTTTTGTAAAAGAGGTACAAAAATGTAGCATTGATTTGATGGCTTGATACGCTAGAAAGTTGACTTGGTTATATATCATTATTTATTTCGTATAGATGGACCAGTTCACTTTGAAGATTGGCTGGATTCTAAATTACACATCCTTATTTATTGTAAATGAGAGATTTCTAATCTCTTTCTTACATATTGAGTGACTAAATTTTTTAATAATTTAAAAAAATAATTTTATTCTTGACCCATTGACTTGTGACAGCTAAAATTCCCTAGTTGATTCTACATAGAAAGGGATTTTTGTTTTTACTTTGCTAACCAAAAAATTTTGTAGTATACACCTATAATTAAAGAGGTCATGAAATATTAATTTTAGTTCAAAATAAATGAATTAAGATTGATATTAAGACTTTAATATTTAAACAATTGTTTATAACAGTGTATATTTATATCAATATAAATTATTATCATTATTTTAAGATTTCATTATAGAATAAATGCACAAATGAATATAAAATATGAAAAATAGTCAAATTATATAAGAATTATAAAATATATAGATTTAATATTTGACTTATATAATATTTCTCTTAAGTACATAATGAAATGTAATATTGATACATAGGCTCCAATGCATACCATAAAATAGTATTCTGTAAATCAATTACTGTATTTAAAATTTACAATTTAAAATTTTAATTTTTATATTGTTAAAAAAATTCAAAATGTTTATGACAAGGTTACAAATTATCACAAAATTCCCTGTGGTTATAACACAATACACACAAAATTGGAATGGGTCACCAAGAATGTCAATAGTAGTAATGTCAATATGTCAGATGATAGCTTGTCTTGACAGTCGATAGGTTAAAAACCTGTGCAATTGCCTAATTGTATTTGTTAAAAGGTTGATACTCACCTAAATAAATAAAATAAATAATAAACTAACCTTTTGCAGAAATGTTAGTCATTGAGTTATTCTCAGTCTCTTCTTGACCTAGCGCTGTAGCAATGAAGTAAAATCATTCCAAATAAGAAACTGTGCTTGATAAATTGATTTGTTGTTCAGGGTTTCCAGCAAATGAACGTCCCTCAAGCTGGGAGGACACCTGGAATGATGCCGGCAAATGCTGGCAGCAGTGCTCCACCAATGGCGGGCTTCCCTCCCCAGAATGCTCAAGGATATATGCAAGGAGCCCCCCCAATGCCATTTCAAGGCCCTCTGCCGCAAGGACCGAGGCCCCCTCCAGTGCGTGGAATGATGCCAATGCCCCAAGCACCCATGCAGCCCTCCAAAAGCACCTTTCAAGGCAATTTCCAGGATCCTTCTGTTCCAATGATAAACTCACAATCTTCAATGAACGGAGGGTTCCCAATGCCCCCTTATTCTGGTGCTCCTCCTCAACAGGCTGCAGGACAATTTGTGAATGGTATTCCAGGAGGGCCTTCTCCCAATGTCCAATATCCCCAGAGCAGGATGGTGCAGCCTCAGGGTGTGATGCAACCTCCCTCGATGGCTGGCCCTTATCCATCTCAGATGGTCCCTCCAATGTCTGCAGGAGGTCAGATGCCCCCCATGCCTGGAGCTCAGCCCCCTATGGGAATGGCAAACCGTGGAATGCAGCAAGCGCAGCAGCCTGCAAGACGCCTTGATCCCGACCACATGCCTAGTCCTGTAAGACCTTAGTAACTAACATATTTAGCCATAAGTATGACTAATTTGGATTCAACAATTTCTATGACAGGTTTTCTGACAGGTTGTTTTATACTTGCAGTTAAGTTATAGCGTTTTGTCATTTAAGTCCAAATTCCATGACCAAAACAAGAATCTTTATTCAGTTTCCTTTCTTTTGGCACTTTTCTAGTTTTTGTAAGACTATTATTTCTAATTTTATTATGCTTAAGAGAATAAATCTGCAATCAATGAAAAATGAACTTTAAAGCATTTTTTATGAGAGTATTTTCAAGTCCTCTTTAGTGAAACCAATGGTACTTTTGGTAGAAAAAAAAATTTGCTAATCACATCATTGTTAAGGAAATTGAAGAGATGTAACTTTAGAAAATCATATCATAGAAAATCCACTCCACTTATTACTTGAATTTTTCATCTTCAAATCTGATTTAAATCTACTGTGTTTGCTTAACATTTTTATATGTTAAAAGGCCAGACATTGTATCCATGTAAATATATTGGCTTTCATCAACATTTGTCATCAAATATTATATTAATTTATATTTTGAATTTCGGGAATTCAATTATCTAACAAATCTTTTTTCGAAAAACATGTTCTTTTCTAATTTTATAATTAGAAGTTTGTAAAAGTATTTGTGTTCAGCATGGAAGATTGATTGAAGGAAAACCAAATATATGTGTACTATATATTTGACAGATAGAAATTTTTTTTACTGTATATGTCATTGAACTTATAAAAAATATAAATCCTTCCCTTTCTGCTAGAACTTTATATTATTTATCTATTTTTCACAAAGAATTTAACTTGCATTGATTACTATTAATTACAAATTTATTTTAGATAGTGATATTTAGTATCTCCTTGATCACTGCTGAATAAGAAAGACTAAAAATTGTATAAATGTAAAACATGCTTGCAAGAAAGCTAACATGCATTTTTCATATATCAATTGTCTCCATTTTTTTATATTCGTAATACATATTTATGAAGTGGAAGAAATTTCTGATTGTATTAAAAAGCATCAGGTCAGATGAGCGTAGTTCCAGATTACTTGCTAATATATTTTTTCAAGTATGAGAATGTTACTCAATTGACAACAAATAAGCTGGTGTTGCACAATCAGGAAAACAATCCAAATTTTTTTCTAAGTTTCTGTTAATTTTTAATTCACTTGTTGCATTATTATTATTATAAAATCACTGTAAATATCCCTTGTGCAATATTATTATAAAAATAACTATACATATTTTGAAATTTGTGCCACTATTATTACACTGACTTAGAATTTTTTGAGTTTACTAAATCTATATTATTCAATAGTAGAAGAATGATATATGCAGAGATATTTAACTTCACTCATTACAATGAGAATATAACACATATTTTGAAATACTTAATTCTTATTTTATCTTAAATTTAACAGAAGAATTTTAAAGGTCATACAGTAAGTTATTCTATCTTCCATAGAGATAAGAACTTGTTCCTAAAATCGTTGAACTCTATCACTTGATAATATCAATGCATATGGACTGAATATTATTATTTGCTGCAGTTAGACTGTTGTGAGTTGGCTGCCTTGAAACATTGCCAAGCAACACTTAAACACTCCACTATCACTTACACTACAAGTACCAATACTCCAAAACAACATCACCATCATCACAAAGAGTATCAGAACACAAACAAAAACAAGACTCAATCCATAGAACATCCCCTCCAACACACACCACATAAATCTCACAGTTACCCTACAGTCACAGTTGTCATTATGACAAAATCATGATCAAAACATAGCTTAACCAACATCTATTAACATTTCACCCAAAGCACAACAATATTTGTGAAAACGTGCATGAATGTCACATGTACATTAATATTAAGTACAAAACCCTCACCAGTACACACCATCATCACACATTAATACGTACACACAAAACTATAAACCTTTAGCCGTATACAAATACATAAAAATTGTAAATAGTCATAAACTCTTACAGCATATCATACATACAGTCATAACACTTCTGTTCTCAAGTAATATTTAGGTAATGTAATGTGTGTTTGTATAGACAGAGTAGATAATGAGTTGAAATACTTTTTGTAGATCCAAGTGATGCTGGATGACCAGGTGAACCACTCTGGAAACTTTTACACCAACCTAAAGGGCCAGGTCCCTCCTCTTGTCACCACTAAATTCATCACTCAAGACCAAGGAAATGCAAGTCCTCGTTTCATTCGTGCCACCATGTATAGTGTTCCTGCAACTATGGACATGATGAAGCAGGTAAATTTCCAAGCAAGCCACAAAGGCCTTGAATGACCTCGGATCGAGTACTTGACATGATAACACACATCAATGCTTTCATCATCATCTTCTAAAGGCAGTCTTTGCATCAATAACTATGTTGCTTATCTTTACGGATCCCTATATGTTATTACTCCCATTGTACTTGCTATGTCATCCTCAAATTTTCTCCTTGATTTTCCTTTTTCCCCTCCATTATATTTTCCAGGAAGTTATTATGCCACAGAACATGTCCAAGAAACGTAATTTTCCATTTCTCTTTTGTTAACTTCCTATTTAATTTATTTTGCTTTTCTTAGCTATCTCATTATCCTTCTCCAAATCTACATTTCCATTCTAACTTTTTCCATCTTTCCCAATGTCTTAGTTTCACATCCATATATTAAAGCAATACAAATATATTTTTGCAAATTCTGACCTTGAATTTAATGTATTTAAAATTGAGTAATAATTTGTTTATCTTCAGACAGCAGTGCCTTTTGGTTTGGTGATAAGTCCGTTGGCTAGGCTCATGGAAGGAGAGTCGTCCCCACCCATAGTTGACATGGGGGAGTTGGGTCCAGTGCGTTGTGTGCGCTGCAAGGCGTATATGTGCCCATACATGCAGTTTATTGATGGAGGACGCAGATTCCATTGTAATTTCTGCAAGGCCACCACTGAAGGTACCCCATATTTGTGTTACCTCTATAAGTGTACCCTGAAAGCTACTTTTCTGCATGTGGCAGGATTATACTTTCCTAATTGATTACTTTAATGGATAAGGCATCCAAGGAATTGGAAATGGACAGGTGCATCATTAAGCTGCAAGAATTCTCCTGTAGAAATAAACAAGTATATAGACAACCGTTATTAATGTGCAAGATGAAAGTTACTAAAATTTTTGTTGAATTTGATATAATTTATAACAGTTTTATCCATGATGCTGTTCCTCTAGAATTATGCTTATAATTCCTTTTGTAATTATCACATCTTTTGGAAGGTTCTGCATGTTTATAAATGCCATCTAATGAATCAATATTCTTTTTCCAAAACAAATATTGTCTTGGCTCAATACCCAAGTGATGTATAGCATTCAATTCATTTTTAGTTAAGTGTAGTATTTAGTTCGATTTTAGTGGATTTAAGTGGTCCTCCTGTGAAATATTTATTTAATGCAATTAATGCAATGTATTAAATATATTCTGTAAGAGATTTTTTATTGAGTTCTTGTATGACTCAAATAGCACGTTTATTAAACTGAATGTTAGTTCTCTTTTACATTTTCCTCATCAAAGTTTTCTTGAAAGTTTAAAGTAGATACTGTCTAGTACAGTAGAAGCATTTAGACACAGTATTTATTATTCAAAAATGCCAGTGACCATCAATATTGTTTGTTATCTTATCTGTAATGTAATGGTTATGAAATCATTATTTTGATTTAACTGTTTTACCTCTTTTAATTGTCAGTGCCACCTGAATATTTCCAGCATTTGGACCACACAGGAATGAGAGTTGACCGATTTGAAAGACCTGAGTTAGTTTTAGGAACGTATGAATTTGTTGCCACCAAGGATTATTGCAGGGTGAGTATTACTCTTTTAGATATAGGGGAAAAAGAAAGGAAACTGTTGTTTTTTCCTAGTGGAGAAAGATAAGAAAACTCACAGAGCCCATTATAATGCATACATTTACACTTCTGGATGCTGACTGTCCTTGTTTAAAGACAGCCATCTATGTATATTAATTGTTCTCAAACATTGACAGAAGTTTTTAGGATTCAATTGGTGGAACAGAGGAATAGCCAAACATTGGCTATCGTCTAATTGCAAGAAGATAGACCAGAGAGAACTGATTCATAGAAATATCATAGAACATGAGTATATTGTGGAATTGATATTTCTTCTTTTATAGCTTGATATGCTTCTAATATCATAGCTGCCTTCTCTTTATGTTAATTAAAACTTTCAATTGATATTAAGTTGGCATTTATCTATTATTAATACCAACTTATTAACTGCTCATTAATGCAATGAATTAATTTCCTCAAACAGTAAATACTTTCTAAATGATACTTAATGAAGTAATCTGATGTAATGCAAGTGTTAAAGAGTGGATTAGGATTGCTGCCTATTCCAATAATTCATCACATTTCATTTGAAAAATAACTATATTTTGTTTGAAAGTGTCAATATTCACTGATTAACAAACTTTCTTAAATAACAGAGGGATCAATGGACAACAAAAATATATTAAATCATTGGTTAAAAAAACATCTCTCTTGTCCCAACTTTGTGGTTGTGTTTGGATGTGCTAAGAAGTCTAAATGGCAGAAATAAATTTTTTTCTTCCCATTATTGAATCTTTTGAAGAGGATGTGTTAATTTGAAAAGATATAGGCCATGTGTATACAATCAAAATGTAATTTCCAAATATTTCTAGGTAGAAATACTATGTAGATGATATCCATGAGATAGTTCCTTATACAATAGGTATCTGTGTATGTATAAACAAATTGCAATTTAAAATATGAGGTGCATTTAAGTGTGTGTGATGATTCCGGAAAGGAATGTCAGCTTCACTTAATTTAATTTAGCAGTTAATTAAGGTTGTCATCTTTGCAGAATAATGTGTTTCCCAAGCCTCCGGCTTTCATATTCCTCATTGATGTATCATATAACAATATAAAATCTGGAATGGTTCACCTCCTGTGTCAAGAAATGAAAGACATTCTGAAGAATCTACCAAAAGAATATGGTGCTGAGAAATCTTCTATGAAAGTTGGATTCATCACATACAACAACACTGTTCACTTTTACAACATCAAGGTAAGAAACATGATTAATTTTTAATATTTTAACTAATAGTTGACTTTCAGACTCACATCGTGAAGGACTTTAATTCAACTTAAGATGTTTTCTATATGCATTTTGTTTGCTTTTTCAAGCAGATTTGAGTAATGCAGCATGAAATGTCATTCTATTTAAGCAACTGCAAACATCAAAAGTAAAATAATTCTGTTAAAATTTATTTTTTCTGTCATTTTGAATAGTGAAAATAGAGAATTTTCAAACTTTGGAATGGGAAACCAGTATTGATAGATGGTTTTAATTTCCTTTTTTCTTATGAAGGGCAAAATAAGTAAGTTCAAAATATGTCTGGAAATAATAGAAATTAATCATTTGTCACTTAATAATATAATTCATAGTATTTCATCATAATTTTGCTGAGAAGTTTGTGAAATCATTATCAGATGTTCTATATCTATGTGAATGTAATGATGAATGCTCATTCAATGTGTTCATATTCATAGCAAATGGCATTTGCTGTGGCATTCACTCCCCTCTCTTAAATGGCCCACATTTGCTATCCATCCTTGCTTTATATTTATACATTGTTTTCATGTGTTTTTACATACTGATTCCCTTCTACATATCCACGTATATTGTGACCTAATGAAATAGTTTGTCTGAACAACTTATTATTTCTTTATTCATTATTATTATTGCTTAAGATAGACTTATTGCTTGGTGTTAGTAATTCGAGGGGGAAGAATGAAGAATTTCAGTATAAATCGTTTATCTTTTGCTTTATTTGAATGCATATTATTTGATTCTATTTCTCCCCACTACTTTTTGTGGTAGGTTTTCTCTGCATAATTTTATTTGGTAAATTGTCAAATGTAAGATTAGTATATTAAATTACTGGTCTGCCCAAAATGAAGGTACATATTGTACAAGTTGTGGGAGAAATTCCATTGCTGCATACAGAACGCTTTCTTTTTTTGTTGGATGCAGTTAATTAGAGTAGAGTTTTCGTAGTGCTTCATTGTAATAAGTAAATGTCTGTTGACAGGGCACTCTGGCACAGCCTCAGATGATGGTGGTGGGAGACGTGCAAGATATGTTTATGCCACTTCTTGATGGCTTCCTCTGTGATCCTCAAGAATCTTCTGTGGTGATTGATCATCTAATGGAGCAAATTCCTGCAATGTTTTCGGAAACCAGAGAAACTGAAACGGTTCTTGCACCAGCCATTCAGGCTGGTCTCGAGGCACTAAAGGTAGTTATGATCAAGTGGTTTTATATAAATGTGTTTTTAATTTTTGTGTTTAACTTCAAAAATGAGAATTTAAAGTTCAAGATGAAGAGAAGTGCAGCTTTATTCATTATTCTTTGTTTTTGCTGCTAAAATTAACAATGGAAAAACATATTGAAGGATTATTGTAAATTTTATGTTGGTTTTTATAAGATCAACTGCCATAAATATATAAATCTGCCTTTAATTATAATATTTCAGTGAACAATATTTTTAGTTATGCATATATGAGAGTCTAAATACAATCTCCGCTACATCTGATACACGGCAGAATTCATTGATACACAGAGAACATTGAGTTCAGTGTCTAGCAAATTGTCATGATGAATTATTGTCCAAGATATCAATTCTGGCCAAATTTCTATTATATCAACCTGACAGTCATGTTATTGTATATATGTTGATTTGAAATAATGCATTGTCCAGTTCTTCATGTCATATTGTTTTATATGATAAATTACTTCTTTTTTAGTGAACATTACTCAGGAATGTGAATTTAAAAGAGCTATGGAAGCTTTAATTATAGAACAATGGTCTGAAATTAGCTTTGAAGCATTTTCAACTCAAAGAGGAATATACAATGAATTTATGTTGAGATATGTAAAAAATATAGAAATGAAAGTATAATTTCTATTACAGTGTAGGATGATGTCCAATGTCAAGCTATTTTATTATCGACTCATTTTTGGCATAATAGGATGTTCAACCCTTTGCAATTAGTTTAAATGTAACCATCTTAACCAATATAAAATCTCAACCAACCAATTACAATCTCAACCAATGCCAGTAATCCTCCAAAGTATTTAACAGAAATATTACTCTAATGTTTAATTTCTCTATTCCTTCGATATTTCACAAAATTTTGATTAAAAATATTTTCAAAAACTTCATAATTTTCCATTGAAAGAATTGTGATCCCAGGCTGAAAAAATACTGCTTTGGATTTATCCTTCTTGAGAGTTTAAAGAGTTCAAGAATCTAAATAAATATTAAGCATAGACTTAATTAATTTAACTAGCATATTCTTCATACTCTTCATACTCATATTCTTCGTTTGTCAAAGATTTATGGAAAATGGTTGCAATAGAAAAATGTCTGCTAATAACTGGTGATTTTTGTTTACAGGCAGCCGAATGTAATGGAAAGCTGTTTGTTTTCCACTCTTCACTGCCCATTGCAGATGCTCCTGGAAAATTGAAGAACAGAGATGACAGGAAAGTCCTTGGAACAGAAAAAGAGAAGAATGTGTTAGGTATGCTTTAATATGCATATTCATTTATTCCGCTCATAATCTAAGTGCCAATGTGTGCACCAGAAGATCTATTAGCTCAGACATCTTAGGAGACTTTACTTTAAGACCCAGTAAATACTCATGGGCATTGAAGTAAAATTTTAACAAAAAGACCAGAGTGTCATTTCAATTCTACCATGCGTCAAAAAGGGGGGTAACTGAATCTTCCCGATAAGATATTGAATTGAAACTTTGGAAGAGGTCAGAATGGGACTTATCCAACATTAATATTCAATTTTCTCTCATGAACGGTCTCTGACTTTGACACCAGGCGATTTTTTGCAAGAATTTTTGAAATCTTTTTGAGGCCTTGCTTGATGCGACAGAGCATTCAAAATCATGAAGTTTGTAGATAACGTGGTCTTCTGTAGTACCAGTGGAAGATATGTCACCCTGTGTTCAACGTCAGGTGGGTGCAAAATTTGCCCATAGAAAATGCATTGCAGTGATTTGTGAGAATTGTTTTGGGATGCTTTCACAAGAACCTGGAGAGATGAAATCCGGAATGCAAACAGGGGTTGTTTATATGTTTCATACTTATGGTATTCTTTCCCTAATGATCAAAGGTTCAATTCAAGAGCACTATTTACTCTTTATAATTCATTTCTAAAGGAGATAACAGTGACTTTATCTCAAGTTAGCATCACAAGATATGTGACATAGCAATACTAGTTTTAAGATTGAATATTACTATTTTATAATTTCCCTGAATTGCTCAAAGTGAACTGCTCATCTATTTTAAGAAGTGAAGCTCCAGTGGAAAAGAACTTGGATTCTTGGTGTCAAGGTTTGGAGAGGGAACTGAAATTGGGCATTAGTTTGGTACCTTACTCTTGTCAAAATTATGAAGTATTTTTCTGATTAGTTTTTCTTTTGATTTAGCGCCACAAACAAATTTCTACAACAACCTCGGACAGGAGTGTGTGCTGGCCGGTTGCAGTGTGGATCTGTTCATTTTCAACAATTCCTATATTGATTTAGCCACTATTGGTCAAGTCTGCAGATTGACTGGAGGAGAAATTTTCAAGTACACATACTTTCAGGTAATGCCATAAGTATTTTGATCAAAGATGAAGCATATTTATCTTTATTTATACACTGATAATCCAATGTAAAATATTTAAAATCTTACTTGATACTGGATTGAAAATTTTACTCATTAAAAGAAAACATTAATCCTCATTCATCTTTTTTTACTGTTATTGTTTTTAATTAAAAATTTCAAAAGAAAATAGTCTGCAATCAATAAAAGATATTTTTGAAGAATTTATTACTTTGGATACTGAGCTTGAAAAATTTTTCTTGGAAGTACTAATCCATCAGCATCCTAAAATTTTGGACATTTATGTCTTTATCACTCGGTAGCATTTTGTATTGATCAGTAGTACTGCTTAGCATTTATTGTAGAAATTTACTGCCATTGGATTCATGTGTATTTTAAACATTCTTATTGGATGTTAATTATCTAGCATATCAGTATGTAAGACTCTTGCAAAAAATTTAGGTTAAAAAGCAGAGTACATCTTATTAGAGGATAAAGATTATATTGATTGCCATTAAAATATATGCTGCATCATTTATATAGATGTATAAAGAATTCATTGGCTAATATGTTAATGAATGAACTGATATGCTAAAGACAGCTATTGCTCTCCTCTGTTAAAAATAACCATTAAATAGCAGTAAAAGCTCTCATATTTTTCGATTTTCCCAAATTCATGAGAAATTTGACAGTCTTCACCATAAAATATCTTAGTGGAGTACCTAAATATTTATGAAATAGAGCATAATATTGAAAAATAGGGGAAAGAATGATGAATGGCCTGTTCAAGAGTTACACCATGTGTTGCTTATTTGGCTATGTGTTATAGTTTAGAAGATCTTTTAGCTATATCCAAACAATCTTCAACTTTTGCACACCCTCCCCTGCATATTGGACTGGCAGTGTAAAATGTTTTCCATCAAAAAATAGATGTTATATGAGATGTGAAATTTCTACAAAATTTCTCTCTCTTATAGATTACAGTGGTTTATATATTTATGCAAATCAAATAAATATTGGTTATGAACAACTTGATAAGAAATGTAATTTGTACAAGGTGAAAAATAAATTAACGTAGAAGACAGATTTGAGTTAAAAATTTAAGGGTTGACCTACATATGAATATGAATATTACTTATCAGAGAATTCTAGTTGCTTCACCTGTAAAATACCACAAATGGGATTGAAGAGTTTTTCCTAAAAGATTGGTTGTTCTAACAATTTATTATGCAGCACCATTATTGTGAAGAAATTTTGTGGATTCTTTCTAAGGATAACCTGCTCATAAATTAAATTACGTTAAAAGTTTTCCCGATCATAGAAAACAAATGTGGAACTATTTGAAGGCATTTACAACATTATATTTTTCCTCTAAAAACTGAGCTCAAACTATAGTTAGGTTAAAATTGTACATTGGTATTGATGACAATTAGAGTGGTTTTATTTCTCTTGTAGGCTGATTTGGATGGAGAAAGATTGATTGCGGATATAAAGAGAGCAGTCGAGAGGACAGTGGCTTTTGACACAGTGATGAGAGTGAGAACTTCGACTGGTGTCCGAGCAACTGACTTCTATGGTCATATGTTTATGGCCAACACCACAGATATGGAAATTGCAAGCATAGACTGTGACAAGGTATGTTCCGACTCCCGAGATTTCTCTTTTGGTAGTTCACTTTTGCCTCTCTCTCTCTTGCCCACAGCTGTGAAAATGTTTATTTTCTCATTTAAATTTCAAATCATATTTAAGTAAATGAAACTGCTCAATTTATATTTGGTGGTATTCTATCTCACAAAACAATTTATTGTGATCACTTTACAATTGATACGTATGGTTAACTCTGCGAAAAGAATTCCAAATCTTACATATATTATTTCATTTTGAATGAGAAAGTTGAAATGAAATGTGTCGATTTTAGTTTTTGCTTAAATATTTTCTATGTTTGGAATATTTTGATTTAGGCCAATTTATAAAAAGTGGCTGTTTTGTGTGTTGCAGGGTGTTGCAATAGAAATCAAACACGATGATAAACTGACAGAAGAGGATGGTGTATATGTTCAAGTGGCGCTTCTTTACACATCCGTCACTGGACAACGGCGTCTCAGGATTATGAACCTCTCTTTCAAAATATGCACTCAGATGGCTGACCTCTACAGAAGCTGCGACCTTGATACTATGATTAATTTCTTCGCTAAACAAAGTAAAGGATTTGAACTATACTTATAATCATTCCCCTACATCTACTAGTCTTGCTTAATTGAGACATTTTCTTGATGATTAACAAGTTTGTTGATGTTCTGCTTGATTTGAAAGGGTAATTTATTCTTTACAGACCAGAAACTAGAATACAGGCTTGTTTGATTTATCTCAACACCCATCTTATAATAGATTAATGTCTCTAATGATTCCATATTATGACATGAAGCCATACACAAGGCTTTCAATAAGAATAGTTTATATTGCCCATGAAATTGTCATCTTTAGCCAATTTCATTTACAAATAATTATTGTACTAACAATGAAACCTTACTTGGTGTGACTGAAGTTGGAAAATAGGGCAAATATTTTCCAGAAGATTTTCTCAAAAGAAGAAGAGAATCAAAATTTTTGATCCTGAAAATTCAAAATTAACTTTATAAACTCAGTTCTACTGTCAAAAGATGCATTAGGCCTAGGAAGGTTCAAAATTAAAAGTAGGCCATAGTATATGTGTTTATTATAAAATCATAAGTAGTTATTGTTCAACTCTTATTATTTGATTAAAAAGAAGCAACATTTCTCTTTGAAAAGAAATAATTCTCTCTTAGAAAATATTTTTGAAGCATTTTGGCCTCAAAATTATTATTATTTATATTTATTGTTATATAGTTATTTTCAATGGATGTCTAAATATTAAAACAACAGACAAAATAACAAGTTTCAATACATTATTACTTAGCAAGGATAATTTCTTTTTGGAGAGAAATCTTGAATCTTTTTAATCAAGCGTAGAAGTAGTAATATTTCAGCAATAGTAATTATTTTTTAAGATGAAAATTCTACCATTGATTTCTACCACTTCTTTTTCCATAAAAGATTTGAGTTCTTATAGATAGTTTTGAAATTTTGGAATCAGAAATTTGTTTTCCTCTTCTTTCAAGTCTTTCTTTTGGAAATCCAACATTGGTCGTACCATGTGAGGTTTCTTCTACATGCATACGTACATAGGGACTTTATTTCATCTTTTATCTTTTATATCTTGTAAATCTAGATTACAAGGGAATTCATCAAAGCTTCCTATTTTCCTATGATGAAATGCTGTTAATGGTTTTCAATATCATGGAATTTGATGAAATGTTCTGATTTCTTGAAATTTTGACACTTTGAACAAAAGGCCATTTTTGTTCTTGAGTCTTTGTTTGCTTTTTCCTTCTTGCTCATTCAATAAAAAGGAAAATCAACAATTATAGATAAGTTGCTACTGAGATGGATAAATAGTTTGGTTTTTGAGATTTTTTTCATATTTTGTACAACAAATACAAGTAATGATTTTCCAAAAAAATATTAATTAGCAAATTCTTTAAAAATGGCATAAGAGAGTCCAGAGAGGAAGCAACTGGGAATCATGTCAACAAAATTTAATTAAATGCTAAGACTTTTTAATTCTTATTCATTCGAAGAGTATAGAAATTATAACAAAATGATGTGCACCACTTTTGATAATTGTGCATCTTTTTTGTGTTATTTTGGGGAATATTGCAACTTAATGGTTAAACATCTGAAATATATGAGATTTATTTCCTGATGATACATACAAATATTTTCCTATATATATTGATTCCAAATGTACAATTAGAGACTATCATAAAGAATCATATTTTTGAGAAACAAAATAACTTCATAAAGTTTCACTGAAACTATAAAGTTATTTTGTTTCTCACCCTTGTTACAGAATTTCACAAAGGCTTCAGATATTGATTCTGAAAGTCATATTTTGATGAATGAGGTTTTTATAAAATAAAGTAGAGGATTAATTTCCTTGTTTCAGAAGAATATTTATGGAGTGTAGAATGTATTAAATGAATGATGTATATTCAGATCAGGTTTCAATGGAGTTGATAATATTGGTCCACAGGTGTGTTCAGGTTACTGGATGGCACACCTAAGGCAGTGAAGGATGGACTGGTGAACCGTTGTGCCCAAATATTGGCATGTTATAGAAAGAATTGCGCAACGCCATCTTCGTCAGGACAGCTCATCCTTCCGGAATGTATGAAGCTCCTTCCACTTTATGCCAACTGCCTAATCAAGAGTGATGCCCTGTCTGGAGGTCAGTTTTCTCATAAATTCCCACAATGACATATTGATGCCTTTACATTTACATTTAGACCCTGCAAAACACCACTGGCGCATGGCAGGGGGTGTAGAAGACCAAAAAACCCTATCTATCTTTGACTGCTGTTGGCGTCTCTAATACTTAGTGGAAAAAATGACCAGAAATAACTATCTGTCCTGGCAACTATTTCCCTGTAGCGCTATTGTGACATCATGTTAATGGGATAGATAGTCAAGGTGGTCTCCCCTTGCCTTCCTTAGCAGTGTTTTTAACATAACACCGTCACTCATATGGGCCATCCCACTGGGGTACAGATGCCTTTGCAGCCACCTCATTGAGGTAAAGATGCTTCATCGACTACCTTTTATCTGGTCCTATTGACCTTTCTGGTATGAGTGGGAACAGTTTCAGCCAGTTTAGCCATCTAAGTTCATAGGAACATGCAAGCCCCTCCAACTTGACAAAGTGTTGTCTATGGAAGGGTACTTACTTTATAAGTACCCTTCCATGGACTTTTTCCTTTACTTATGAGCCCAAAACAAAGGAGGTGGTTATTTTTGAGTAAATACATATGTCTATGTATTTACTCAATTATTATTACATATACTCAATCTTTTTTGTGGGTACGTCATTTTTCAACAACCTCCTTCGAGGAGGCAATATAAAAGAGTAACTCTTTGTCTATAACTGTTCCCCTGGTGATGATGTGTGAACATGCAAACAGGAGAGTTTTCTTCCTTATCGAAATGCCTTTTTTTGCCCAAATCATATTGCCTCTACCACACCAACAATATGTCACTTACAATATATCACATATTGTGTGAGTGCACCTTGCACTTTCCTATTGACTCAATCAGCTCATGTGTTGCATTAATGATGCCTCTTCAGAGAGGATTATTTTTATTTGATGATACTATGAAGGAACATTTCAAAGTTGTAAACGAGAGATGAAAATATGTATTTAATTTACTTTTGTTTCTCTCTCATGACCATATTGTAGCATTACAGATGTTTGATGCCAAGTTAATTTTGGTCCTCCTTTAAAATTGAGAATTTTATGAGAATTATTTGTAATCATTGCAATGCTGGTAAATATATGTGAAAAAAGTAATAAAATATATTGTGGTGGTTTTGTTTTAGTATAATAAATCTCTATTTATATCTTATAGTGCAATAAGTTTAAAGTTTAATTAATGTTTATATAATTATGTTCTTCTAGTTTCTTTAATATTAATTTAGGTTATTTTATATACTGTTTTCTAGTGTATTGTAAGGTCTGTTTAAGAGTCAATAATTTAATACATTGGAAATGTTCACCAACTGGATGCTTTGTCTAAACTTGAATTCAGTTATTCAAAACATTCATGAAATTAAATCTTTCACAATTTTCAATCAAGAACAGCGTTAAATATGGCATCATTCTTATTGATGAGTGTATTTTGCAGGTGCTGACATAACGATAGATGACCGTTCGTTCGTGATGCAGGCAGTGATGATCATGGACGTTCCGTCATCCGTTGTTTACTTCTATCCTCGCCTCATTCCATTGCATGACCTAAGTGCTGATCCTCAGGGAGCCCAACTGCCTCAGCCAATCAGATGTCTTGCAGAGAAAATGAGAGATGACGGTGTTTATATTTTAGGTATGCTCTTCATTTGCCTCACTTTTCAATGATTTTCATCAAAATGTTTTCTTTGCTAACTGCTGCTTGGTCCATACAATTTGGTTTACTTTGTGATTCAGATTAAATTAATCATTCAATAGAGCAGTGAATATGTTTCCGTGATTTTGTTACAATATCTGATTGGATGGAAGTGTTATATCCACTTCTAGTAAAATGATATAGGATCCCTAATAAAGAAAGCACCTTTCTTTTGACACAGCGGATGTGGTCAATAGAGTTTAATTTAGAGTCAACTACAATCCCTAATTTTTTTGGGTGCTGACTTTTCAATGGAGTGAAGTTTAAGCAGTGATTGAAATTCAGAGAGTACTCATGTAGGGAATTATACATGACAGAACATTTCTGTGGATTTAGATGTAACATCCTCATTTCACACCAGATATTTAGCTTTGTTTAGTGCCTCCTGGAAGTGGTGACAGTCATCAATGTTATCAATTTTAGTGAATATTTTGTAGTCATCTGCAAAAAGCAAAGAAATGATTTTAGTAAAATGGAAAAGAAGTTATCTACATGTAGAGTGAAAAGATATGGACCAAGCACATTTCCTTGAGGAACTCTAAAAGAGATTGCATCAATGAAGACAGATAGTGCAAGAGTTAGAGTTGTCCTTTTCAGAGAATGGAATCCACATGTTCCTTTGGATTGGTCTGAACGTGGGTGTGGAATGGGTGCGAGATGTGTTTGGCGCTCAGTCTGCAGCACAGATAGACATAGACCGCACTGCCCTTCCTGAGCTGGATAATGCACTGTCCATGCGCGTGCGTCTCATTGTTGAGGAGATACGCAGACAGCGCCATCGCAGGATGCGGGTATGAATTTTTCATTCATTCCACTTTTATAATTTGCTACAATTTGTCAGAAACCAACACACAAAATGAGATACCAACACTTTCAGCATTTGCTTGAGTACTTCAGTTTACATCCAACGTTTTATTATTATTGTCCAACTTCTTTATCAATGTTAGTAGACTGGCACACTTCTATCCAACCTTCACAGATATACTATGAAAATAAATTAATTCAAATATTATTACAGTTAACTTACTTTTACTAATTTACATCTAGAAAAATAAAATCTAGTGTAAATAAAAGATTTAAAAGGTGTACAGTTAGTGAAATCTAATTCATACTTGCTAATAAATAAATAAAAGCAAACATAGTTTCAAGCTAGATCTAAATACAATTGTATAATATATGAAAGAGTTGGGTTAAAGTGTATTACTCTGTTGCAAAGCATTGGCAGTTGTTATTTTTGTATTCAAGTAGTGGCACAATGATTCACAAAAACAACTTAAACTCGCTTCTTTGTATTTTCCACAGATTTTGGATCATTTCTGCACTTCCTTTTTTGATGTAATCATAATAGTATTGTAAATTTCAAAATTTTACAGCGTGTGTCACTGATTACGATTCCCATTTAAAATTTTATCGTCTGGTTTTTGTACTTGCAGCAAAATATTGAGTTTTTCTTTCCTCAAGTATTTTAGCATTAAACAACTCTGCTATAAAATGAGGATTTGCTACTTTCCTAGAATTATTGTGTAGTCACTGATAGGAGGGGGAGCATAGAGAGATTAACAATCCCAATTGGACTGTGTGTTTGATTTTGGTTCAATTCTTAGAGGAGAGAAATTACCTCTGCTGTTGAAGCACTTTTAAAATTACTACTGTTAATTACTAATTTTTCTAAGCAGTTTAATTCTCCTGGAAAATTATGAGTGCGATATTTCATCAACTTTCATTCAAAATTAATGTTTTGAATTCTTCAATTTTCTCATACATCATGAAAAATCTGAGTTTGTTAATGTTGAGATGTTACAGTTTTTGCATTGATCTTCCAAAAATCATTATTTGTTGAAAGTCGAATAATTTGTGGAGCAAATTTTAATTAGGTTTTATTAAACTTTTTGTTCTATATAATATAAACCTTTGTTTTTTTATACATAGGCTAGATAGGATATTTGAAAAAGTCACAAATAAATATCAAATATAATTTTCAATGACTGTTTGTTGTGAATGATGTTGAATTTTCAAACCAATATTACTGACTCTCATACT
The DNA here is from genome assembly GCA_036926295.1 of Pachydiplax longipennis. Classification (NCBI taxonomy): domain Eukaryota; kingdom Metazoa; phylum Arthropoda; class Insecta; order Odonata; family Libellulidae; genus Pachydiplax; species Pachydiplax longipennis. Next base: position 2,889,898 of record JAVFKF010000011.1, on the reverse strand, counting down.
TCTGAACTTAGTGGGATTATGTTGGGTAGGATTTCATAGGGTTTGCATAATTTATTTCTTAAAATGTTCTACACAACATGCCATTTCCTTCTTCAGTCCTTAGATGTGACAAAGAATTCTCAGAACTCATACATTCAATTGTGAAGTCTTCACAATCACAGATTATAACCAGCAAGGAATGCTAGCAAACAACTTTAGATTGAGATTTCACTCTTGATTTCCTGTTTTTATCTATTCTTGCATTTTGGCGAATTAAATGAAAATTCTTTTGTTGTTTTTCAGCTGACTTTGGTACGGCAGAGGGATAAGTTGGAGATAGTTTTCAAGCACTTTTTGGTAGAAGACCGTGGCGTGGATGGATCAGCATCTTATGTGGATTTCCTCTGCCACATGCACAAGGAGATAAGGGAACTGCTCAGATAGGATTGGGCCTGCCAAAGGGATTCGTTGCCACGCAAGTGGAACCGTATTCAGGGAGCCAGGGCTCTGTGCTCTGCTCCATCGGTAAGCAGACCTGGTGCTTGGGGCAGAGCCTTGTGGTGATTCTGGAGCTAAAAGACATTGCATGGTGGTTCACAGGCTCATCCATTACGTACTGCTATCAGAAGAATGCTGTTCACTTCGAGGCATTTTGTTTTTCATTTTTAAGTTCTGGTGTCTGTAAACAAATGCTTCCAAGGAAGGTTTGGTTATGTAACATTTTCAAATATATCAATGTATTCCTATTTTATGAAATGTTTAATTTAAGAGCGATCCATTTTTTTGTTTGAGTAGATATGCTCCCAGGTGATGTCTCCAAGAAACTGTTATTACATTTTAGTGATTGAAGGTTGAGAGGATATAATTTTGTTTGGATTTCCTCCTAAAATTGGCCTATCAGTTGTTGGTGAGGGTTTCTCATGCCACCAATTCTTTGGACTTAAAAAGGGCAACTCTGCCCATCGTGTGAATCCGTGTGAGAGTGTGTACAAGTATATGAATAAATGCTTAGCTGAGATTCCTTTTCTGATGATCATAAATGTTCTTTAAAGCTTACTTTTCCTCACTTTACTTCATCTGTACAAAATTGAAAACATATCAAAATTGGTTTCTATAGTAATAATAATGATTTCTGTTGGTCCAAGTTATTTGAAGAAAATTGATATAGAATTATCATACATTACATTACACACATACGTTCAGTAAAAGCATTAATAGGTTGAAGATAGCTTTCTTAAAATTATTAAAACTAGAGAGAGACAATGTCACAGCCAAGTGATAGAGACTGATTTCTAACGTAAACCTAGAGTCAAATGATGGGACAGAATTTTTTGAAAAGAACATCTTAAAAGAGGAAGAGAACCACAATTTAGAAATTTGAAATTAACTGTAAAAACTCAATTTTTTGCGTAAAAATGCAATCGGGCAAAGCAGGAATGTTCAAAATAACAGAGATCAGCTTCTCTATTATGTTCATTGCCCCGTGAATGATATATTTTGTAATATTTCAGATAGAATCTTCAATAAATTGGTGACTTTTTGATGTTTGATTCAACATAAAGGTCTCTCAGATAACCAAGTGATTAACATTTGTCTTCAAAGAAAGAGGTTTGATTCCCACTCATAGCCTATATGTGCAAATGACCATAGCTGTTGAAGACCTTTTATATATTATTAATTTCTTAAAGAAGTAGAAAATAGTTATAAAAAGTTTTATTTGCATACAAAAGATAAATATTTTATAGCTTTATAGATGGATATATACAAATATTTTTTATTTAAATATGTACATAAATATTTACACATCAGATATGTATTACATATTTAAATGCGATATTTGCATTTTAAGAATTCTTTTATAAATTTAAATTAATTTGTTAATTTCTCTGATCTTCTTTAAGTTTAATCTAACTGTTTCCATGCTTTGTACAATCTTCAGATATTTTGCTGTATACTTTTGACCCCTCAGAGAGTGAATATTTTTCATTTGAATTCTATGGATGTCTTCCTCACTATTTGAACTATGTTTTACCACCTGTGGTGTTTAAAGGTTGCTCTTCCTTGATCAGTAAAGAAAAACACCAAATATTTTTACCCTGGAAACAATAACTAAAAAAACTATAACTAGAAATTTGATATCTTTGTTTGAAAAATGTACGAATAGGTGATACAAAGAGTGACAAATTGTATTGCTCATAGAGTTCTCTTTTTATCTTTTGGAGTCTACATTTCTTTTAAAAATTAAGATAGGAATAATGATCCTTCAAAATCTAGAGAAGCATCAAATTAAGGAAAATTGAATAAAGATTATCATTTGGCTGTGGATTTGATGATTTAATGCAGTTTATTTTCAGGTTTGTGTTTCTTTCTAGTGTAGCCTATCTTGTATAATTGTAAACAAAACATTTAAATTGATACACAAATAGTAAAACCTTTTTTAAATACTTGCTTCAGACACTATCCCACATAATATGCAGTAGTTTTCACTAAACACGTGTTAATAATCCTAAGGCAGATATCTCCAATTCACAAATGCACCCAATCCTAATTTTTGTTCCCTCCTCTGCTTTTCAATGCTTCATCACTCTATTTTTTGGAATTACTGATTTCGTGAGAAGGAAATGAATATAATGTAAAGCAGAGTGATCAGACAGACAAGTGGACAGTGCATTTGATTTTGGTGAAAGCGGTCCTGGTGTTGATTCTCAGTGGAGATACCTCATCGGAAATAACCTCGGATGTTGAAGCACTTCCTACTGCTGATTACTGTACTTTTAAGCAGTTTTTGTCAAGTGAAAAGCTAGTTGTCAGTTTTGTCAAATGAAATATTGTCGTCATTCTCAACCATCTATGTTAATATTTCAAATGAATAATTGTACTTAAAATTCTTTTAATTTTCTCATATCACGAAATATTTGAGTTGGCTAATGTTGAAATGCTGAAGTATTTGACTGACATTCCTAAAATCATTAATTATTGTTTGAAACTCAAATAATTTATGGAACAGATTGATATTTTGTAGTTATTTAACTTGTTGGTCTATAAAATATAAACCTTTGTCATGTATATATCAGCTAAATAAGAAATTTGAAATGTTAAACGTATATGTCAAATATCTATTTTTAATGATAATGCTAGCAGAGGAATCTTTATCCTTTATTTGATTTTTCTGAGCTGACACTGTTAGCTCTCTGTATTAGAGTGAGATATTATGATATATTTGATATATCAGTTTTGTCTCAATGCAGAACATTAGATTATAAAATGGTTAAGTATTGTGGCAATCTCAAGCTGTGGGTTGTTGAGTGTAGTTTCAGTGAGATTGTGATGCTCTCTCACCACTGCTGTTAAAAAAAAATTGTATTATTCCCAAATTACCTAAAATCTAGAATTCCAGGCACCAAAACAAAATAGATTTTTTGGCCCGTGTTATACAATGAATGTAATATTCTTCATATTTAGCATTCAATAACAATATCCTCCTTTTTTATTATATGTATTTTAACATGTTTCAATTCGGCTTTCCATCTATGAGGAGGGGAGTATATATATTTAATTAATTAATTTATTTATGAAAAACGCTGCAGTTTGGTCTTTGGACCAGGTGGCAACGGTGGAGGGGAAGAAAGGAATTACAGTGACATGATTGTCCGGCATTCGCCCTTAGACGGGAGAAAAAAACCTCCCGCAATTTAAAAGATTTTAAAAAATGCATTCACCTAAAGTTGAGAGGAAAACCTCTCCAAATATCCCTGAGGCAATGTAAATTCTGCACAATACATAAAAACATAATGTCATAGAAAAATAAACGAAGTATTACTCTAAAACACATAGAATATAGTCATACATATCAGATAATTCAATAATAGCAAATATACTATTGTCCATTTCAAGCTACCAGTCAGTATTGTCTTATGGGAGAAAGCTCCCGCGCCGGGTCTCAAATGTAAATGTCTCCTTTACGCGAAGCTACGGATTCGGACGGGAATAATTAAGATTCTTAGTTTAAATTGAGCGATTCAAACTTAATTTCTGATGAAATTTGCATGAAAATAACTCTATCAACACAGCAGTGAACATTTTATGCATTTTGTGATTAGTGATTTTTACTTTACGTGAGGTGACGTTGAAATTTCTGTAAGGCTGTGAGGTTTCGAAGCGTCGGCGATTCGAAGCGCGAAGCGGTTTACGCTCTTTGATATAAAAGTCAAAACCACAAATTTCTATTCAAGATATAACATCGAAACAAACTGCAAATGAAAATTACAACATTTATCTCGATTTCTCTCGAGACAAGTTCTTCCTCACGTGAGAAACCAAAAAGTTTTAGGCGACGTATAAATTGGACTGCACGACGAATTTTTTCTTGAGTTACGTTCCAACTAAATAATTTTTTACTAAGGTTTGGTTGCTCTAAAATTAATCTCATGTAAGTTTCATGCATTCAGATGATACAATGAGCAATGGAAGAAAAAATCAGCATTTTATGTTGGATTGTAAGAGAATAATGGCAGTTTTAAAAAAGCTCACGGGTGAAAACTCGGCAATTCATTCAATTTTCGCTATTAACTTTGTTATTTCTGCTCTAAATGCATAAAATTTTCACTGTTGTGTTGATACAGTTATTTTCATTCAAATTTCATCAGAACTTAAGTTTAAATCGCTCAATTTAAACTAAGAATCTTAATTATTCCCGTCCGAATCCGTAGCTCCGAGTAAAGGCGACCCGGCGCGAGGCTAGCTTCTTCGCTTACGGCAAATTACATTGAGTTTTTCCCCCGTAAGCCCTCCGTACTGACTGGAATCATGAAACGGACAATAATATATATTTCACAGCAATACATAGAAGCATATGAATTAAATATTAATATTACATTTTAAATCTTTAAGATTGACGCAAAAAAGAATAAATCTATTTAGATTTAATCTTATTTTTAATAACTCTTAGTTTTTGGACTTGGCAAGAGAAGTTCACCAGGTAAAGTATTCCATTCCTAATACCCTTATTATAAAATTATCTAGTTCTTTTATTTTTAAACTGCTATTTTGAACGGAAGTTCGAAGTTGTCACGCAGTTTGTTCCAACCCTCTCTGGAATTTCTGAATTGTTAGACTGATCGAGTTTCGCGTCACCATCGTAATGTAGATTTTTTTGACGTTCTCAATAAAATTAAGGGATTTTGATTTGCACAAAAGATAATCAGTATTTTTCAGAAACTTTCCCACTGGAAGTTCCTTCTTACGAAAACAGGACGAGAAGTAGCAGGCAACTACATTTCTCCCTGCATATTGCCGAAAACTCTCTTATTCTTATAGATTTTTCCAAGACTCTCTTATCCAAAATTTTTAACAGCAAAATGAATAACATACCTGAAAATAAGATCCCACGAGGAAGCTTTTGAAACCAGAAGAGACCTTGTTTCTTGAAAGATAGATCCAAATTCATCGATTCAAAGAAATCATAATCTACACCCAATTTTCTTGAAAATAACACTTTCTTATTTTTCTTTCGATTATGACACGTTTTAACCTTGATTTAATTGCACTATGCCATAAAGAATTGATTTTAGACTATGCTGAATGTCTTCCATATAAATTCTCGTCAACTTTCTTTTTCTATGCAAATGTAGCAACAGTGCGCGCTGTTCTCCCATAAAGGAACGCATAAATGGTGCCATATGCTTTGCGTGGTCTCTTCATGACGTTGGATCAAGTACTATATAGCGGCTGGTGAAGAGCGAATTATATATATAAAAAATAGCGTTTGCACACTGTGTCATGAATGCATTTTCGCTAGGTTTTCTTTCCGCAGATTCTCGAAACAAATAAAGCGAGCTTTCCGGATTCTGAGTTATACATATCATCCCGAGTTCGATAATGTATTAATTTGAAATTTAAACAAATATCTGTTTGGTGTTCAACGATATTCCCGAAGATCGTGAACGATGAAACACTCAGCAATAGCAAGAACAACAAAGCTTAAAGCGAAAATTGAATAAATTCAATTCTATGGATCCGTCGAACATTTTTGAAACTGTCATTACTGTCTTAAAATCCAACATAAAAGGCTGAATTTTTAATCAGAGTCTCATTGTATCCTCTGGATGCATAAAAGTCACATGAGATTTATTTTCGTGTAACCTCATCTTAGTAAAAAATTATTTAGTTTGAACGTTACTTTAAAAAAATTTTGTAGTGTAGTATAATTTACGCGTCACCTAAAACTTTTTGGTTTCTCACATAAGGAAGAACTTGTCGCGATTGAAATCGAGATAAATGTTGAAATTTTCACTTATAGTTTCTTTTGTGATGATACCTCAAAGAGAACTTTAGTTCTTGGCTTTTATATACGAGACGCGCCTCCAGTCACGTGGCTTCCAATGCTTTCGCTTTACAGCGAACCGAAATCGAGGACAGCTGACTAAAGTTAATGATTTTTGGTAGATTTGCGAGAAATAATTCTTCGAGAAATTTGACTTTCATGTTTCCTTAAACCTTGCATAGAGTTCGTGGAATGTTTCGGATAAAAACCATGGACTTACAGATGACCGATCAAATCTTTGTATATTTTTAGTGAATTGCAGCATTTACTTTGTTTGCACGGACTGAGGTGAGGTCTGAGGTGCCCTTCGACCCCGAGGCGGGGTATTTTGTGTAACTATTTATGTGAGACTTCAGCCAGTTTATGCATAAATACTCATGAATTAGCTCGTCGAAAGCATAAAAACTACTGTCCTCAAACCCCATTCCAAATTTTTGAGTATTTAAACTATATATCAACGATAAAAAAACCTTTTTGTTAACTAGAAAGGCAATAAAGAAGTTTCTATGCTATTTTAAAAAAGAGGACGATGGATTTGAAAATTGTCTGAGATTTCATTGTTTATACCTGCAACCACCGATCTGGCGCGCACAGCCGTTGGCGTAGTGATGTCACAAATTGTCGAATAACTAACAGAACCACAGCTGATTTTTTGATATCTTATAGTTAAAAGATATTCAAATCGAGTGTACTAAGTGAGTACGCGGTGGTAGACGTGGTTTTTTTATAAATCAAAATACTTTTCATTTATTGTGAATTGAAAGTAATCCAGGGATATACTGTTTGTTATCAGATCTAAGGGTAAAAGGAATAAAATATTGCTATAAAACTCAAGAAATGATACATTTTTGCTTCCGAATAACTTTCGTGGCTAATGAAGCAAGATACTAAGGAAATATTAAGAGTGAATATGGGGAAAAATTTTACGAAATTCCGCCCATCCATATCACCCAAGTTTGAATGCTGAATTTTCGGCAAAAAAAATTATAAAAGAGGAAAAATGATCATTTTCGATTGAAATGGACCTTTATCTTATACATCAGTAAGTTTTTGAGTCCTTACGAAAATCTTTTTAAAATTGACTTATGGCCGCAGAACTCTTGGGACCACTGGGCGGCATTTTCATCCTAAGATTGTCGATTTGAATAACAGATATCGATGACCCTGTGGTGTTCCTGAAATGCCTGCGTCTAGTGAACTTAAGGATCAAAATATTGTTCCAGCGATGGAAATTACAGCAGAATTTAAGAGCGATCCTAAGTGTAGAATTTGAAAATAGATTCTACAGAGATTTAGATTATATAGAGATTTAAACTTGCGCAATTAAATATCGGAAGTGGGTTTTACGAAAAAATCGCATGACTCAATGTTTTAAATTTCATACTTAAAGATGATTTAGGATAAAATTTTCGAATTAATGTAACGCTTAAATTCTGTCAACTTTTCCTGTTGCCAGAGGAGAAACTTCTTTTTTGGAGAACTAATCAATTACTGTTAACGTTCAACGTTATCACTAAAAATTGACGGAATATTTTCCATTGAACATGATGATGATATCCAATTGAAATTTCGAAGACATTTTGGACGCTTTTGCCTAAAAAATATTCCTTAAAATATATACCATATTTTTAGGTGTATAAGAGGACCCCCAACAGCTTGGATATACTCGCAGCATAAGACCTCTCATCCCTCTTCCAACGCGCACCAGATAAAAATTAAAAAAACATCAGATTTGATATTGATGCAGTGATTTCAATCCAAATACATGCATACAGTCGCCGCATACGGCGGGGATGCGGCCGTTTTTGAGCTTACCCCACCGTTTGCGGCACCATAAGACGACACTCGACTTTTGAGAAGATTTTCCTAGATTAAAAAGTCGTCTTATACGACGGAAAATACGGTACATTTTTCTCATCGACGTTTAAAGAATCATAGAAACATCATATCATAATTTATGTTATTTATTTTACGTTAATTTTTCCTCGTTCCTCTATTTGCCGCTACTTATCAAAAGAGCGGGATGGATTACGCTCACTTCTTTCCGGCTCTGTATTTGGCGGAAAAAGTACGCCTCAGCTCGCGCCAGCCATACGAAGGCCAAGATGGCGTTGCTTACCTTCCCCTCTCTTGCCTCCCCTCCCCCGCACCTTCCTCTACCTGCTCGGCAAGTCCTTTCGCAGAACACGAGAAGAAACCCCTGTGTAGAGAGCGTGTGTTTCGTAAACAACCTTCTGAAACAAATCGACCGCAGGTGTTGCATTTAGGATTTACCAGAATGTCAGTGCTTCGTTCGTGTGCTTTCCTTACTTCGTTTGACTCCGCCATGGATTAAGAGAAGGAGTAAAGGTTGGTAAGATTTCCTTTTTCATCAAATTTCACCGTTTCAGCGCCGCGTCTCACACGCTTACACACCTCAAAAGAGGCACGCTAACGGTGGTTTATTTCTTAGTCGATGTTTTGGGAGCGGTGAATTTGTGGTGCGAAGCTTTAACAGATGGAAGGAGGGCTTTTCTTTTACAGCATCGCTGCCTAACCTGTTCCTTATTTTTCGTCGTGTTTCCTTGTTAACATCTACGAATAAGTTTTCGGTTCGGATTATTGTAGTGTTTCACTATTCAAGATTCAATATGTATCGGAACTCGAGGAGATGCAATTTAAATTTTAGAACAAAAAATATTGTTATTGACTCGTCTCTGTCATAGCAACCAAACTTTTATTGACAGCAAAGTCATTATTTATGAATTATTATTACATTAAGTAAACATGTACGGATTATTCCTGTTTCATTTAGTTGTTAAAAGTTATGCAGGATAAGTTATAAAAAAATTATTTTGCAGGTACACTGTTTAAAGCATCCTATGGCGAGTATGAAAGATATTTCATTTTTTGGTTTTTCATATTCGTTACTTGACTCTGAATAGGTTATCTATGATGATAAGTTAGCCTTTTTGTTGTTAGGTTTCACGTAGTGATTGCGAGAGATTGAGATATGTCGCGAAACTTTTAATCCGTCAATTAAATTGTAAAGATAAAATATTTGGCTGGTAGTTTCTTAGTCGCATCCAAATTTGATGTGTAGGCTCTCATTTACTGAGTGCTTTCTTCAGTAAAACCCGTTTAAGACGCTGTCCAGCTCAATTCTTCCAGTCCTTTGAAAAGGATACACTTGTAAGCTTAAGCTTCCCACCGTATATTTTCCATCCCCAAATGAATTGCAACAACAAATCCTTCGCCTCTTTTCAAAAATGTTATGCGTTGGTTCTTTGGAATCTAGTTATAGACCTATCATTTTCTAATTGCTTCGGGAAAATGGTTTACTTTCGTAATCGCCTTTTCGATTCCAATGGCTTACCTTTGTTTTATCCATGAGGTACATTGCTTTCCCCTTTCGTTGTCTGTGGGATTTATTCGCCCAAATAATTGCAGTTAAGGATGCTCGTTAAAGCATAGCCTCCCGCGCGTTGAAATTCCCACGCGATTTTTCTTCATCCTCAATCCCTCTTTCGATTGACCACAAAATTTGAAAAATACTGTCTCCGTAAACAATAAACGTAAACAATTCTCATCCAACTGCCGAACTCCGAGTGACATCACTTTTTTCTCTGACCCTAGATTTAAAAAGCCGCTCTTGTTTAGATTTAAAACCGTAGATTTAAAAAGCCGTGTTTATTTGGCTGTTGTCCTCTAATCACTGCTGCTACCCTAAATCTGTTCGATTGCGGAGTGAAAAATGCCCAAAATTAAGACAATCCCTTTGAGCATCCATTCTTCAATAGTAAATATAATGGAAACACAACCCGTTCATACCCATCCCATTCAGCCTTCTTTTGTTTCACTCAATCGCTTCTTTGTTCATTTTATAGCCATTCATCGAAAAGCTTATAAATATTACGACTGTTATTATTGTAGGAAATAAAAATCACTGCAAAGATTCCTAATTATTTTATATGTTTAATAAATTAAGCCACGATTGCTTGCGTCATTATCTGGTTTCAAAGAGGCTTTCCATTAGTCTAGTGAGCAGCGAACAGAAAAGGGACCACACCCTCTCGTGGCGCCATTTTACTTGAGGCGCCTATTGGCCAATAATGGAGAAAGTACATGCGGAATATGTAAACGAAGGATTTTAGATAAGAAAGCAAAGACGTAGAAATTGATGACATTAAATCGTCAAAAGGAATGCAACTACACTCTGTAAACCTAAATGAAAAATGCTTTCCATTTCTGCTAAAAATATACTTAATTTTTTCAATAGTTTGCCCTTTTTATGCGTTTGATCAATGTCATATTTTCTCACCTCCACGCCTTTGCAATAAGCACGTGATGGACAAGGAATTGGTCCTAAATTAACTTAGCTATTTGTAATCGTAAATGAAAAAACTTGCCTCTTCATACAGTCTAGCATTAATTCTTCGCTTTAAATAGCCTAAATGTATTATTACTGGAATATAAATGAGCTCGAATTCATTTATTGTCTTGGCGGGTTGTTTACTACTATAAAGTTGCTAAGTTTTTTGTGTTTTTTATGAAAATTTCGTAATTTCAAAATGAAAGCCATATTTCACGACCAAAATAAGAATTGTATATTCAATTTTCCTTCCTTTGGTAATATGTTCGATTTTTACGACAAATACGATCAAGTACGACATCTTTCCGGTTTAATATTAGAAAAGGAATAAATTCTGCAACCAATTTAAGTAAGTTCTTTCTTATGCCTTTAATTGTCTGGGGTCGAACCGAAGACATTTAAAAGATGAGGGAGAGCGTAAGTTTTGCAACTTCTCGAGTTCTAAGCGTCCATACACAAAGTTTCTACTTTATTAATAAGAGATAACTGTTGTCTGATCTTTTTATCTAGTTTACGAATTCGTAGTTCTCGACGAGGTTCATACAAATTGTCATACAGACGCGGAAATTTAGTTAGGGAAAGCATTAATTTTAGGAGTTAATAATTAAAAGAGGAAATAATGGGAAGGCAATGAAAAAGAGAGAACTGAATAGTCAGTCTTCGAAAACGAGAATTCCATCTACATAAATAGCCTGCAAGCCGCCTTTCGGCGTGTGGCAGGGGGTGTAAACAAGGAACGATTGAGCTACTTTTTTTGCCTATTATTATCGCTTATTGTTCTCGGAAAGAATGATTCCTTAAAACGACTTGTTCTAGCGTCTATTTCTCTTCTTTTGCTCTCATTATCGGATCGGCCGAAGTAACAGGGGGGGGGGGGGGGGTCGCATAATATCACTTACGTCATGGGAAAACGTGCTTCCTCTACATTTTAAGTTAAGAAGTCTCAACCTAATCTCCTTTCTTTCAATGATGCCCAACCTGCATCTGAGAGCATCTTCGTGACTTTTTCTCATAGCATTTTTTAACGAAACGTATCGCTTTGCGCTGAACTTTCTCGAGTTCACGGGTACCCGTTTCATCCGCTTGGTCCCATATACTTGCCGCGTATTCGAGATGGGGCCTCAACTAGGAGAAATAACATCGCTCTCTAACTTTCTCTTCGCATCTACCGACAATACGCTTGTCAATATACATATATTTCTCAGGTGATCTTTTATTAAATTTATTTAATTTCGTTGCTTTTATGATAATAACATAGCATAAGATATTTCTTTGTTTTGTGTTTTTATATCCAATGAAAATAAAGCCATAAAATATTGATTTCGATGAATGAATTAAAAGTGATTGTTTTTCGGAGGCAATGGACATCGTTACTGCAATCGAGTCCACTTTTATGCTGTCGTTTATGGCGTTCTGACAATCAAATATTAACATTAATCTCATATATGTAATTCATCTAATGTAAGAACTGATTTAATTTAAAGGAAAATTTTGTTTTAGCGGCGGCATTTTGAAACGCGAGTGACATTTCCTAAAAAGCGCGAATCCGATTTTGAAATAGTATCGAATAATCGATCGAATCGAGCGTATCAACTGGGCATTTTAAATCGTTGTGGAAATCTCGATAATTCTCGGTACTTAACAAAATAACCATTCGATCAATAATGTAACAGTTGATCGTTAGTAAGAAAGACGCCGTAGCCGGCTTTCCTATAAGTTAAACGAAAGTACTATACATTTCCTTGTTACTGAGCAAAATATCTAATATTAGTTGTTTGCAATTCGAAAAGTACTGCAATTAGTGTTCATTCGTATGGGCGTTGATTATCCGATCTTTCTTTTGCAATCGATTGTCTTCCTATAATATAGATGCAATGCATGCTCACACATTCCTCCACAAGAGAAGTTCTTACTGCAGAATATCGCAATACTTTGATCAGAGATAGCTCATCATACTGATTCACTGGTCATCTGAAGAATGTATGTAAATGTACGTAAAAATGTTGAATTTTCCGTCAATATCCGATGTAAATCATTTAAACGTTATCCGATTGGCCTCTTATTCGATTATGACTTTCATTTATTATAAAATTTTGGTTGATTTAGTTTATCATAACTCATTAACCAACGACGCATGACTGTGTTCAAAGTTTGCATTAAAATAAACATTTCTCGAGAACAGACAATTTTTTATATTTATATGGAAAGTTCGTTTAATAGTTTATTAAAACGCGTGAAAATTAATAGTTAGGGGATGTTGTTGTCACATTTGTTGTCATGGGTGCATAATTAGCTAAAATGTAGCGTATTATGGGAATAAGATATTAATAAAGTTTGTATGCTGAGAAGTTTTCTAAATTGAAAGGCGCGGAGAAAAAGAAATTTACAAATGCATCCTGCGTGTGTGCATCAACCGTATTTCCCTAATTGGGTAATATATTGGGCGTATTTTAGTGGCATTTCGAGTAAATAATAACGTAATAATAAATTTATTGGTCCAAAGACGTACAAAGTATGTATAGGATACGTCATTACAAATAATTGAAATGTAATTCACTAAAACTACTTATAAGCTAATCGCTAAAAAATTACAAATTATAAATCTAAATACAAATATCACACACATATTACAACCATTATTCAACAATCAAAATAATGATACGCTGCTATGCGTTTTCATAACAATATTACAATAAATACATTTACTATAGTTCTTATTACATTTTTACATAATCAATTGAATAAACAAGTCGCCAAACCTTAGTCGCATTTCATTGAAAAATTCCTCTATAAAATGACTTGCAAAGCCAGTATTTTTTCATTTTTTTTAAATGATTCACGCTTTACATTCTTCAATTCATCATCATCTTTAAAGCTATTATTTCAATTCAATCACTTAATGTCAAGCTATGCGATAGGGTCCTCAAAATAAATCTCTCGTAAAATGAATATCTTTTTGTTTTCTATATTTTTCTATGTTGATATGAATATGGTTAGCACAATCATAGATATATGCTCAGGACATTGTCAAAATACCCCACTCCTTAAAATGATGTTTGCCCTCTACCAATTTTCCCCATTACTTCAATAACCCTCTTTTGACTAATGAAAATATTTTTCCAGTGGACAGAATCACCCCATATTAAAATTTTATAAGATTCCATTCCTTTTGTTTTACGCTGGCTATCTAGTATTTTCGTTATTACTATAGTAGAATATAATAAGAAATAGAAGTAGAATCGCGTAAGTTGCAATTAATATGTTATTGATCAAATTTTGCTTCCCTACGGGAAATCAAGAGGTTCAGCTATTCTATAATGTTGTGTAATAACTCGAGAACCACAAATTGCGAAATTGTCAAATTTGCGAACGTGGACTATCACACTTCTTTCAAAATGTATGTTTTAGTTCGACCCCAGACGAGGCAAAGCCTTCCCAAATCTGCAAATAAAGTTAATTTTAATCTTTTGCAGGTTCTATCGAGAAATTAAGTGAAAAGAATCGTCTTATCAACGAAATAAAACGAAATTCTCTAAAGTTTTATATTCGACCTTACATTTCGTTTTAAATCGCGAGAATTTTAAAAATATATAAAATATCGTTTTAGTTAACGTTTCCGATTAAATTAAGCTAATTTTTATAAATATCACATTCTCTGATTTAAATTAACAATACTGTTACTCTAACTACCACTATTTTCACCGTTGAGCTAACGAATGAATATTGAAACTATGAATTGCAGGCGATGTGCAGCACAGATACAGTGATGCGGGAGGAGCTGCCCTGGGCAGGGAAGGGGCTCCTCAACGCCCCGGGCCAGAACAATTGCTTCCTGAACAGTGCAGTACAGGTAAGGGAGTCGCTTTATGTATTTATGCGTGCATTACATAATATTATTGAAGAATCGTCACAAACAGTGCTTTATCTTAATTACTTATTTTTGTTGATTTTCACTCTACAATCAAGCAGATTTTAGATGATTAAGGAGTAGTTGAAGAGCGATCGAAACACTCCTTTTCTGTTTTTCTTCTTAAGGTTATGAGAAATGGAAACACCGACTTTTTAGTCTAAATGGAGAGAAAGTGATAGAGAAGATATCTCAGTATCGTATAGACGCTGGAATAGTTATTGTTCTGCTTTGCGATGTCTTTATTTTATTTCCAAAAGATTTTTCACTCAAAAGGAGAGAAGGAAAGAGAGAGAGAGCGATTGGCGCGATTATCATTGCAAAGTATTAATTTTATTCTTTTAGGCCCGTATGTCGACTCTTCCATCCAATCTTTACGGAAAATATGCAAAATTAATTCATAACTAATATCTAAAGTTATCTAGGGAAGTAAAATCAATACAAACAAAATTGTATAGTTTAAAACATCTAATGTATACTAGGAAATAGATAAGTAAATGCAAACTTAGTTTAAAACAAGATCTAAAACAACTGTATAACATCTAGAAGAGTTGAAAGAAATGTTTTCAAGTGAAGATGGATGCAAGAAGAACTTATTTCGTGCGGAGAAACTTTTCTTAATTGAATTTAGAATTGCACAACGTTCTTCATCTCACCAACATGGCGGCAATTCGCTATCTATGACGTCATTGATGGCGGTCGTGATAAAAGGCTTCATTGTTGGACCAATAGATTCGAATAACAATTGAAAGCCCTAACACTCTTTCGAAACAAAATGCCAAACTCAGATGGATCAAAGATTCAGTTTGAAACTGTTTGCTTTTATTTATCTATTGGGCAATATACTTTAGATTTTACAATATTATGAACTTTTATATCATTCGTTTGTATTAGATTTTATTTCTCTGGATTTAAGTCAACTGTAGATGATACTTTTGAATTATGTAACTGTATTTTCATAGAATATTTATATACGAAGAGAGGCGGACAAAAAGTTAAATAATAATAATGTCAAGAGAGGCTCTGCTCTAATGATTCGTATCCCTTTGAAAATTTGAGCAGCTTTATATATACGATTAAAAGTTGCATGCTAATCGGTGAAAATTCACAATAAGTACCCGATAAACTAAGAGAGAAAGGTTCTCCAAGCGCCGACAGCGGCAACCGTCGAGGGCAATTCCTGGGAAAAGGAGGCGTCACTAGTTATTCAGAATCACGGGATTCTGACGGATCACGTTTTTGCTCTGTGGTAAAGGAGGTTAACTTTCTCAATCGTTACTCTAGACCTCAATTTGAAGATTGTTTAAATAGAGTTATAAACAGAAACGCCTTCTATCAGCTATTTTATGAAGTTGATAAATTAATGTGTAGATTTCTAAAAGTAATTTTCAGATATCTTTTAAAAATGCAATTAATAACCAACTAAACTCAATTAATTATTCATAGAAATATATATATATATATATATATATATATATATATATATATATATATATACACTCCAAATGTGCCATTAAACTTTTTAAATATGTTATAAATTACCTTGTTAATGCGACATTTGTCTTGAAAATTATATTCGCAACATTAATACTTTAAACATTTCTAATCTAAATTCTCTTAAACTCTCAACCGAGATAATTACGAAACTAACAATAACGATGAGTCTTGATTAAATATACTTCTTACGAAACTTTTATCAAGCTTGTATGATAATTCTTTCAAATAATAATTTTCTATAGAAATACAGCCAGGAAACTATTAAAATGAACTCTGTCTGCTTTTATTACGTTGGTTTACGCTTTGATCCGCCTGGGATCGAACCGAGGACCAATATAACATATGGAAAAAGTTCATTAATTCTAAGGGAATGGATTTTCATAATATGCATGCTTTAAGGTTTTACTAATTGTGGTTCTCGAGTTTGAGGTGTAAATAAACCCTCCCCCGCCCATACGCAAATCACAATAATTTCAGAATTGATTTTAGTTGATACTCAATGTTCAGTAAACATAGATAATTACCATGCAATTTCGAATTACTCTACTCTTAAGAAAATAGTAGATAACTAATTAATAACAAAAGAGATTTGGAGTTACGTATTCACTCGATATACTACTACGATATGTGACGTAAACTACTAAAAGAGGTGAAGCATAGTTCGTACACCCCCTGCCACACGCCGAAAGACGACTCGCAGGATGCTAATTATGTTGTAGATTTACACAACTCTTAGTATAACATTATATCTAAATAGTGTAGAAAAAGTAGAGCTGATTAAAATAAACTACTAAATATTCGTTCCCTGCAATTCCCTGCACATCGGCACTGTAAATTGTTCGTAACTGGAAATGCTGAAATTTCAGATTATTATTACCTCCTGTTAACATATCCTATCTTACATTCTAATCATTACATTCATATGAACCTAAAACCGTGTATTCTTAGGTAAAAATGCATAATCTCGGCTTCGACAATCGTCAAGGGGACTGGTTGTTTATAGCCTCAAAATTGCACAAAATATCCGTTTATTTTAACAGAATTCTCGCCATTTCGACTCGATAACGATATCTCACAACCAAAATAAGATATTTTATTCATTTTTCTTTCTTATGGTGCTAGTTGCGATTTTGTACGGCTATCATTTCTTATTTAATTTTGAAAAAGAAATATAGCCTGTGACTGATAAAAGTGAGGTTTTACGTGCATTTCTTATGAGAACGGTATAACATGTCTGGGTTCGAACCGGGGACTTTTCTCATTTTCTTCTGTTGTATGACCCACCCCTGTATTAGAGCAAACAAAACAATACACACACCAAACGGAGCGTAGTTTTTGTTCAAGTTGATAATTACCCAATAAAAATTGTGAGTTGCTTTTCGGATATGTTAAGATTTAATATATCTTCAGCAAAATCAGAGCAAAGCCGTAATTTTAACATATTTATTCACAAATAGATCGAACAACAGCCACGACTGGCAACTTACATTAGATACAATAAACTTCGGTTTAATAAATTGAAACAAAAACAACAAAACAAAATAATCATGGCAAATAACAATACGATGGGGTATTTTAAAGAATGGAAGGTTGTAAGTGTAAGAAAAGGGAAGGTGAGGGTGATAATATTGATGAACATTTCATAGAGAAGAAGCGTATGCTGCTTGTTTTGGCATCCATGGAAACGAAGGTGTTTTTCAGAGAGTGCGCCCCTCGAAAGAGTTGGAAGTGACGCCAGAAACAATGGCTCTTTGATTTCTTGGATGTGACACGGAGATTTTCGATAACTTCCTATTTTATTTTCCGTTTCTGTCGTAATTACTTTCCATCTCGAAATGAACGTTTACTTCCCAGTACTTGAGTCATCGTCTCCTGTAAGGTTCGTTCCTCTTCGGCACTATCGGTACTTCGTCGTGACCAATTTAAAGAAACAATTATCTTCCGATGTGTAAGTCGATCTTCATCAGCTAAAAATTTCACCGACGATACAATAAAGTAATAAAGAAAGGTTAGCTTTCCTCCAGATGGTCACCTCGTCGTTGCCACCTCTCCTCCGTGACCTCTCCGATGCAGCGTTGCCACTTTTCTTCCACAAGCCAACGCTTTACAACGTGGCACTCGTCCCAATATTATTGGGTGAAAATGCACCTGAGGATCTCCGCGTTTTACTCATTTTTTCTCATCTTTCGTCTTCGTTCCTTCTCTTTTTTCTTTTAAATCATCTTCGTTTTTCTTACGTCGTTCTTTCTCCCTCTCCATCGGCCGTTGATATCTCTCGCTTTGCAGTTCACTACTTCCGCCAGTTCGTATGGATTCTTTTCGAAGAACTTGATGGAGTACGAAATTTAACAGCATAGATTCTGCATGCAAAGGATGAAAAATTAATGACGTTTATTTTTTCTTTTTCGTTCCGATTAAAAATTATTCATTTCATTACAGAAATCATTTGGAAATAAAAACGCTTCCACTGTACGTTTTTAATGAGGCATCTTTGGTAGAAATCTTCAGGTAAAAGATGTCAACTCTTACAGAATTATGCGACCTCCGATGGGCCGATAAAATAAGAGAGACAACAAATGCACTCTTTGCGAACAATACGCGATAATAAGAGGCTAAAAAGTAGCTCAATCGTTCGGTGTTTACATCCCCTACCAAACGTAGAAAAGCGGCTTTTGGGGTATTTATGTCGAAGCTACTTAGATTACTGCAGAATTTCACCAAATCAATTTTATTTCATTACATGCATCGAAAGTTCTCCTCATCATATGTAACGGAAAATAAATTACACAACGAATATGCTAAAGGTTAAATATTTATCAGCAAATTCGTCCATAAATAGATACCGTCTTAAGATTTGAAAATTAATTAATTCTATCATAAAACACCTCTTTCGGAACATCATGCTAACGAGTTCTCCTATTCGGACGGCGTTTTGGGTGCTCATTTCCTAAAAGAAACATCTTTCGTTCATATGATACACTCCTATATTTATTCTCCCGGATTGATTTCGCTATTTAAACATCATAATAATGCAATGTTCTGTGTTCCTACCTTTAGATTAGATTCCCTTCGTTCCCCATTACATACGCTTCCAAGCCTCAGTTTATTTATTTGATGGAAATTTTCCATTTAAAGAAAATCCAGTCGCTTCACCACGGGGAAAATCAACAAAATGTTGGATTATGAGTGATTAGTATCTCCATTTATTATTATGACATTAATTATGTAGTGTGGGAATTCTACAGACTGAGTCTCCTCACTCCCCTCTCTCCAAAACAGTGTTTAATCGTACGTTTGGGATCTGAAGCATGAAATGGCACGCTTCGGTGAGCAAGTCACTAGGGAAAGTGCGATCTTACTACTTCAAGTGTGTTCCAGTGTATCCGTCGGCCAAATCTCGTTGGGATTCGCCTCATTTTATATAGTCATTTAAGGCAAAAGTAAATGTCCTGCTGCAAATAAACGATAAACATTTAATTTGTGAAAAGACGATACAGAGAACAGAGAAGAATATTAGAGAATTTGGATGGATTAGCGAGATATCTAATCATTATGCTACGATTCAATCATATCTAGCTAGGATTAGCTTGCGATTCGGTTGTACATTCTGATGCAAAAATATCAAAGAATCAATCCTTAAACGACTAATGATGCGACAATTCGTGGGCGCTTGGCGTTTCGAGAGGAGCGTGGGATTTCGCGCCATTTTGTAAATTATATTCCGAAGAAGATTGCGTCTGAGAAGAAACGGCGGGAGATTTGCGACCTTAGGAATGAAACAGTTTTGTAGTCTTTCCAGGGCCGGCGGTAGTCGAGTGCAGACGCCTTGGCATTCATCTCACTGTTTTCTTCTGAGAACCGGTTATCGCCTTTCACTCCTAATGCATGCATAGGAGAAAACATTACTTTAGCGGGAGTTCTGAATTTAATCGTACAGAAATAATTTAGCAAATACGAGGTGATTCGCGCATCCTTGCAGTAATCAATGTTTAATGTTTTTGTTTCTAATTTTCACTCGTATATGACCGTAGTCAGCAAAAAAATGTCTCAACGTGTAGATTGGACTGCCCTCCACGTGATCTTACTCGAATAAAAAAGACGAAGGTATAGTTCCCATCACGTGGAAAAAGTTTGCTAATAATTGCACCATTGTAGGCGCAAATTCATTTGATATTAAAAAATTAATGTCATCTCTAATGAGTGCGAAACTTAGACTCTTATTCCATTTAAATCCATAGATATCATATCAGTTGATCAATATCGAGTAAATGTTGATTCAAATCAATAGAAAATAGGATGATTGTAGTTGTGGATTTAAAAGGAGTGAAGCTAAGTAAAAGTCAATCAAAGCAAATCGAAAAACAACCACAGAAAAGGGCAGTTTGAAAACAGTGCACAAACCTACTTAAAGAGATAAATAAAAGACAGATTCACAGAAATGCCTTACATTGATCTAGAAAGAGATTACGATTACTACTAAGAGAGAGAATAAGAAAATACATTACAGAACTAAACCCTAAAATATCAGATAAAAATAGAATTATAAATGTGAATAGCATTATTTCAATTATTAGTACCCTAATGCCATAGACCCCCAATTCATAATGAGTATAATTGCGTCGTTAACAAAAGAGGACGTTTAATTATTGGGCATAAACAAAGGAAGTAGAATAACAGCGTTCCCGCATTTTCTTTGAAATTGAAGTTTCCTGCGAATCAAGTCTTACGTATTATTTATTTATTTAAAGGAGTATGCAGTTGACACCATTTTATAGTAGAAACCAAAACCACACAAAAATTGTACAGTAAATATGCATTAAGTAAAAACAAATCAGAAATGTTACGAAAATCTATCCGTCTCGACTGCAGCGAAAATATTTACAAATAAAAACTAATATGCCAGCGATTATTTCGTAAATATTTTAGCTTCTTTTAGGTAGTAGCATTGAGCACGTTTTTAAATTCATCAGTCTAATGATAGATGGATTTCATCGATGTTTGTCTGATTAATCCGATGGATTATCGATTCTTGTCGAATTTAAAATCAGTCTGTTGGTTTGTCTGCTGTTTGAGAAGATGGCTACTATTGCATATACAACTAATTCCATCTCCACAATTCTTTAAACTCTGTTGAAACGTAAATCATCGCATCCTTTGTGTTCGTTGGTTATAAACACGTTATATTCCCCATTGTTAGCAGCCATTTATTTACTTTCAGTGAGGTTATGTAGTTAACATTTGAAATACCCGCCACTGTCAACAAAACCATCTGAACTTCATCGCGATGGAAGCGATGCATCTATCGGTGAATTAAAAGCAGTTTGATGAATTCAAAAAGGATTGATGTATATTTGATTCCATCGATGAATCTGGACCGAGGAATATGTTAAAAACCGACGTTAGTCAGTTTTGTCAGCTTGTTGGGCCCTGAACTAACGAGTTAAATTCGAGAATTGAACGTGTTGGCCTCAAAATCGCAGGATGAGCAAACACGTGCGTTTG
This sequence comes from Pachydiplax longipennis, assembly GCA_036926295.1. Taxonomy (NCBI): domain Eukaryota; kingdom Metazoa; phylum Arthropoda; class Insecta; order Odonata; family Libellulidae; genus Pachydiplax; species Pachydiplax longipennis. The sequence goes on along the minus strand of JAVFKF010000011.1, from coordinate 2,868,340 downwards.
AAATAGTAAAACCCGGTTAAGACGCTTTTCAGGGGAGAAACCGCTTTATAAGCGGTTATGACCGAGATATTAAAGTTTTTATTCCTTTTTCGTCGGAAACGAATGGATATTTTAGTACAATACTCTTTTAGTAAATGCGAGACATAACGAAAAAAAACGAAATCTTCTTTATTTTGCTTAAATTCCCGTAACTGTAGATTCTCATCTTTTCTCTGCTCTTTGGAGAACAGAGTATCTTCCTTTATTTCGTAATTATCTCAATTTTTCACTCTTCAATGAAGCAATTTTTACCAATTTGACAATTAGGGAAAAATAATGTAATTTTTATAGACTAAGGATTGGCTATAATGGGTTTAATTGCATCATGAGAAAACCCGCCTTATAAACGGGTAGCAGAGCGTCTTAAGCGGTTTTGAGTTTAGTGTGAAGGGGACTGAGGGAAAACCGCGTATTGAGCCTTTTAAACTTTAAACTTACCTTTGGTCTTATTCAGCAGGAAGCAATTTGAAAACTTTTCTCTTTCTGCGATCAATGTGTTCTCCTTCTGAAGCATTTGCTCCTTTTGATTGACTTCTATACAATGTAAGATTTTTAATCCCACACTTTATACTCCCACGCTCAACGATTATGATGCTATCGAAGGCCATTTTAATACGTTCCCATGCGCGTCCGAGGAAATTTTTTTTCTGAAGTTTACTATATTTCAGCGTAGCTTGGATTTATCCTTTCCTATGGATATTCAAGACAGCCAGATGAGACGCTTACTTTGAGGAAGAGAATTTCCTGACGTTCCGAGAAGTTCATGACGAACAGAGAAGCTATCTGCTCGAGGAGTCATCGTAGTATTTTTTTGGACCGGAAAGGGGCTCTCCTCACCGAGTTTATGGCTAAAGACTACGGAAATGAATCGAAGACATTCGGACAAAAGAGATTTGCTTTCTGCATGACAATACTCACTTTTCAGAGACGCCGTTTCGCTTGAAACGCATCTCCCATCGGACTTGATCTTGAGGAAAGAATACCCGGGCAGGAGCTGGCGGAGAGTTTTTATGAGAAGTGAATAAAAAACTCCAAATACGCCTTGAAAAGTGCATTTAAGTATATGGTGATTATGTTAAAAATAATGATTATATGCGCAAAATAACCACGTAAAAAGTTTATTTAATGAAGCTTTTATCGATTTTTTTAAAATATGAGAAACATTTTTTGGGACATGCCTCATCTCAGTTTGATGATATTGGAGGGTTGAGTTGAGCTACGGTTGCGTTGTTTTGCTATCGTCGGTAAGCAATATTGCTTGCAAACGTTTTAAAATAATTCCGAGCGACGGATTTACTCAGCTACCAGAAGTCGCAGAGGTACGGCTTGGTTGTGTTCTGCATGAGCAGCGATGCCTGCAGCGCCTCATCGTGGCCTGTCCGTCAACCTTGAAGCCCCCTCACCTTCCTCACCTCAAATCTTGGACTCTTCCATTTGCAGGTGCTCGCCTTCCCACAATGCAACGTTTCGCTTCCTTAGATTGTTTGGGTCACAAAGATCCCACTTCATCCCTCTGACTCTCCTTATTTCGGAGTGACCGACTCTGTTTCTCCTTATCGACTTAAGGAGAGCGCATAATATCTTCTACTCTATCTGAATTTATTAAGCAAATTGGATTGAATCTTTTTCCTTCAAAAGATCCCCTCCTTGAGAATCCCAATGACGCACACCGAGTTGTCATAGTAATTTCGTGGTGCCTTCCGTAACTTCTTCAATACAGCCCATACACTAGCGCGAAGTGAATTCGCTCGCGGACTTTTATTTGTTCTCTTTCCTTCAATGGTGTTTTTTAACTCCAATATACACGCATGAGAAGCAAATTATCCTCTTAGGATCGGAAGAAATCCTGATTTAAGAGGACGTTTGGCATCGCTCGTTGAAATCACTCAACTCTTGATCGCTCCGATATTTTTTTGCAAGAGAATTATGTATTTTCCAGTCGTTTTTCTCTCTATTATTTCTTATTCTTTTAATTGTTGTGGTGGTCTACGATATTATTTGCATATAAAAGTTGTTATTTTTGTAAAAATATATTAATATGATAAAAGTTGCTTTATCAATTAAAAGAAGTAAAAGTAATGCGCAAGTATCGTGAAAACGTTTTTCTTGCGATGTATTTTCTGAATCTGAGGTCTTAATGATCAATTGTTTTTGGACCTTTCTCTAAATAGGATTGAAATAAAGGCTGGGAATCCCAAATGTAGTCGGAGAGATTTAAAAAGTCAAACCTCGAGCTGTTCCACATCGGCAGCTATAATCTGAAAACAAAGCTTAATCGAAATATTATTTATTTAATGTTTGGTTTTTATTTAATCTCGGAATTATTCTTGTAGACGATATGCGGTCGAGATTTATTTTCCATAAAGATTCCCTTTGAGCTTCGGTAGCAGATTTTGGGATGCCTTTATTCGCTCAAATCGAATCTATTTGTTTCTATTATCATCGCGTAGAAGCATCCCTATAATATTTCTCAAATTGATTTCACGTGGAAATCGCAAAAGAGAATGACAAAAATTACACAAAATGGAATCATTAAATGGACACATTGCTAAGGAAGAGAAAACGATAGAAATTACATTGAACGAGTATTATTAAGTGCAGGGCATTTATTATAGGCGACCTCTTCAATGCTTCTTTCGAATTAACGCGCGTGTATTAAAATTTGCTTTCCTAATCCTGTTTAACACTATGAGGAAAAATACTGCAGCAAGACACACTTAAATGCCCTTTCTTTATCATAAATTCGATTTTGAGCTCTTCAAAACAAATAAGTCAAGACTTAGGGCGATTTAAAATGCGTGCGCTACTCGATTATGAATTTTTAGCCTCTGAAATCCACGGGATTTCAATTTAAAATAGCATTTCTATGGCGCATTCTCGGCTCTATCGAATACAAGCCGATCGTTTATTTTTACGGAATCAAAATGTTTCCTCACGACTTTAAATTACATATTCTTCGAATTTTCAGAAATGATTCAAGTGGACGTAGAGTAAACAGCAAGGGAAAGCGATCCGATGAGGGTGAAGCAGGTGCTTGGGACGGAAACCAACTTCCGCTTCTTCACCAAATCAAAGTCTCAGGTGGTCGAGGGAAAGCGAGCGATGCTTCCTTGTTTTCCTCATATTTGTGATTAAGCTATAGTCCTTATGATGTGAATGCCGATCTAAGAAAATGCTCTCTTCGAGTGTAAGTGCTTCAAAATTAAAAATTAACACTGAGAACTGAGAATACAACCTTCCAAAAGTAATTCGGACGAATACATAACGCTTGGGTCCAAATTCTAAAGAGCAAGAAATCATGCGAAGTGCAATTAAACATTCGTACGCAATCCCGCCGCTAGAGGCGCTATTCACTCTCTATTTCGAATAAACAATTGTTGAGACGTGTTTAAAGGTTGATCGAAATGGTTTAGAAATTTATTAGTATCGAGTGTTAGTTATGCCGAATATTACAATGTGATTTTTTTAGAATAACTTTTATGCAATTGAGCAAAAAAGCTAAATTTCCAAGAAGCATTGGTTTTTGTTTTACTCGAGCTTTTGGTTCTCTGATTTCGAATTCTGCGTCAATATCCGATTCCACCGTTCATTTTGCAGGCAATCATTTATGCGGTAAATGTTTATAGAAACGCGTGATAAAGTCGAGAGTTTTTGGCAGAAGGCATTGAAAGAATAGTCGTCCGCTATTTTTCGTGTAATTAGTCCTCAAAAAAACTTCCAGCGGGAAAGTTTCTGAAAAAATAGTAAATCCATTTTCAGTGCGAATCCAAATTCCTGAAGTTTATAAATGACGTAAGGGAAAGAATTTTTTCTTAGGAGGAAAAACTCCGAATTCGGGAGATCTTCGAAAGAAATCCGCGATCGATCGCATTCAAACGATAAATGCATTACAGATTATACATACACAGATTTAAAAAAGCAATCGCATCACAAAAATTAATCGTTTTAACGATTTCATCGATCATCTTTTTTAGATTAAAATCTTGACAAAAAATACGTCATATTTAATAAAATTAAGAAATGCGGAATCCAAATTTTTGCAAAAGCTTAGATGTTCTCTGCCAGTTGAAATTGCTTAAAAATAGCAATTCTTGCGAGCGAATAGTTTTGACGCTATTTACGTAAATGTTACCAATCCATAGTTGTCATAGAGTTTATTTTAAAACTGGTGATTTTAATCATGGTTTTAGTGACTATCGGAAGCCTTTTTAAGTGATAATTAGTGAGGGCGTCGAGATGACAACATTCATTCACGTTTATGCGCCACACCCTCTTTCGCTATGCGTCTCTCAATGAATGCGTTTCCGAATCACTAATTATTCGCCATCTCGAGAGTCTCTCTCTTCACCACACATGATAAACGAATCGTTATTCTTCCATAATTTTCTGTCCGATAAACTCTGCTACATTTCAGAGTGAAAAATTACCAAACTTAAGCAGTTAAGACTATCTCTTTGAACTAAATTCTTCAAAAGTGACCGGCATGGATGGGATTTAATCAGTCGATTGCTTTTTTTCAGGTGCTGTGGCACGTGGACGTGTTCAGAAGGAGCTTCCGGGAGTTGACGACGCATGCATGTTTGGCCGAAGCTTGCATTTTCTGCGCTTTGAAGGTTTTTTTTTTAATTAATATTTTGGTGTCCCGCACTGTTCGCCTTCCAACATTTTATTGTTAGCGCAATAAATGTTGCATATTAAAATTAATCTTAATCTGTTCAAACTGTCTCCGACATCTTTCCTTTCCTATATCAACCATCTCTTACTTCAACTTTTTCTCTTTCTATCAGTAATAAAACTTTTGCCGAATGCCTTAAATCAACCCTCTTGATTCATATCAACTTTCTAGTTAATCCATGTAATTAATCCTTTGATTTTAGATTGTTTTTTTTAATACTTTGCATAATTTTTAATGTTTTTATAATAATTGTATATATAACAAATTAAATTTAAATAAATTATATAATTTAATTATATAATATAATTTAATTGTGATTATTTATTCGCTATTGTGAATCGTCAGTCGTTTGAATTATAATGAAATAACAGATGAATTGTTAATTATTTGCAGGATCTGTTCACTCAGCTTCAGTTCAGCCAAGAGGCGGCCCCAGCTCCAGATGCCCTCCGAGGGGCTTTGGCCCGCACTTTCTGCGACCGCAGTCGATTTCAATTGGGTCTTATGGACGATGCCGCCGAATGCTTCGTGAGTCACATTAAATTGGATCACAACTAATTAATACAAATATGTTCGGCCGCATAACTGATTACACTTTTTGGTTTGATTCCACTGTTTTTTTTTATATTCCCGAGAAATAAGAGATTCACGGCGCACTTTGTCTGAAATTTCTTCGGGATTTTCACACGAAGAGATTTAATATAGTATTCTTACGTAAAATCTTGTAAAATGCGAATACTTTTCTACAAACCTCAGTTTTCTCCTATGCATTACTGCTATAAATTATGCAGCATCATCCTGATCGTATTTTTTTTAAATAAGAGCGTTTTTCACTTTCAAGAGTTAATACTATGTATTTCCGTTTCAAATATTCGGTAAACTCCCGGTTTCTCCTGATCATCGGTCATATTAAATGCTTAAAATTGAACCTTCATTCCGTGGGGGAACGAGAAGTTATTTACTTAAATCCTAAACTAAATCTTTAAGTATAATACACTCCTATAAAGTTTATCCGGAATTGATTTCGCTTTTGAAATATCACGATAGAACAACTAAACTGACTTGCGTCCCCTTTCCTACGTTTCCTCAGTCTTGCTAGAATGTCCGATTCAATATTCATCTAATCTAATATTGATCTAAGGTATTTTTTTACATAAACCATATTTTGCATATAATTCTTCCGTTTCCTTGATTTTTTTTAGTTACTGCATACATGCATAACTACTGCATACATGCATAACTACTGCAATCGTTGTGATATTTTGTTTTGGTATTCACTGTAAAATGGTTTCAGCACCGTATATGAATGTTTTAAATAAACAAATGAAAGATCTTTGAGTGAGGATGTCCTGAATATATCCGTAAATGCACGAAAGAGGAGGAATTAAAATGAGTCGAATCTTTTCCAGGAGACTATTCTTCTGCGCATCCACTGTCATCTAGCAGCAGGTGAAGCTGAAGAGACTTGCAGTGCCAAGCAATGTATTCCACACCGGAAGTTTGCGATGACGCTTGTGGAGCAGAGCGTGTGTACTTCCTGTGGCGCCACTTCCGAGCCTCTGCCTTTCACTCAGGTGCATACGGATTCGATGGCAAACAAAATATATTTTAATACTTTCTTATTACTTGGAAAACCCGGAATGAGGGTAGCGGAGCTTTCATATGCGCACTTAATCGTTTCCCTGATGTGCCTTGGTTCGACGCCAGGGCGTCATATCGAATTTCGAACGGGAAATCCGGCCGAGGAACTTCCCCATATGTTATGGACGTAGAATTCTAGAAATGGTGGCTGTTGCTACAACCGAGCAGTTAAATGAAATCTTATCTTACGAGAAGGTCCTGGGTTCGGCTCCAGGCGGTACTTAATCTCCCATAAGAAATGTACTGAGGGAAACTGAAATTTTTTAATAAAGCATTTCTCGAGAAGATAGAAGTTTGTATCCCAGTATGTGAACAGCAGCCATGAATTTCTCTTACAAAAGGAGTTTATCGCTTCTCTGAAGTTCCTAGGATCGACGCCAGGGTACCATGTGCATTCTACAATACAATTAAATAGAAAAATCGGCATTACATTTGCGGACCGTCCCGATATGATATCTGCTCAAAATTCGGCAGTAAGAAAGGTGTTTACCGAAACTTCATCGGCGGCAAAGTTTACGGTAATGGACCTTGGTTTGATACCAGACCCGTTATATTTTCCCTTTCTGGTATACGCACAGGTAACCTAAGGAATGCTTTTGCAAAGCAGTTCCAAGCGTAATCGAATATTTTGGTAAATTTTCACCGATTAGCTTGCAGTATTTAAGCACACACACACACACGAGTAAAAGTTGCTTGCAGTATGCAAGCTAATCGGTGAAATAAGTATCCGATTATTCTCCGATATATGACCCCTGTTCACATATCGGATTTCATCTTTCCATCGCGAAACCACCCAAACCGTTCTTAAAAATCGCCTAAATACATTTAAAAAGAGAGAATTTAACATCCACATGGCATCATCCCAGCTTATTGGGAAGGCATTAAAAAAATTTTCAAAAATTGCAGCAATGCATTCCTAACGGGAGAATTTTGAACCCACCTGGCGTCGAACTCACGGTCAATAGGTAACCTTTCTTTCTTTGGTACTATAGAAGACCACTTCATCTGCAAACACCGTGATTTTGATTGCTCTATCGCGCCGAAAACGGCCTCAAAAAATTTTTCAAAAATTTGCCCAAAAGACCGCCTGGCGTCGAACTCAGGACCCGTTCGTGAGTGCATATTAATATTAGATTTGTGCTATTCTGACCTGTTCCAAAGTTTCGAATTTTGAATTGAAAAGAATTTTGAAAAATTCGCGCAAAAGACCTCCTGGGGTCGAAGTCAGGACGCTTTTGTGAGAGAATATTGCATAATATTGGATAAGTAACATTCTGACCTATTCGAAAGTTTCTATTCAATATCTTATCGGGAAGGGTCAAAATATGATTCCGTTATCCCCGTTTAATATGCATGGTAGAATAGAAATGACACTCTTGCATCGAACCAAGGACCATTAGAGAAACGCTGAACCACGTGAAAGAATGTTTACAAACCCCTCTGTTCCCTTTCCGAGTTTTATTTTTCTAGCTTATCAGGAAAGCTTTTAAAAAATTGTCAAATATTGTTGTAATGCATTTCTTACGGAAGAATTACGCACCCTCCTGGCGTCGAACCCACCGTCATTGGTAACATTTCTTTAATCGGTACCATAGAAGAGTACTTTTACTCCAACCTTAGAGATTTTGGTTACACTATCTTACCGATAAGTGCCTCAAAATAATTTTCAAATATCCGCGCAATGCATTCTTATGAAAGAATGCATTGCCCTTTCTGTGGCTTTCGCGATTATTGTTTAGCATTCTAGCTGCGCTATCGCTCGGACCCCAAGGTTTCGGGTTCGAATCACGACTGAGGTAAAATGAGTGATTGAATTGTTTCGCAGCTAATTTTTAAAGGTAAACATGGAAATTCTATTTGTAACTTTGCTTATATTTTACTTCTTTAGAGGTTTTCCTCCAGAGTGGGGTAGGTCTAATTACTACCACCGAGCAGTGGTAATCTATCTAAGCTAAGTCTATCTTTGGCCATCATAACAACGAATAAATTAAATATAACTCCCCGAACATGATATTTTAATGTCTCACTCTCCATATTGGTTACAATCACTCAACAAGGATTAGTTAACAGAAATCAATCGTAAATCAATCAATAAAATTATTTGGTTTTTACTTCCAATCTAAGAAAATTTAAGGAACGAACTCGATGGGAATCAGCAGCATTTTTAATAAGAGCATCGTCATTATATTTCGACATCATCGATTAAAAGAAATCGTTGAAATTGCGCTGGAAAATACTCTTTTGTTTCTCATACTCAATATTGTTTTGCGCAGATGGTGCATTACGTGTCAGCCTCGGCTTTGACGGCCACCGCCCGCCGCGGCGACGCCGACGCCCGCTGCTTCGGACGTCTTCTTCGGCTGGCCGCCGCTTACGGCGAACTCAGAGAATGTCCCGGTGGTTGTGGTGCCGCCGTCTCTCCCAGAAGGGCCCTCACCAGCACTCCAGACGTGATCTCCGTGGGAGTGGTGTGGGACTCGGAGAGACCTCCTCCAGAGAGCATCGCTGCAGTGCTGTCATCCGTGGGCACGTGTTTGCGTGCAAGGGATCTGTTTCATGCAGTCGTGGACGCCCGTTGGGCCTCTTCCTCTTCCCATTCTCTGGTGGGCCTCGTCGCTTACTACGGTCGTCATTACTCCACCTTCTTCTTCCATTCGCGCCTCAAGGCGTGGATTTACGTGGACGACGCGTCCGTACGAGAGGTGGGCCCTCGTTGGGAGCAAGTGGTCGACAAGTGCCGCAGAGGAAGGTTCCAGCCGCTGCTGCTTCTCTATGCAGAACCAGGAGCCACTCCCATCGAGGGCACCGAGAAGTGGAATGAAAGACAGTGGAGAGACATGGGCTATCCCCTGGACCCGGTGGTGCCGGATCACCTCAACAACCCCGGAAGGAGAGATTCCGGCAACTGGAGCGGAGATAGGAACAGTGCTTCCTCTTCTTCCTCCACCACCATCGAGAATCCTTACTCATTTATACCGGGAGGAATGCAAAGGTTGGTATAGAACATCTCGAAAGAAGATGACGCTCGATTCCTTTGTGAAGTGAATGCCACCGATGGAAGAAAGTTTAACATAAATTCTTGAGTAATATTTGTTTAATTATTGCTACTTCTGTATTTTATTAAAATGATTCGAGAATTCTTATCCAGAAGAAATAATTCCTATTTTGAAGTAAATAATTGAAAATTTTTGGATACGAAATCAAATTTATTATTTCACAGATGTGACATGTTAAAAATCACAGGTGTAAAATATTTAAACTTCGGATAAAATGAAAAGGTTAAAAAAATTTCTAAGCATGAGTAATATCTTTTCAAAGAGAAATCTAGAATCTTCTTAATCAAACATAGATGTAATAATGATTCAACAATAACTGTTTATGATTTTATGTTGAACAAACATGGCCTATGTATCGCATTTTTTGAACAAACAATTGTGTCTTTACGTCAGTTTTGAATTTCCAAAAATTGTAGTTCTTATCTTCTTTCAGAAGACTTAAGTCCCAATATCCAACTGTAGTCACAAAGATAAGGTTTCTTTGTGATGAGGAATTGCAATTTTGATGAAATTGATGAATTCCTGTACTAAATTGAACTTGATTTTCAGAAATTTCCAATCAGAATCTTTCCTATCTGTAATCCCCAAATATCTAGAGGTAAATGGTTGGGAAATCATCGTTTCGCAGTTAGGAAAGTTTTTTCCCTCAATTTCATGTGTACATATTTGCAGTCGCAAATAAATATTGAATTCTCATTCTTCTCCCAATTTTTCATCTATTTAATAAAGACTTATTGAAAAATGTTTTAAAGCACTTTCCTCTTTATCTAGAAATATGTACCAAATTATGTAAAAAAGCTTTTTTGTGTAATCCAAGGTCTTATAAATAGAAATTGATGTTTAGAAGTTGGAATTAACAACATCTAAGTGTAGCAACAAGCAAATTGTTTAGAGAGTAAATATATGGTGAAAATGAGAAAATATGTATGACTTGCCTAGCACATTGCATAGCTAATATTACCATTAATCGAACTCTTTTATGTTAGGCCAATATGGCTTCTATTCCATGCAACCTTTACAGATATTCTCTGAAAATATACTAAATTAATTGAAGATTATTATCTAAAGATAACTTGCATCCAGAGAAATAAAATCTAATTCAAGCAAAATGAACAAAAGATATAGAAGCATACAATTTTAAAAATATAAAACTTACTAACTAACAGATTAATAAAAGCAGTCAGTTTCAAGCTAGATCTAAATAAATAGTAGTTAAAGTCTAGTAATGTGCAAATATGGTCATATAGTAATAATTTAATTATACTGAATCGTATCAATCTGATGTGTGGTAATGCCAAGTGAATAATATGGAACTTAATTCATTTGAAAATAAACTAAATGCTATGATCTGTTCAGGTTACCAGGAAAGTGTGGAGTACCTAAAAGCCCTACCAGCTTAAGGCCAGGAGAACTTTCCAGTTCCAGTAGTGGTCCGTGCGATCAAGGATACGACTCATATTCTCTCTCTTCAACTGACAGCTTACCACTGCAGCAAAATCTCAGACACAACCTTCAGGTGAGCGACATTCATTTAATCCCTCTTTAACACTATGCCTAAAATGGATGATTTTACTACTGAATTTCACAGACTGATTTATTAAAATAGGGTTTACTGGGAGCTTTGGCAATTAAGCATCCTTTTGAATTTTAATAATTTTTTCAGCATGGGAGGAAGAGCACTATAAATGATCTGCAAGTAAAATAGGTAGATATTCAAATATTAAAAAGGACATCTGTAGATACAGTATGGCAAATGGTGCGGATAAAGAAAAAGATGGAACTAAATTTATTTTTCAGAATGTTCTTATGACTTTCTCATGTTACATTGGCATCAATGTGTAGTCCTAGAAATTTAACTCTGTGTACCTGTGGAATAGTTTTACTCTCAGTATTAATGTTTATACTTTTACTTTTATTGATGAAATAAATTAACTGGTATTTCATAGCCTTAGAGAGGTATTAAGGCACCAATTATTTAGATACTCCATTATTTTATTTCCTTTGTTAAGAAGTACATCAAAATTGGACAGTCATAGAACAAAGTCAGTATTGTATTTTTGTCTTAATTCATTAGGTGATAAATGCATTGAGGTAACTGAGGTATTTGGTATAGGATAAGATACATATATCGTTATAGCAATGACACATGCTATTGTATTGATAAAAGAAAATTTTAAAACATTCTGTAGCATTTATATTCTCATGCTCTCATATATATTATGGCTTTTGTTTAAATTCAAGTAGCAAATCATTAGAAAAAGCTAGATTGAATTTTCCCACAGTTTCTCTTGTGGATGCGTAGATATTAATGCAAATGAGGTATTTTGAAATGGACGCAAATATGCGTGCAATTTTTAGGTATGTTTTAGTGTTTGTGTATTTGTCTGAAGTGATTAGATTATTTTCTGTAATGTATTTGGGTGGGGACATTGAGTATCAGTGTACGTCTGTGAAATTTTCGCACAGGGCAATTAGTTTGATAATAATTTTTAATATTGCGACAAACGTTCTGAATTGCTTAAAAACTTAAAAAATTACATTTCCAATTTTAATTTTTAATTGTAAAAATGTTTGCATAGAATTCTGTTCCATGTAATAGAGGCTCCTCTGCTATTTTTTAATATGTTAATTGTTAAATTAATAATCATCCATATTACATACAAAAATATTTATTAATCACACAAATATATAAAAAGCATTTATCTCAATGGTGACATTTTTAATTATCCTTATTGAAGAAGAGCTTACTTTTGACGTGAACAGTAAAGATGGAGGATTATATCAGGCAGGATGTAATATTTACAGAAACATATTTTAAGGTGTCCTTACAAGTTTTTATTGCTGTAAGTGTATACCTGTAATGTATAGAGTCATTAGCTATTGTTTTAAATGAAAAATAGAGTTAGGCTTGATAAACTAATGCTATACAAAACACCAGTTTCCCTAATTTCTAATAAATCTTCCTGCCTTTATTTTTATTCCACTGAATCTGTTTTATTCTTAACTTCTCAGCAAATTGGTAGACACGTTTTGTGAACTCATCTCTGCTTAATGGCATTGGCTAATGATTATACAATAACTGCTCATTTTGTTAAATGTTCTATCAAAATGCCTTGTATTTCCCAATATTGGCCTTACCTGTACTTCTTCTTGAAGAGGTCACCAAGAGTTCTTCCCGGCACTGAAAAATGCTCTCATACCTCTCTAATTGACATATCTTTCACTCTAACTTTTCCAATTTTCTTTTTCTTGGTATGCCTTCCCCATTTTGCCTGAAAGCAAAAAAAGTCTTGTCAGAATTTGATTTTATTTATGCAAATTATTGTCTAATATAGTAACCATACAAGATCCTGTCCGATGTGAACTGAATGCTACAATATGAATATTTAGTTGTGAATTACCCTTCAACCAGACATGATCAGCTTTAAAGTGTAAAACTAGTTACTAGTTGTCACCAAAACACTTTGAAAGTGATTATACTTACATTCAAGTAGAATACAGCACTTATCTCATCATCATAGGTCATTCAATCCAAAGATTGGTTGACTGCAGTTCTCCATTTGTCTCTCTCTAGTGCTATTTCTACTACATCCTGTTATCTCTTCTTTCCTATATATCTCTTTATTTGGCTAATATATTCATCCCTTGGTCTTCCTCTTGCTGCTTTTCCTTCTATTTTGCCTTCAAGTATGTTCCTAACAAATCCATTGTGTCTGATGATATGTCCAATCCATCTGGTTCTTCTTTTCCGGATCATGCTCCATATTGTTTTAACCTCTTCTATTCTTCTGTATACTTCTTCGTTTCTTACCTTATCTGTCCATTTGATCTTCAGCATTCTCCTCCAGCACCAGGTTTCGAAGGCTTCTATTCTTCTCTGGTCCGCTTTCCTAATGGTCCATGTCTCTGATCCATAGAGTGCCACACTCCAGACGAATGTTTTCAAGAATTGTTTCCTTGTCTGTAATCTTATATTCTTTGAGCATAGCAGTGGCCTCTTCCTCATGAATGCCTCCTTGGCTTGGACTATTCTTTGCTTGATTTCTTTGGTACTTCTTCCATCCCATGTTATGCTACTTCCTAGGTAGGTAAATGATTCAATTTGCTCTAATTTCTCTCCTCGTAATATTTGCTCTCAATTACTCTCCCACATATAAGGATTTTTGTTTTCTTCCTGTTTATTTTCATGTTATATCCTTGAATAGCTTGATCCATCGCATCCAGGGATGCCTGCAAATCATCTTCATTTTTTGCTATCAGTGCAATGTCATCTGCACACCGAAGCATGTTTATTTCTTTCAGTTCACCTTAATTCCTTTTCTGTTGATTCCTTCTATTTCCTTTATTGCTTCTTCTAGGTATACATTGGAACAATGCTGGTGACAGCTACATCCCTGTCTTACACCTTTATTTACTTTAGTTCTAAACTCATCTTAAGTGCACAAAAAGACACTCTCCAAATAGAAAAAATGTCTCCTCCTTTCACCTACCGGAACAATGAGATATAATGTAACGTGTGCAGCCTTTTGCTAGTTTCTTGTGTCAGCCAATGGTGCAACGGGGTCTACTGCACATGCAAAAGAGCCTAAACACCACTTGTTTGATATAATCTGCCGTCAGATATACCCTGACTCTCCCCTATTTCAGCCATTAAATCTATATTAAATTCTTATTATATACACTGACTAATTTTCATATTTTACACTCAAATGTACATACATTCTATAACAAAAACTAAATATTTATTCGTTATATTGTTATAAACAATTTTTTAAACAATAAAATACCTTAATATTTTAAAGGCTAAAACATGCTTAATGTTAGTTTATTTCCTTGATATATTGATTATAAACCAAAATTAGTATTTGATGACTGGTTTAAATATAGAATAGGACTGGAATATGTATTTTAATATGGAAGTAAATTAAAAACAAATTCCGTTTTATATGGAATTAACTACGAGATTCTGTGTGTTACCAGTCGGTGGTTAAGTGCATCCTTTGGACAAAACATTTGCTTCCTCCTAATTTAGTACTGCTGAGATGAACTTAAAAGGAGAAATATATAATTGGTGCATTCAATTTCAGCTGGCACAGATTCCTGAAACGGCTCATCCGATTGGAGGCTGGAGTGGTCCCGATGACTGTGAGCGTCTATGCCTGGAGGCAGACTACCTTCTGGAGGGCTCACGTCGTGCAGAGGAAGCCCAAAGCACGGGAGAAAGTTTGGAAGCTGCCCTTGCACTTTGCCGCTCTGCTGCATCCAAGGCAAGGGCTGCAATGGATGCGCCATACAACAACCCTCACATGCTGACTGTGGCACGCATGAAACACAGTGCTTGCATCATGAGAGCTCGGAGCTTGCATCGTAGGTTGGCTGCAATGAATGCAGCTCAGAGCAATGGCAATGGAGATGAGGGCTCTAACAGGAACTGGGCAGACACTTCTGAGACTTTTTACCATTCCCGAAGCAGCGTAGGATCAAGAAGACCGCGTTCAAGGGGCGAAGGAGATGAGAATTCAGTTAGAATGTATGCCACATTGCCCAGAAGGAAAGCAGTGGTGAGTCCGACTCGGAGTGCAACGGTGGAAAGCCAACGTCTGCGATCAGGCAGCAGAGAGAAGAGGGCACGCAGCGAAGAGAGGAAGGGAATAGCCGTGGTGGTGGACGTACCTGGAGAGATGGCAATGGAGAACACACGCTCCAAGAAGCAGCATCGAATACGGAGGAAGCTTCTTGGAGGTCCTTCCCGGAGGAGAAACGGCAGCATGCCAGATCTGCATGGTGGTGGCGGCTGGGGGATAGGTGACAGCACCACATCCCTCATGAGTGCAGTAGAAGGAAGGAGCAGTGGTTACTTGTCAGAGGGTCACTTAGAGTATAACGGAGGGATAGAAAGAAGCCGTCCAACGAGGAGGAGTTTTCACGGAAGCATGGGTAGAGTGCCTCCCCCTCCTCCCCCGAGGACTACCTCACGCCTCTGTACCAAACCACCACTTTCCACCTTTCAAGATTCAAGTGTTTCCTCCATGAATTACCTGATGACTTCTTCTGAGCCTCAAGTATCTGACAGACACTCTGATGCAGCCCAAAAGATGACATCTCCCCATCATCACCCATCATCGCCTACTCATCAGCTTATTATGGCCTACGATGAAGTCGACGGTCCCCAAAGAGCTATGAAAGTCAATGATATGAAATTGTGCAGTGGTCAGTTGGATAAAAAAGTGTCTTCTGCCGAGGAAGATGATGACTTACCTCCTTACCCCAGTCCCCCTGGTTCTCCCCCTCCCAGTGAAGTAGATGAATTCCCTCTTCCACCGCCTCCGCTGGAACTAGTTGCCTCTCTGGAAGATGATGACTCCAAATGCTCTCTTGAAAATTCTTTTCTAGATAAAATTAAACGAAAGCGGAAGCAAATCTTAGGCACCCAAGTAGATAAGAATCATGAAGTGACAACTTCTTCCTCGCTCAACCAATCTTGTCTAAGAAAATCTCCAACTCAAAATGTCCAAGTTAACCATTCTAAAAATCAATCCATAGATAGATCACTTTATTCAGGTTGTCAAAATGTCTCCAATGTTCCTAAGATGAACAGTCATTATGAAATGCGGCAAGAAATGTCAACTTTATCCACGCAGGAGAGTTCAAACCATTCTGAGTATGGCTCAAACAGCAACGGTTCCATTCAGTGTAATATGGTGTGGGGAAAACATACTTCCCCTGGAAATCAACGCTCTGTGAGGGATTTGGCATCTTGCTTTGAATCTATGCGAGTGAGTCAGACAGAAAAAAGACTGTCCCCTGGACTTCCACTTCAGGAAGAAAGCGTAGATGAACCTGACGGTGCTCCCATGGAGCAGACCAATTCCATAGAATTGCAAAGCACATGGGTAAATGCGAGGACATTAGAACCCATGCCCTCCTGCGCTATGAAATCTGGAAGAGATTCGATTCTGCAGATGAGGGAGGAGGGTGCAGTGGAATCAAAGAGTGGTATGGAAGTCTCTGGACAGAGTGGTGATGCAAAGAGACCTCCAAGAGCAAAGAAAAGTGTCACGTTCTGTGATCGGGTCGTTTTGGTGGCAACAGCTGAGGATGAAGATGCAGACTGTTATGTGCCAAACCCCATTTTGGAACGCGTCCTTCGTTCTGCGCTCGACATGCAGATGAGGCAAAACTCAGCGGCACCAACCCTCTCTCCCCCTCTCATGGATTTAGTCCACAATGGTCCTTGGCTGTCTTCTAGCCAAACTCCCACAAACAACACTGTGCATCATTTAGAGCATGATCATGTTGAATATATCACCTCCAATGCTTCATCTTCTATTCCCCAGAATCAAATGCCATGTTCTCCCATCCCTCCATCCCCTGCTATGATGCAGCAAAATCAAATGTCTTGCTCTCCCATCCCTCCATCCCCTGCCATGATGTCACAAAATCAAATGTCTTGCTCTCCCATTCCTCCATCCCCTGCCATGATGTCACAAAATCAAATGTCTTGCTCTCCCATACCTCCATCCTCTTCCATACAGAATCAAATGTCTTCATCCTCTATTGGGATGACACAAAATCAGATGTCTTGTTCTCCAGTCTTTAAAGATCAGCAGAACCAATGGAGAGACAAGGATTTGTATTCCCGCCCTGGTGATGTTGTTTGGAATGGACAGAGGTCTTCGAAGGAACATTTGCTTCCTCCATACAGAGCCCCTCCAAACCCTTCTCGTCATTTTGTGAGTGCCGAAGAAAGTGTAAATAGGACAAATTACCCTTCCTCCTCTGGAAATCCATGTCATTTGTGCAGAAAGAAAACTGTCTTCCCTCCGGCAATCTATTGCCCCGATTGTGACTTTTATATGTCTCGTTTCAGGCCAAAGTCTTGAGAATCAACATGAACAATAGAGCATTCCCACCGAGTATCAGAGCTTACAATCTCTGTGAAGAGTATTTTATTACAAATGTGAAGATGAATTTTCTATTCCAAATTTTACAGTTGTTGAAATTTAATGTTTCATTTTTATAAAACATATTTTGAGGTAATTTTATTAAATGTTATTTTATTTTTCTACATATTTCATTTTTCTTTCCTATGACAAAACCTTTTTTCCTTTTCTTCAAACCAGAGTTTCTTAACCTTTTCTAAGTAGTAGCTTTTAAGTTGAAATTATAATGAGAAAGGAATGTTTAAGCTAACGAAAGCTTTTATACTCAAAAATGATTTTTATAAGGATACCTAGAAAAAGTTTATAATAGAGTAATTATAGAATAACCTTTCAAGATGTGTGACTTAAACACCATCTGTAATACACCCATCTCTAAGCATCTCTTCTTTCTACTAGTCCATTGAGTAAGTAGGATCTAAGACAAGCAATTATTATTTAATGAAAACATTCCCTTGTCAGGAATGAAATCAATATTGTTCATTTGAAGCCTCAGAATGGACATCTAAACTATTTACATGTAAAATCACACAGTTGAGAGACATGGTGATCAGCAAATTAATCTAATGCTGTCTGTCTCCCTATAACAACCGGGGAATGAATAAATGACTGCTACAGGGTGGTGTCTGATAGTGGGAGCAGAAAAAATGAAGGAATATTAACAAAATAGAAACATTTAACAGTATATTGGTACATAGATATTATAAAACAAATTTATATGTGCAATCATACAATTCAATACTTTCTTTCTTCTTTAAAAAAATCATCCAAGGCTTTTTTGCACATTTATGCACCCATTGCATTTTTCAAATTTCATCTTCACTTCCTTTAGTAACTTCAGGCTTTCTATGTCTTTGTCATTTTGCCTCTAATTTCCATATAACTTTGAGGGCATCTATGTATGACTTAGGGATGCTGCCTCATCATTTCGGTCTCAACTTCTTCATCATTTAAGTTTTCATTTAATGCTAACAGTCCTTTTACATCAGTTACATGGAAATATCTAACAATGTCTCCATCAAAATTTACAAAATCATCCGCACTTATCCCATCCACAGGCATATTATGTTGATTCAACTGTTTTAATTCACCAACATCTGTTTCACCATCCTTGGCCTGGTCGTCAGTACTACCAAAGCCTGACAGGATAAAAATTAATACAGATACAAGAATGGTATGTTTTTTTTGCTACTTTGCTGCTATTGTCAATATTTGGTGAAGTCCTCCTGAGCTGAACAGAGCTTGTCAAGAGGTGCATCACCAAGACAATAGCAGCAATAGACAACACACACAATCATTCCCTGATCAGAGAAAATCTGATCAGCCGGGATTCATACCCAAGACCTTGGGGTCTGAGCAATAGCACAGATAGAACACTAACCACTCGGCCACCAAGGCCGGTAGCAGGTATGTAATTGTAAAACATTTATAATTTATTTATGACTAAAAGTATATAAGTTTCTTATATTGGTCTACTGTAATAATGACATGTATTAATTTGTTTGTTCAATATCTGAAACTCCTATAAAAAATTCATCGAAGAACTAGTTTAAAAAATAATTTACTTCATGGTGATGTGTGTACCTTTTCAACAGGGATTAATTGGCTATTAAAATATAATGCAACTTTAAAAAATATAGCTTGGTTTAAATTTGAGACAACTTTAAAGAATTTCTATGAAAATTTCATGTTAATTTTTTTATATTTTTCATTTTTTTCAGAATTGAATAAGAAATAATGGCCTTATAAAGTTTTGGGAAATATATTGGGACACAATTATATATGACAAATCTTTCCTTTAAAAAATTACATTCAAATATGTTTATAACCATTGAAATGTAATAATTGAATGAGTTGAAGGATTGTTTATTTAAAAAATAAATTAACGGTTGGAGGAAAAGTTTAATGTTGATTCAAAATTAAATTTTTCTGAATATATGAATGTCAAAAATAAATAATTTCTCCTTACCTACCTCTTGTTTAAGAACAATACAGTCTCCAGCTTAATAAGCTTATCACTAAATCTCAATTAATTGGTTTTTCATTGCATTCATACATTTAGTCTGAGTTTTTCATACTTTTAGTTTTTAAGAAACTATTGAAGTATATTTGGAAAAAAACTTAAGTTGTAAATTATTTTAATTTAAATAATCGATTGGCATAATATATTATTTTAGCATAAGGTAATTTTATTAAATGTTATTTTATTTTTCTACAATTTCATTTTTCATTCCTATGACAAAACTTTTTTTTCTTTTTCTTCAAACCAGAGTTTCTTAACCTTTTCCAAGTAGTACCTTTTAAGTTGAAATTATAATTCAAAAAGGAATTTTTAAGCTAACAAAAGCTTTTATACTAAAAAATGATTTTTATAAGCATTTAATTTGTCTCAAATTCCTAGTCATTACATTCTTGGTATGAAGAAAGTAGAAGATGAATGTATTGTAATTGGAGGTATACATTTCTCATGAGGCTTCAAATATGCATGTTAAAAATATCAAATAATTTTTTCATCGAATGATCCTGAAAGTAAACTAATAGGTATAAAATGAATCATTATTATTTTCAACTGATGAGCAGGAAAATCAAAAGAGAATTCAAATAAATTTCCACCAAATTTCAGTCAATACCTTTAACTTTGCAGGAATCAGGAGTTTTGTTAAAAGGGAGACATAATAAGAGCTTCGGGTAGCACTTTCTCCGAATATGATGAATGTTATTTTCCATGAGATCTAACAAGCAATGTGCAACAAGAGTATGAGAATCAACAGAATGAGTAATCAACATTGAGTAATGTTTGATTTGATAATCGCAATCATCTTACAAAACATAGCTCAATACCCTGACTAAAAATCCATATAGGCGACCGATATCATGATGGACAAATGACATACAAGTGGAATAGATCATCCCATCAAGATAAACTAAGGTCGTTTCACACCTAAAACTACAGTTCTGATTCGTCGGACGGATTGACAACGTTTTATATATTCAGTTAGTTTATGATTCGATTATATAAATGGATTAGTAAATGTAATAATCCCTTTGAAAAATATTTTCCTTGTACTAACCACATTTCCTTTTACCGCTTTAAAAACGTTCAATGATCATCTAAAAACGGGATGAAAATTTTTTACTCATACATTTATCTATATAAATCAGCATCTAGAAGAATTTTAATGGCAGTAAAATGAATTACTTTTAATTTTTTTACGTATTTTTAAGCTTTCGTTTAACTTTCATTTGCTTTGCGCATATAATCGAACTTAACGAATTGATGACTGTTTTATGAAATAGATACCGAAAAATCTTCATATTCAAGTCTGTAAAGTCTACAGCAATAATCTAGTACTATGGAACTCGAAAAGTATTTAGTACTCAATAATAGTCCTCAGAGAACTGAAAATATACATAAACGACGATAAACGTGAACCGCGCCTTCTATAAACCAACCAGATGCAGGTCATAAAAGTACGCTTACAGGTCATCATAAAAACATCTGACACTTAATTTGACGAGGAAATCCAGAACGGAAATCTCCCACGAAATTCCGTTATCTGTCGAGCAAAAATTTTCCTCACTAAGCCTAAATTCATATATCTAGAAGAAGTGTATCTACTGGGAGTTATATTTCTTTAAAATAACATAATTTTACCTAGCTAAAAGTGCCTAATTAGCGAGCTGCTTCAGCGACATAATGTGCTTTGTCTGTTAAACATTGGATTAGGTGAAAAATGGGTGCAAGATGATCAAGCGTTTCATGTATGGTTTTTGTCGCCTGGTTTAACGTAGATCATCCTCAGTTTTAAAGAAAACAGTGTTATCCTTTCATGAAGAGTGAACAAGGTAGAATTTAGAATTTCTTGAACCATGAATTCGCTGAGTGTTCTGGGATAAGTATTTTGTGCATTGTTTATTGAATAACAATCTAATATAATAAAATAAGGTGTATGTATGTTCGCGTAAAACTCAAGAACCATAAATGGCATACCTTTCAACTTTCAGATTGTTATATGTACTCCCTGCGCAGATAATAGGCTACTTTTCATTTACCTAAATGTCCCCAGCTCGAACCCAGACAAGAAAAACTGAATTCAGGGGTGAGATGTGTTTTGAAAGATACTGTAATTATTTTTTGCTTCCAGCAAATGAATGCTAAATTTAAATGTCCTGGTTAGTGTATTTTATATTTATCAGTTACCGAAAGGTCATTTAGGGTAATTCCACTGGTCTTTGTTTAGGGTAAAATAAGTTAATTGTAGAAATTTTTAGCTTTTCTTCAGTGGTTGTGAGGTTATCTATTTGATTTATAGTAGCTTTTGAGAGTTATGATAATATAATAATTAATGGACAGAAGAGTTAAGATTAAGAGATTAAGATTGAAAATAAATTAAGAAATAAATTGATGTCTTCTAAGTTATTTGAGATTTTAGTCGATGAAATTTGCACCGATAGTGGCTGTTAAAAGGGTCGCAATTGCCGTTTGATGTTAAAGCACAACTTGCATTGCTTGCTTGTTCTAATCTGAGAAATGATAAAATTTGCAAAATTAGATTTTTAGTTTTGATTGACTTTTCTCTGTATCATCTCTTTTAATTTTCAGTATTTATCTATGATTTATGTACGCATTTTATGATTTAGTATTGATATAGTAACCATTTATTCATGTCTAACCAGCTTTTCACGGTATCTTAACAATAATAATATTTTATTTTGTCCAAAGATCTTACATTTGTAGATATCGGACAAGTCATCACATCATACTAATATTAAAAAGAACACATACATAGGGAGGAATAGAAACACATACATAGGTACGTTCACTTATTATATTTCACATTCAACACTCAAAATACTCATTGACAGATAACAATAAATGATTAAATAAAAAGTCCACAACATTTTTCCTAAAATAATGTATAGAGCATAATTCCTTTATGCTCTTTCCCAACTTATTATACAGCAACAGCCCCATTGATTTGGGGCCTAAAGCAGTAATTTTTGTCCTAACAAAGGGTTTATGAAGGTCCTTATTCCAGTGTGTTTCATAGCTATGGACATCATTGTTTTTCTTGAAATTTAGTAAGTTTGTTTTTGTGTATAATACTATAATAAAAATATACAGGCAGAAGATTCAATTAGTGAAATAATGAACGACTGGGATCTTCTCACCTTGTACCACATATCAACCTTATAGCCTTTTCTTGCTATCAAAAGATAATACCTGCATGGGCTGGAGCAGATAATAAACATAATGTCGGAATAAAAACCACCAAAATATGAGGACAGTAGCACTTAAGGAGAAATTGTTTTTCTAATATTTGTGATGAGGTGGAGCTGGTTATCCATTATTGTCCCTAAAAATCTTGTCGATTGGACTTGTGGAACAACCTGATTTTCAGTTGAAACACTAAAGTTGTGAAATTTGTTTTTATGGGCAAAATATAGCAAGTGAGACTTATCTTAAAGAGATTTTGTACTAATCTTAAATTTGTTTACTCTTTGTGGAATGGAAAATGTTAATAGTCAACACAGAAATAAATTATTCCTTGAAGCAGAGGTTTGATATGTTTGAAGCAAAAATTTTCTTTGCAAAAACTACTGAATATAATCAAATGTGTAAATCAAATTATGTTACAAGATCAAGTTATATACAGCATTTTTACTGGAACTCATTTAAGGATTAGGCATTCCAAAAAACTACGAAGGAGGCCATGAAATCATGATGAAACACCGATTTATACTTTTCTGCAGTAATTAATTCTGTAACTACTGGTCGTCTAGATTACTTCATATTCCTCTATCTCCTAGTAACTATGCCCATGAACTATTAAAGGAATAGCCAGAGACAATGGCTACTCCCCCAATCTCATGGACAAATTTTTATTTGTAAAGAGAAAATCCTCATGAACTTTTTCATCTCCCCATCAATTCTTTTAGAGGATCTATTTCCTAAAAAATTCATAATCTTGTTAAGAAACATAACATAATTGATGATGTTAATAATAAATAAACTTCATTGAAATTATTACCAAATTCAAATGAATTCCGACCAATTGACAGATGGATTGTATAAATTAAATTGTTGCAACTGTGATGGAATATTTAATTCAAATAAATTTAAGCAAAACTTCTCATAATTTTAATATCAGAGCACACAGGCATCACAGAGACTGCCTCAATAAGTGTTCCTACTGTCACTTTTGAAAATAGCCATTCCAATGGTTTTTCTCCTAAAATCCTTTACTTTGAAGCCAAAGATCCTTCCAAACATTCTTCCCATTATTCATCATGTTTGCTTTGATGTTTGGGGTTGTTCTTACCTGAAGATGGCCATGTGCCAAAACTGGTAGTTATAGAATAAATTACTGTGTAAAAGTATACATGGGTGTTGTTTTATCTTTCATGTTTTCAGGTGATTTTTTTTACCTTTTATCAGAAGCTGTGTTTTTCTCAGGCTGATTCTCTCTTTATTATGTGTTCCATATGGTCCAGTCCACTTTGATCTAGCTATAGCTTTGAATAGCAATTTTCTATGTCTGACATTTGCTTTTATGGATTGGAATGGCTAAATTGAGTCTCAGAGGTTGGGTGATGATGAGAAGTGGTATTCCTTTCACTCTTTTTTGGTCTTAAAACATTACCAATGGGTAGTCAAATTTTTAAAGTATCTGCTTTACCAAATTATAATATGCAATATTGGTTACTTGTTATGTATTGAACTTAATCTTTATGCTTTTAGTAATAGATGTAATGAAAATTCAATTCATTTTACTTTATCCATTTTATGTTACACTCAAATCACAAAAGCCTCCATTTTTTCATACTTATTTTCTGTAGAATTATAATAGAAATGCAATCAGGTTTCTCTTGTGCACTGAGCAGCTTAGATTGAATGAAGGAAATCCATTTTATTTCTCCTTTTCCTCCCTAACATTTGTTTGTATGACAATGTGAATGAATACCCAATGCATTGTTGGTGTGAATCTGATGACATCTTCACTAAAAATATACAATCATTCACAATATCATTTATTTGAAAAGAAAAGAATTTTTCATGTGGTTTATGCACTTGTGCTCTTGGTTTTGAGTCCCAGCAAATCACATTTTTCTGCTTAGGGAATGATTGTTCATTCATCAATTATTAAAACACATGTGATTGAGGTCTTCTTGCTTCCTTTAAAGAAGTTATTGTTATCATTGTTACCCATCTGTTGGTACATTTTTATAATCATTGAATTGAGCAATGAATTCCCTGATTGTTTCACAGTATCTGATTGGATGAAAGTATCTTCTTCATCTTCTGTGATTATCATTTTAAATGTCTTCTTCTTCTTCCTTCTTTCCTCCTAGGCTTATGCCTGTTTCCTTCAGTACCACGCCCCAATCGAGGCTTGGTACTGGTACTCTGAGTAATAACTTTTAACGCCTTTAAGTAGGTTACTAGCCTGGCTTATCAGCGTGAGACAATCACAGACAACCATTCCCTAACCGGAAAAATCCGATTAGCCGGGAATCGAACCCGGGACCGTGTGGTTGGAGCATTAACACGCTGGCACGCTAACCACTCCGCCACCACGGCCGGCATTTTAATGTTAAGAGCTCAATAATTCACTGCAAACATTCTTCTAATATCAAATGCTGTGTATCCAGCAATGTATTTAAATTCCAGATCTACTAATTCACAAGGCCCCTAGTATTTCTTAATATATGAATGATAAATTTTAATCTTGAAATGTGTATATTTATATTACTTTATTTATTATTATTACTTATTTATTGTAGGACTATTTGACAATGACTGTGCTACTCTATTAGATGGTCTTAGGTTTAAATGATTTTGGAATTGAAAACCAATTGAAGACACTTGTAAGGAGACTGAGAGAAAACAGCATTTTAAGTGTCGATCAACATTATAAAAAGTTTTTATATCTTTCATGCTGGGAAAAAAGAAAAGGATTATTCGACTTAAATAAATAAGTGCTCCTAAAAAGGATCTCTTCTTCTTGAGTTACTTTATTTGCCATGGTTTTTGATTAGGTATTTAGAAAGTCCAACTATTTGTGTATAATACTTGTTACGGTTACCTTTTCATTATATTTTTGAAAAATGGTCAGCTTTTCAGACGTAGAGGAAATCTTTCTTTTTTAACCCAATTTAGCCATTTTTCACTTTACAGGAGAAATTTTTATGAGATAGAAAATAAGGAAAGAATAATGACTTTTTAAAAGCAATTAGAAAAAGTGATAGTGATAATGTAAGTAAATGTCACTCATGGATTGCAGTGCATCCACATCAAAAGTAGTCAGCAGAGTGTCTTTTAAATAGTATTCTAACCATTTGTATTGCAAGACTGTGAAGATTCTGGGAATGTTTCAAAGGGTTAATAAATTGTTATTTTTGCGTTTGAAAATGGTTCCTTAACCAATGTTCCAGTGCCTACATTTAACTGGGTATTAATTTTAATAGTTAATATTACACCAGTGACATTAAATAATGTAAAAATACTGAATGAGTATTGTAAAAATGAATTATGGAAAGTGCAAGATTATCTGTCTTATCCCCAAAAAAATCACCAATAAAAATTCATTCCAGTCAAAAGATGTATTGATGTCCCTTGAATTCCTGGTCATTCATACCTCTCAAATTTTCCACAAAATGATTTAAAGGAATAGAAAAATCATCTTCAGGTTAATGATACTTGTATGACCTAACTTGTTCCATTCATACAAATATCAATCTAAGATATTTCTTAATGACTTCCTTTTTTGACTTTCTGGAAGCTACCAGTTCAAATTAAAATCTCTACCTAGTATGATATTATAAATATTCAATGTATATATATAAAATTGTTGTCGTGATTGAAAAGCAATTGTTGTAATATATTTTCTTGTTGTTGTCATCCTTGCTATGTGCATAAATAATATATATATCATCATCCTCAATCCGATGTAGGTCTCTCTAAGCACTTTCCCCATTCTGAGCTTCTCTTAAGTAATTGTCACCCCTAAGTACCCTTCATTAGGTGTGTGGGTCACACTTTTTTCTCATGGTGTTTCATTTTTGTGCCATTTTACGTAGGATTGCATAATACACTATGATTTTCAGTAGCTGCACATTATTATGCCCTCAAAAGCCTCATGTGGCTGTTTGTTAGAAATTGTTGAAGAGTTACCAATAAATAAAGTACGAAAGGAAGCTGGTGTAAGAGGCCTAATAGTGTAATCTTTTTAAAATGCATCACTGTGTAGCATATTCTGTCTGATATTTGTCTACTCAGATGAGATCCCCAAGATGTTACTCTTTTGGCATGTTACTTTTTGGGAGGGACCCCCTCCCAAGAAAGAGATCGATAAATTGTTTTGGGAAGTTTTTGAAATATATTTTGGTAACTTTTAGAGGTCTTATGTGAGTTCCTTGCAGTGGATGAGAAACTTTTGGCTTTTCGTGGACCTTGTAGTTCCTGACAGTACATTTGGAGTAAGCCATAAATTATGGCATAAATGTGTTTTCATTAGTTGATGTAAAAAATTCCTACACTTTAATTTTGAAATTTATTCTTGATGGACTGTATGGAAAAAGTGAGTTTGCTGAAGATGTTGTTGTTTGGCTCTTTGAACCAGTTGTGGGAGTTAACTGAAACATTACAGGCGATAACTGGTTTGCAAGTGTTCCCCAAAAGATTGCTGTAAGAAAAAAGCCTTACATGTATTAGTTTGATAAGAAAAAATAAGAGAGAAATTCCGAAAGAATTTGTACACAGCTAGAGCAATGAATTTATCACTCTTTGGTTTTGATAAGAATTGTACGTCCTCCCCCAAAAATAAATCTGTTCTGATTTTCTCTACAATGGATATTGATCATGAAAGTGGTGACCAAAAGAGATCTGATATGATTACATTCTACAATTAAAATATAATTGGTGTGAATCCATTGGACCGTCTCTATGCGAAGTATAATGTGGCTCATAGTAAAAGACAGTAGCCCATGGAGATATTTCATGATTTAATTAACATTATTGGTATAAATTACTTTAGAGTGTTCCAGGTTTTTTCAAAAGCTTCTAAGATTATAAGACCTGATTTTCTGCAGAAGGTAACCGGGAAAGCAATAAAACCACAAATAATGAAACAGATTGGAATTACTACCCTACTAACGCAATTAGGATCATGGGATATTACAATTGAAGAATGCAGTTCTTATGGACGGTGAAATACTTCTGGAGGAAGCTGATATAGAACAACAAGACTGTAGTGCAGGAAATTGACATGCAAATGTCACTTACAAGATGTTTCTCTGAACCATATTAAAACATAATTTCTTTTTTATGGTCATATCTTCTTTTCCTAAATTTGACAAAAAATTTATTAGTAAATATATTATACAAAAATCAAATTTCATTATGTGATCCATTTGTTCTACACCTTAATCAGTTGTTTTTTTCTGTAGTGACTCTCTTTATTTTATTTTTCTCTGCAAATTATTTTACTTTTATGACTTTAATAAAAATTACAGGTGTTTGAACAAAATATTTTATAGTAATTTTTGATCAGTTTTTGTCTTCCATTCAGTCACATTACTATTGTTAGAATTCTTATATAAAGTTTGTCAACATGGACATTTAATACTCAAAACATTACGCAATTTTCCCTTTAGTCTACCGTAATCGTAGGAGAGCACTGGTCTCGAAAGGCGATACGCATCGTTCGGAACTACGATTATCCTCGTTATGCCATGCAAATTATTTTCTACTGATCGGCGAGTTTCCGCGCTGGTCTCATACATTCCCATGACTCGTTTTAAAGAAAGCCCTTTTCAGGTAAGCGCATCTTCTTTTCTGACCGCCGTTGCCATTTAAAGTTCGTGCAAGTAATAAACCCGGTAGCCGCTCTGGATCGAAGCATCAATTTTAGCCAATATTATATATGTACACACCATACATTAGTTGATTGTTAATACATACATAAGATGAATCCTTTTCAGGTCTATCTCTAGTTTGAACTTATAGTTTTTCTTTTCCCCTGGTGATGTCGCCCCATCGCAAACCACTAGCGCCGCCAATCGCTCGTTATCCGAATGAACTTGGCTTCACATAATTAGGGCGATTATGATGGACTCATTTTGGCGTCTGCTTTGGAAAAACATTTGTCTGGAATATAAATGGGACGCTTCAAGGATCGAGAGAGCCAGTATATGAAACTGCGTTAGCTGCGCTCTATTAAATATATATTAGCATCACATCCATTATGAAAAGGCGAATGAATAACAACTTAAAAATAAAGATTTAAAAGGTCATAAAGCTATGAGCAGAATATCGAAGAAGAACTTATAAGAAAAAAATATATTGGAGTGTTATTAACGCAACATGTGGCGCTCTTAATAACGCAATGGATAGTTTCTATGATATATACAGACCTTTACGAGTAATATAAAATATTCTATAAATGTTTAAACACGCGCGGGAAAATTATATCCTTAAATTATTTAAATCCAGATGAAAGAATCTTAGACACAATCACGATTAAAATTTACGCTTCCGTAAACTCAGATAGCAATAATTTAATTTATTATTCAGAATGTCGTTTATTATTTGTTGCTTGGGACATTTTGATAGCACATCGTGTATTGCTCTTGTCCAATAAGTGGTGTATAACAAAGTGATGTCATTGGCCTGAGCGTCCCCGTTACTTAGTAACGGACGTATCATTGTTGCGGAACAATGCCGCTAACGGTCGCCTCTTGCTTATTTTTTTAATTTCACTGCCATTTCTAAAATAAGTTAAACAATTCTAGCGATGACAGGATGAGGAAAGAGGATGACACGAGCGAGGCTCGAACTCGGATTCGATAGCTAAAGCATCAGCCCGGGAGTCCTTTTTGCATTCTAGGTTCTAGCAGGTGGGATTTCTACGTGTTTGGATTTAATAACTGGAAAGATTACGAAAAATATAATTTATTAAAAACGCCACTGGTTTCGGTGAGTATTGGTTTGATGCTAATGTTCTGATGATGAGGTGATATCTCCGAAACCGGTATCATTCTTTTAAAGAAATTATATTTTGTGGAATCAGCCAAGTTTTTTTTTTTGTTTTTGGTGAATATTAACCAACTTGAACGCACAATCGATAATCCTTCCCATGACTGACCAAATTCGATTTGTTTTTTTTATTTTGCAGAATTCAAATAGAAAGATGGGGAAGTGATTATTGAACAGTGACAACTCTTCTTCCCCTATCACTTACAGTATCATGTCGAATAAATATCGACGTAATTAACGTTTCGTTTGCGCAAATTATTGGCGGCGGTTTTAAACATTTTTTATTTCCTGATGATGTAGGAATTCATAAAACGAATTGGCACGCAAGAATCATCGGTTCTTCACTCATTCTGGAGGAGAACATTTTATCGCCAGATTACTTCAAAGCAGAAAATATTTAAAAAATAATTATAAATGACTGAATGAGTTGAATTGGAGTGAGGAAATGAGTCCCCTTGTTTGAATGCCAAACATTTGGCTATGAAATTATTGTGCAAAAACCTTTATAGATGACATATTCGGTCAGACTGGAAGAATTCTTAGCAAAGGGATCCATTTTATATTCCACCGCAATTTCGTCGGAACTTTCCATAATTTCCAACGGTAAATTGCGCGGATTTGAACGCGTTCTCTTTCTGAATTCCAAGTGCCGTTACGCCGCCCGCCAGCGCCTCTCTCGTCCACTCTTCTAAACAAATGAATCCATTGACTTATGCAACCGCAGAGGGATGATCAAATTAATCTAAGCATATATCCATAAAAATATGTTATTATTATTGTGTCTTCCTTCACTTCTCGTGCGTGCCTTTTCGTGGTTTATAATTGAGGAATTTTCCACCACAACTTTTGTACAATTATATTCAGGATCAGTTTGAAACTACGCTTGCATTTATTTATCTATTAGCTAGCATATATTAGATTTTATTCTATACTTTAATATCTCTAGTCTATATTAAATTTGGCTTTTCTGGATATTGGTTTTGAATTAATTTAGTATATCTTCATGTTATTAATTTAGTATATCTTCATGGAGTATCCGTAAATGTTGGACGGCTGTGACCAAAATATCGATTGTCGGTAACAATATAAAAATAACAATAACAATAACAATAGGTATCGATTGTCGGCAACAATAAATCAGAATCACATGATCATTTCGGCATAGAACAGATCTTCATTATTAGTTTGTTTTTCCAGTCGCTGTTAAAAATTACAAGAGATTCGTTACTTTTTGGAAAACTATTTGCGTCGCATTGCTTGTATTCCGAGTCAATCTTCCGTATTTTAGCGATCATCGTGCTCTCACGGATGTTCCCCATTTGACTTTCCATGTGCGCCTGTCCGTAAACCTTGCACTTTTGGCCCATTTTATCGGAGGTCACCAACGACCGCTCCGCTCTGGAAAGCGCTTTTCAATCCTTTGCAATATACACTCTTTGCATTCTATCGTATTTTTCAGGAATGGCCTGCTTACAGATCTTGCTCATCTTCGCTCTACAATTAATCTATTTTTACCAATTTATCAATTTTATCAATTGTAACAAATCTATTAACAGCAGCGGTCATCGCTGAACAGCGTGGACTGTTTATAGAGCACGCAAGTTTTATTTAATATTTATTTTCTACTTTTGCCCTTTTATCCTCTCTGAAAATTGCACTATTAGCATTAAAATGTTTTCATTCATCCATATATATTGACGTAAGTGAGTTGGCGGAATTCGTAACAGCATTACAAACGTACCGTATATTGTGACGTATTTATTCTTTTTCTAATTATTATTAATGTCTATTGTTAGAAATAAGTGGTGGAAATGAGAGGTTCGGTTCTTTTGTAATTCATTTATAACATTTCCAACTTTTTCCTCGAGGACGCGAGTGGGGCCACAGCAGGTCATCGACCCCGATCCTAAGAAAAAGAGAGTTGAATCGCTTTCTCAAAATATTCGCAACTCACATTCTAACCATTTCATCCTCATTCGCTCGCTTCATTTTTTAATTTCGATGATTCGTCAACAATTGGCAAGTTATTCATTAAAAATGACACAACTTTTTACCAAGTAAATGTTTCTAATTATTATTATTTAATAATTAGGTTATGCTGGATTGGCACCTCTCCCATCCAACATATATAGATATTCTATCAAAATGTAGTAAATTAAAATTGATGGACTAATACTCTAATTATATATCTAACTAATAACTGTTTGGTAGTGGTGACACCGACAGTTTCTAAAATTCCACGTCCATATCAAATCGGGAAGTTCCTTAGCCGCTTTTCCGGATTCCCCGTTTGAAATTAATTGGGGAATCGCTAATTTGGTGACATCTCTAGCACTGGGGCTATAGAACGCCCTCTTTTAATGGCCCTATCGAGAAAGGCCTTAAAACAATTTTTAAAATTTCGCGCAAAAGACCGCCTGGCGTCGAACTCAGGACCCGTTCTTGAGAGAATATTGCATATTAATGTCAGATAAGTGCCATTAATACCTGTTCCAAAGTTTCGATTCAAATTTATCGGGAAGGTCTTAAAATAAGATTCCGTTATCCCCATTAAAAATGCATGGTAGAATCGAAATGACGCTCTGGCATCGAACCAAGGATCATTAGAAATACGGTGAACTACGCATATGAAACCCTCTTATAACGGCTTATCTCATGCTGGGTTTTCCTTTTTTTTATCTTGCCGCAATAATTCAGACTTCGACGCTAGCTATCATGGGTTCGTTACCGTAGGGTCCCAAAAAATGGAATCCCATAAGAATGAATTGCGCGGATATTTGATTTGAGGCATTTATCAGTAAGATACTATAGAGGAACCAAAATCACGGAGATCGGAAATGACGTGGTCTTCTATAGTACCAGTGCAATAAATGTCACTAAATGAGCGTGGGTTCGACACCAAGTTGGTGCAAAATATAAAATTCAATGCGGAAAATTTTAGGAATTTTTAAAATCATTTTGCGGCAACATAGAAACGTAAAGCCCATCATGTGAAAACTGTTTATATGCGCAGTTCACCGCTTCCCTAATCGTCCTTGGTTCGATTCTACCATGCATTTCAAATGAGGATAACGAAATCTTGTTTTCGGATCTTCCCGATACGGTATCGAATTGAAACTTTGGAATAGGTCAGAGTGGCGATTATCTTACATGCGATTGTCACTAACTCACAGGTTCTGAGTTCGACGCCAGGCGGTCTTTTGCGCGAAAATTTGAAATCTTTTTTGAGGCATTTCTCCGTAAGATAGAGGATTAATAATTACGGAATTCGCAGATGACGTGGTATTCTATAGCAGATAAAAATATCATCAAATGAGCGTGAGCTCGAAGCCAGGTGGGCGCGAATTCGCGCGAAAAATGCTGCGACATTTAAGAATATTTTGGAATACTTTTACGATAGCATGGAAAAGTAAAACTCAGAATATGCATAGCGGTTATAATTGGCTTTCCTATGCGCGGTTCACCGATTCTCTAGTGTGCCTTGGTTCGATGCCAGGGCGTCATTTTGATTCTACGATTTATTAGAATCCGGAATTCCTGCAGAGGAACTTCCCGATATCGAATGAAATTTCGTAAGAAACGGTTGGCGTTGCCCCTACCAAACAGTTATGGGAAATCTTATTTAAAGAAAAGGTCCTGGGTTCGGCTCCAGGCGGTCCTAAATCTTCCATAAGAAGTGTACGGCAGGTAACTAAAATTTTTACGAGATATTCCCAAAAAGATAGAAGTTCGAAAGCCAGTATATGAACAGCACCCGTGAATTTGTTATACAAATGCAATTTACCGTTTCCCTGATGGTCCTTGGTTCGACGCCAGGGTACCATTTGAATTTTACCATACAAATAATTCGGATATCCGGAATTAAATATGAGGACCTTCCCGATATGACTGACTTAAAATTAAACATATATTAAGAGGGATGTTTACTGAAACTTATTAGATGGCATCATCCATGGTAAAGGAACATGATTCGATACCAGACCGGTTATATTTTCTCGTTAAGATAGCCGTGTATTTGGGAATGTCTTTGCATTTCGATCGCTTTAGGTAAATATTCACTAATGAGATTGCAGTTTGGAAGCAGCTTTTACTTGTATGAGAGATACTTAAGAGATGAGTAGAGGTGGAAAATCCATAATCTGAAGATGTACGGGAATAATCCACGAAAACGTAGAAACAATTAAAAAAAGACACATTAATTACAATAATTTACACATAATAATTATAAGAATTTACTTCTTTGGTGGGATCAAAAGAGGATTAATTTGAAAAGTGATAAAAAGTTCGACGCAAATATCCAGTGGTTCAAATTAGCTTCAGATTATATATAGAACCAGAAGATAATATTTTCGTGCTTTTCGAAGATAATTTCCAAGAAAATTAGGTATTTTTCCAATTATGAAAGTTAAGTGAACCAATTTGGAGATGATTGAGTCATTCTTATTTTGCGAAGGAAAAGAAACATTTGTACGATCGAATTTTTTTCTCATTTTCTTTTGTTGGGAAGATGTATCAGTTCATTCAATAATTATTACAGTTACGACATTTTACATAAATACATAATATAATTCATCATCCCCAAGAATAACATTTATCTCATAATAAGAAAATCTAAGTTGAATGTGAGATTGACAGTTTATACATAATGACGGAAGAGTGTTTGATTTTGCTTACGACGAGTCAATGTAAACCGAAATCGAATGCAATAGCATCGCTTCATATTCTATACGCTCTTCCGCATTCTTTGAGATCCCCTCTTCATCTCTTACAAATAACTGGAGCATAAACATCCGAAAAATCTGCGGTTAAGCAAGTAAAGTCTTGATAAAGCTTCGATAAATGCGACGGTTAGAGAGCGATGCCAACTTGGTCCATCTACAATATGCGGCAAGCATATGGGATCCAGCGGATGAAATGAGTACCTGTGAACTAGAGAAAGTGCTGCGAAAGGCGATACGTTTTGTTAAATAATGCTACAAGAAGAGGACACGTGATGCTGTCAGGAAGGAAGGAATTGGTTTTAATTGCTCGATAAATCCAGAGAAAGCAGAGGACGTAATCGGTATTTCTTCCAACAATGAGCGTAAAATAAGAGATGCGAAAGGACGAACAAAAAGCTGAAAAAGAAGCTCAAAGATTTTATTCAAATGGTGCGATTTCCCGATTTTAGCGCTTTAATATCCTTGAGAAGTTTTTCAGAAGTGTTTTTAATATTCGTTATCCATGGTTATTTCGGTTTATAATTCTTTGGTTTTAAATTGGGAAACATTTTTCCTCTCTTGGAAATGGGACGAGAGATCGATTTTTTCAGGGATTTGATTTTTCAAGTTGTAATAGTTTAACTGTAGAGGATAGGGTCGATTTTTTCTATCCTTTTCAGGAAATGATATGTTACTATACAATTTCTTGGGATGTTTTTTCTATAAAATTTACCGTCGGTAGTTAATCAATGAGAGTATATATATTTCCGAATTGGCTTCGTCGTCTTCGAAGATTTTTTATAGTAGCTGCGTATTTAACTTATCGAATCATTTAAATAATAATATTTTTGGACAGTGTAAAGCTTTACTTTATTTTGTTTAAGTTCTGGAAAATTTTAGCAAATTACTCATTGATTTCTGATGACTTAAACTAAGCCTAACTAAGCCTCTCTGGAAGTACTGTAGATTCTAGGAAACGCCTTTTTGACCATAAAAGGTACGTTGAACTCTTCGAGGGGGCTAAACAAACAAAGGGCTTTCTCCCGGGATCCTCTTTGGAGGCATATTGGGCACCCTTAACCACTCCTGAGGCCAACGCCCTTACGGAAGGAACCCACCGCATTTCTTGTGCTATCCCTACTGGACTGGTTGTTCCTGAGAAGAAATATACTGGAGTTAAAATACACCCACATCTGAGGGTGGACACTGCCTCTGGAGGACTGTGTGATAAAAGGGGAAGGAAAGTAAAAAGGAAAACTTTTGGAAAGAGACTTGAAACGTAAAGTCAATGAATTAGATACTGTGGAGAGAGAAATGGACATCAGCATTTTAGGATTAAACGAAGTACGTTCCAAAGGAGAATTCGAATCCGGAAAATATGATTTATAAAGGGGTAGAGAATGTGGTGTCGTTCATAGTTAAAAAACGTCTGGACGAAAAGATGGTGAAGGTTATCCCAGTAAGTGATAGCAATCAGACTGCGAAGTCGACTTCTTGATTATTCAGGTTTACATGAGCAGCGTACGAAGATCAAATATATGAGCAGAGAGAGGCAGTTTATGAAAGTGAGAACAATAATGATGGGAGACTGGAATAGTATAGCGAGGAAAGAGAAATATGTAGTAGGAAAAGATGGACTTTGCTAGGGATATTGCTAGGTATCAAATAGATTTTATTATCGTAAACCAATTATTAAAAAATAGCGTGAAGAATGGCAAAGCCTTCCCAGGAGCCGACGCTTACTAAAATTTGCTTGTGGTGGCTGTAGGAAGGCGAGGTGAGAAATTGGAATGTTGAAGGAAGGAGTATAGTATGCTCACAGTGTGGATAAAAACTACGCAATTTAAGGCAGACGGAATGGGATACTATTCAAAATACCATACTGAAGAGGAAGAGGTTGGGGAAATGACAAAGGAATGAAAATGAGTGGATTTGGGAGAGTATGTTAATATAAGAGACAAAATGGACAGAAAATGGAAAAAATGCCTCCTTAGAAGAAGGCAGAAGACAATATAAAAACGTAACGATGAATTACGGAGATTGACTGATCAGGCTAGAGAGAACTGGATTCAAAAACAGTGTGAAGAGATAGAAGAACTGGAGAAACAAGGAAAAAAAGAAGATATGTACAGAACAGTTAAGACTGTAACAGAAAGAGAAGCAAGAAAAGTAAGCAAACAGAGAATGTTAAATGAAGATGGAAAAATAACAGCTTGCATGGAAGAAAACAAAAGAGTATGGATTAAATATGTGAAGGAATTATTTGATTCACAGGCTGATCATACAAAGCTGGTGCTGGAAAAAGAAAGTGACAAAGATGATAAAGGACCAAAGATAATAAGATTTGAAGTGGAAAAAGCGATCTGAAGGAGAATAAAGCAGTGGGCTGTGAGTACCATCGGAGGCCTTGAAAGCATTAGGGAAATGTCTTGATTGACCAGTCATGTCAGTAGGATATATGAATCGGGAATTTGGCCAGAAAAATTACTAAAGACAGTGTGAGTATCATTACCAAAGAAGAGCAATGCTAAAGAATGCAAAGATTATAGCACAGTTAGTTTTATTTGCTATTTTACCAAATCTATGACAGGACTATTATTACAAAGAATAGAAAGGAAAATTGAAGAAAATATGGGAGGAAACCAGTTTGGTTTTAGAAAGGGTAAAGAAACATGAGATGCAATTGGATGTCTATAAAGTTGATTGAGGAAAGAATGTTAGATGTGAATCGGAATATATGTTTTGTTTACTGGGATTCGACAGAGAAAATTGGGTTGTGCTTCTAAACAAATATAGGCATAGACTGGAAGGATAGAAGGTTATTAAAAGAGCTGTATACAAAACAGAAAGCTGTGATAGGAATAGGAAGTGATGTATCGGAAAAGAAGTCAGATCGCTCTTCAATATTTATGCGGATCAATGAAGCATTAGAAAAGGCAAGAGGAGGAGAATCAATGAAGACCGTGAAATATGATCAAGCAGTAGTGGCAGAATCAGGAGAAGTATGTATGATGGTACGCAAGAGTGGGGAAAAATATTGAATGATCATAAATATTGGTAAGACTAAAGTGATGAGAGTTAGCAGGAATTAAGAAACTGTTAATATATCTGTAGAAGAAAAAATTGTTGATCAAGTGAAATCATTGGGAAGTATAGTGAGTGAGAATGGGAAATGGTAAAGAAGAAAGAGAAAAGAGGTATGGGTAAAAATCATTTGAGAAGGTGAAAGGACATCTTGTAGAATTCCAATTAATCTGAGATCTGCTAAATGTTTTGTATGGAGTGTAGTGACGTACGGCAGCGAAACAGTCAAAAAGAAAGATGAAAAGTAAGTTTTGAAATGTGGTTATGGAGAAAAATGCTTGAGGTGAAGTAGATAGATTAGAAAAGAGTGAACAAATAGAATTAGAAAAGAGGAAGTATGTACTATTGAGAATAGGAAAGACAAGGGAAATCAAAAAGAGGAAGAGAGCTTGGTTGGGGCATATTCTACGTCAGAATTGGCTAATTAAAAGAATAATTGAAGGGAAAATGGAAGAAAGAAGAATGGGATGGCATAAAAAACGGCAAATGAAAGAAGATGACTAGGATGGAGTTGAAAGACAGACTATACTAAGAAACTGAGGAGAACAGTAGCTAAGATTCGTGTCACTATATTAAATTGTGCTTTTTATTTGTTTATATAAGCTTCGTATAAAGTTAAAAGATATCCAATTCTAATCGTGTTCCGCTTTACTTTCAAAGGGTTTATTCGAGACGAAACTCCAAAATGGGTTTCATTTTTTATACGTTCACAATATTTTTCGCTCTTTCACTTTTAAAGAGATTGTCGTTTTTATTTGGAGATAAAATAGACACACCACAGTATTACTTTGCGCTTTTAGAGAGGTCCTTAGCTTTATTAAAAGGAAAACAAATCATTGCAATCCTTTCATTACGTAAGAGCTTTACAAAAATATCGTCAAATTTTATTCTCTTTATCCTTTAACCAAATGAAGGAAATTAACGTGTGTGAGGCCACGAATGAGTTCATGCGGATACATAATGTAAAAATATTACGGTCTATCGACTGAGGCGAACGATTGAAGAAATCCGTGTGAGTCTATCGTCTTTTATTACGATATCTTGTTTTAAATGAATATTTTTGGCCCAGTTGAGTGGGTCGCCAAATGTGTTCCGCCATCTTTGGAAGGCCTCCATCACTTGTTGTGAATCGAAAGTCATTCAACTGTGTGATAGAATACAAACGAAGCATCAGGGAAAGCGTTCATAAAACACCGCATATACCGGATTACTATTTTCACGGGAAGTGCTTCATAAGAATAATGGAAATGGGAGAAATAAGACATCTTAGTGTCGAACATAGAACTTTTTCGTAAGCGGTGATTGCTTAATCTTTTTAAACCTTTTTTTAATGAAGCTTAAGTTTCAAATCGATATCACAACGGGAGGATAAGATTTCCTATTTGTGTTGGAATACAAATGTCGTTGAGATGGTCTGATTTATAAATTCTTCCGTTCACATGTCGTGCAATCGGGTGTCGTGAGAATGGAATGGGGGAAAATATGAGTAGAAATTTACGAGAAACATAAATATGAAGGAAATTTAATGTTTGAATCCTCGCTTTGGAAAATTTTAAATCGATCCCTTTAAATTTTAAATCACTTTCTGTAGATTTTATTTCGGAAAAAAAACGCTTAGCTTCCATATCTCGAACAGTGTTCGGTCCGAAAATGGCCTTCTACTCAGTACCAAATCTTTCTCTTCCATTTTCAATGATTGAATAATTCTTCCACTTTCGTCTCAATATTGTGGCAAAAATGATCAAATCAGACGGCTATTTTAGTTCTTTCTTTTGGGATCGTTGTTTTAGAAACATATGCGAAGTTAAGCATTACTCGTGACCGAAAAGAGCCTTTTGTGGAGATGTATTTACTCCTGTTACTATATATATCGCGGATGTTTTTAATAAAATCCTGTGAGGAAGGCAAGTACCTCATCCTTGCATCTTGTTGCCAAAATCATTTTTTACTTCACAATACTGCCATTTTTCTTATTTTTAAGTAAATGTATTTCTTTTTATATGAGCCATGTTAAGTGTTTTTTTCCTTCCTGCCTTTTCCTTAACATTTAGTTTATTCTATCCGCAGACACTCTTGGATATTTTCGTTAGCAATAAATTAAGCGTGGCTTTAGAACCTCATGTGATCGTCATTTGGTCGACCTGAAAATGCCACATTTCATTTTCGTCTGCACCATCTTATACTCTCAACGGCGATAGAATTCGTGTAAATACTCTTGAAAAGGATCAACTTTTGCATTTCATTCGA
This sequence comes from Pachydiplax longipennis, assembly GCA_036926295.1. NCBI lineage: Eukaryota > Metazoa > Arthropoda > Insecta > Odonata > Libellulidae > Pachydiplax > Pachydiplax longipennis. Next base: position 2,828,921 of record JAVFKF010000011.1, on the reverse strand, counting down.
CCGTTCACTTTGCATAACTTAAGTGACGATTTTTAAGTAATATCGAAGGTCCTTAACAATGAAATCAATTGAGTGAATTCCATTTAAATGATTGATTTCCCCGCGTCTTGTCGTCATTGGTTGGCTTCAAGGGCAAGGTTACCTCAGGTCATTGTACCGCTTACCCACAGCCACGTTCACCTCGTTACGGACCTCATACCGTTACGACATTTTTATTACATTAGAAAACTAAAGGGAGGGCATTCTTCACTTCTTTTAACTTATTTACATCTTAAAAATGAACAGGAATATAACAGAGTGTATTATGCGGTATTTTTATTATGTATTTCGTGTGTTTCGAAAGAAAACAGCTTATTAAGCGGGATCAAGCGGGAGCGTCTTAAACGGGTTTTATTTATTATTCCTCCGTTTATTACAACATCATAACTAGATGACCAAATGGGCAGCGCGTTCGCCTCTTTAAACAATAATGGCTCAATTAATTTGTTTTTCTTCGTCTTAAATGCTACAATCGCGATGAATTTTTTACCATTGATTTTATATGGGCAAATATAATACATATAATTTATATGTATTCTTACATCTCGGATTTAACTACCTCGTTGTTCGTTGGGGAGACTGGTTGCTTATAAATACGAAATCATACAATTTTTCGTCTTTTTTCCCCATTCTAGCAATTTCGTATCTAAATTGATTTATTTGACCAAAATAAAATTCTGTATTCAATTCGAATTCTTTTCCTACTCGTCTCGATTTCGTAGGACTATTATTTCTGATTTAATTCTGCCAAAGAAAAAGTCTGAAATCGATCAAAATGAACGTGCATTTCTTATGAAAGCATTTTTAAGTCGTCTAGAGTCGATCTAAAGATGCTTTTGGTTGGAAAATATCGATCCATTGTCCCTCTAATGAATCTTTACGTTTCATATTTGTATATCGTCGGGAAGTGAGTGATTTAATGTTTAAAAATTCCTCAATGTATTTCCTCCGGGAGTTACTAACATCGGATACATAAATATGTAAATTTATAAAATGGAGGACAAGAGACATATTTTCAACAGTAATGTATTCGCAGATTACCGGTTTTGGCATCATCAGATCTCAAAGGAATACTCAAAGGAATAGAGTAATCTTTTGAGATCTGATGATGTTATGTAGCCGAAACCGGTTATCTCCGAATAAAATACTGTGGAATAGTATCTCTTTTCTTTCATTATGAAGTTCAATTTCCTCAACATCTCTCCGTGGATTTTAATTTATAAAATATGAATATATTGTTATATAAGATAATCCCATGCCTAAATATAATGCCATCCATCTTCGTTAAATGATACTCATTTTTAACTCATCCTTTTATTGGGTCTTTTGTTCTCTTCTAGATTACAACGTTAAACATCGTTTCGTTTTTATTCACCGTTTCCCATCTTGACAACGAACGGCCATTCTATGTTGTAATTCTGTTTGCATTCGCCTAAAACTCGAGAACAATACAATATGAACCGTGGTCATCACCGGGACAATAAAGTACAAAGAAATCCCAGTGATAATGTAACGTTAAGTACGTACATAACTCACATTTTCAGCAACGTTATAAGATATAGCATATAGGAAAGAAGTGATATTTTGGCAACAGATAAAATATATCCGCTGCAGGTAAACACCCACTATGGGAAAGGGTTTGTAAAATTAATTGAAAATGTGAAAGAGAGAGGTTTTTAATTTTATGTAGTCCGATAATAAGTGTAATTATGTAAGGAATCGAAACGCAATATTTAGCGTTCCAACGAAAAAGGCATTTGAATTCCAGTTTAATAAACCGGTTTCCTCTCACCGTATTGTAATATCTGTCAGATAGTTAATTTCACTTTTTACATTCAAAATACGCTAAATTTGAGAATAACACTTAGTGATAGTTAGTTTGTATGTTCTCAAGCTAATTTAAACTTCTTTGGATTAGAAATAAAATAGATGTTGTTACTTAAGTACTTCAGGGAGAGGATCAAAAGTCGCAGAATTGCATTGAGAAAATGGACTTCTTTCCCTGTATAAATTGGTCTGCGGTTCGATCCCAGTCAAATATTGGATCCAATTAAGTTGCTCTATTTGCAACATTGAGGCCAAAAGAATCATTGTACAAACTAGAGATATAAGAAAGGAATTCTATAAAGATTTTACGCTCGATTTTCTCTTTTCAGTATTCAATTATATCTCCATATCACGAGAAATTTGATGAAGTTTAAAAATTTAATTTCTCATTTCATCGAACCGAATTAAGACGCTAATTTAATCCGACATCTATTCTTACTATTGAGAAGTGTCGTAGAAAAGCATCGGACTTACTTATAGTTGTTAATATAGTGTGGTTAGTTGTAAATCGCGATATGTTTCTTGAAGATCATTCTTTGGTCATATCAATGTTATGAAATGACCCACAAAATGCGGTACAGAATTCCTTTTGAAGACCCGTTTGAGCCACTCTCTCCACTATGACTATGAGCAAAGAATCTATTTTCCATAATCTGACCAAACGTAAGAATTAAGAGAGGATATTCTATACCATACGGAAAGGAATTCCTTAATCTATAAATGTTAAAGAGTCAACGTCACAATTGTGATTCTCAGTTTTTATCTCCTTGTTGAACGGCTAAATATATGTACGAAGACTTTAGAACAAATTGATTGACGCCGTGCAGATGATTGGATACTTACCTAATGGTCCTCGGTTCGACCCAAGACGAGTCGAAGCACTCTCACAACGGAAAAGTAATTTTCATGGATATAACACGCAATTGCTCTAAAAGATTATCGTTTAGCCGAAATGAAACTTTAATTCCAAATAATTTTTCAGGTAAAGACTTCTCCTCAATATAACCTTTCGTTTTTAAGATTTATTTGAGCATGAATAATGCATGTGTAAAAAGTGGAACAATTTTAGAAGATACGTGAAAAAGAAATTATCTTAGGAATAAAATCCACAGCGGGAAAAAACCCACGAAGAAGAGAAGAACCTGCGCTAACCAACTCAGATGAAAGATGTTGGAAAGGAAAATTGTGTATAACATCACAAGATCAAATACTATGACAAAAATTGGATCAAATGACATAAATGACTGGATATGTTGCACTTATAAAGAGGAAACAATCGCAAACAAATGAGCATTTTTAACATTCCAGAAAATATTAAATGAATAAAGCATTCATAAGGGTATTCGATAGACAAAGAACATCCGAAAGGTTTAGGAAAATAAAAATACAGAATAGAACATACAAAAATATTCAGAAGTATAATAAAGGCAATATATTTTTAAATAAAAATAAATAAATGCAAATTAACAAACACGTCTGTACTGGCATATCCTCGAATCGAAGGCGCAGGATTCTTTTACTGAAACATTCAAATTAAAGGAGGTATTCGATACTCTTCCTTTCTCTGCTCACTTTTTGACTCCGTTATCCGTAACGGAAGAAAGAGAGCCGTTATCCCACGCTCACCTTCGCCCGTCTCACATTTTCCTTTAAAAAACATATCCTAAGCGTCAGGTGAATCCCAAGCAAAAGCGTATTTTCCTCTGATTCCACACCTCTTATTAGAACACTGCCATTTGTCAACGTAATGAGAATTAGAGACAGTAAATGGTGTTCGCTTGATTACCGACAAAAGTCACTCGACATCAGTACGTCGACGAGATATTTGTTATTCCAGTTAATAAAATTGGCGAGAGGAAACGTTTTAGAAGGAAATAATCGCGTGAACAGACTACTTTTCGTCCGCGTTAGAGAATATAATAGCAGCTCGAATTAGATAAGGTTGTCGGTGTTTGGCTGCTTGCATTCTCTCTTATTGAATGTATACGGATTTCTTTTTAAGATGGCAATGTATGTCATAATTACTATGGTGTGTTTAACTATTTGGAGTTAATAAATCAGGTTTTGCTCAATGAAATGTTTGAGTCCATGGTGAAACGCAGTGAGAAACCCTTTACTATGAGACCCGTTTAAGAAATACAATCTCTCGGATCAAGATTAAGGCACTGTATAAACAAAGGAGGAAAGTAAGTGACGCCGTGATTTGTTTTTCTCTGCAGTAATATGAATAGAACTAACACTCAACTATGAAGTATTTTTAGCATCTAGATTCCTTCTTCATGAACATCAGAACCTCTCTGCAAATGTCTCTAAAATTCATGGAATTAATTTGTGAGAGGATTGAAATGTGTAATTATTGGTCCGTCGTCTTCCCTAAACCGTTGAGGGTTACGGTTAAAAGTGAGAGAGAGAGGAGAAAGGAAAGAACGGGACACGAGGAAGACCGTTATTCCGTGTTATGTGGGTGAACAGCATATGGAAACCATTTTCAAAATATACTTATTTACTCTTTACAAACTTCATGGCAACAGACCTTGTGTTTTTAGTTTTTCCGTTTTCCTTTCATTCTATTTTCAAACAGATATGAACGGAATATGTAAACGGTCAAAATTACGTAGAATTTCAAAAAATAGTTGTATATATTGAGGGGACACTCGCCTGGGTTGCGTTTCAAGGGCATTACTTATACGAGAAGAACATATTTTAAAAATAATTTCACAAATATAAATAATAAACAGTCGCTTAAAAACACCTGTTCATAATATTAAAAGTCCATTAAGATTCGATATTTGAAGCAAATCCTGGAAATAGAATGAGCGTGATTGAAAATGAGACGTAAGAATAATGGCGACCCACATTTGGTTACATCACTTCCGGTGGCCGCCAGTGTGGCAATGACCGCGAATAACCTCCTCACTCTCCCTTCGGCCGACAGGCGGCGACACCACTCGTTTTGTGATTCACTCATCCATTTCAACAACGCACAACTAAAAGAGAATCTATATAATGAAGGAATTGAAAAGTAGAACCGGATTATCTCGGAGAAAGGATCCTACATAAAAAGTTTCGCTCAAAAAAAAGTTTATACTCGAACAGAAATTTGCAAATATTCGTTTATCGACTATAAAATTTACCTCCAAACCTTTCCTGCTTCCTTCAATGTTCCTATGATTGGATTCGAGAAAAATTCTCAACTTGTAATAAATGTAATATTGTAAATTAAGTGCGTGAGTCAATAGTTTACTGCTAATTTTTAGTATGAAAACATTGAAATTTTATTTGAAAATTTTGTCGCTATTTTGTTGACATATTCTAGTTGTCGTTAATAATCATTGATTCCCGACTGAGGTGAATGGAATCTTTTACCCGACATCTGTAGCCATGTTAGTAAATAAACAAATAAATTATGTTTAGCATTTTTTGATTTATTTTTCCGATTAATTATTTTATTATCCGATTTTATTTATGAAAAATAATAATTACTGGAGGTATTGTTTTATTGTAAATGGAGAAAAGTGATTCGATGTAATGTATTTTCAGTCTGTTATGGAGGTCAATGTAATTATAAATCAACCCTTTCAAATATGACTGTCTTTAGGAGTTCGCAATTTTACACGTGCTTACAACTTTTTCACTTCAGTAGAAATTTTTATTTAGAGAAATAACATGTTTAGAGAATGAAATACATAATTAAATGATTTATAATGATCGATGGAAATATTGCTCATAATTTAGTAAGTTTTATTTTTCCTCACCGCAACCGAGTTTGTTTGGCATTTATTTTTATGAAAAAAGCGATTTTAAAAGGGGCCTCATAAGGAATGGAACGCATTTCTTTGTTTTTTTTTCCTCACATTTTAAAGCAAGTCAATAGGCATCAATCCAATATCTTGCGATGCAAATTACGGAAAATATACTGTGATACATATGCACTCTCTTATGACGTGAAATCAATCGATTGATACGGATTTATGTACGAAGTAGAGTGAGATCAGTTTTGTCTTAGGGCAGTACTTTAGATTATAAGCTTAGCCATACTTCCCGATAGAACTATCTCCATCCCAATACGAGTCATCATCAGTCTCGTCTCAGGACAGATGAGTCGTTCCGCAATCTCAACATATCGAAGCAGATTTGGTCTTCGAGAACATTGGGATTCTTATGATTTCATAGCTCTGCTTCGTATATATTTATATCGTACATATATCGTAGATATTTTCGTTTTATTCTACACCGTTTCAGAGACAATTAGAAGAGAGAGGTTTAAGCAGTACCGATTCCGCAAAAGAAAAAGTGTGACGTGACCGGGAACCGAAGCCGGATCTTCCTTTGACGGAGACCTACATCTGAGTCTAACAGAAAAGGGAAATTCATTATCCTCGAATACGGCTTCCTCTTCTTAAGTCATAGTGATATAGCATTACACAACCCGCTTAAGAAGCGGTCTTCGCCTTAAAAAGCGTCTTAATTGGGCATTTTCTTAATATACGAAACGAATCGGTAGATTGATAATATATTTGATGCATTCAGTTGAAGAAAACTTCTCTTTTCCATATAATTTTAAGTATTTATTGCGTTACATTTAAAACAAAACAGCACTAAATTTGTACTGCATTGGTCACGAGGCAAAATATGCATTTTTAAGCATCCTTATACATCTATGCACACATACATATCTAGAAGGATTATCTAGTAAGAAATAAGACCGATAAATAACATTTATGTAACAACATTTTTTAATACACTCCTTAAATCTATTTTATTAATATCGGACAGAACATTTTCAGGAATAGTAATATGCGATTTAATTCCAATGTAATACGGATCTTTCAAAAAGTCTGTATTGGAAATTTATCATTTCGTCTTATGTTTCTGTTGGCTATTTTGTATACAATTCCAATTTCAATGTCGGGTTTACCACTATTCTTGTTTGCATATAAGTGGCAATACAAAACTTAAACACATGTTTATTTCTCTTGATAGAGGGGATGTGGGTAGCGCGTTCGTCTGTTCGCTTGCAGTCCCAGGTTCGATTCCAGGTGGAGTGCGAAACGCCCTCAGTTGATAATCATTTAGTACGACTGCAAAATGTAGCATTCGCCTGTTAGAAAAGGAAAGGAAATACTTTTTGTAAGGAACTGCTGCCTAATGTATCTTTTGTGTTTTCACATAACGATATCATCATCAAGAAAAATAAAACATAAGACATATTTATATCATTGCTGTTCGGCACATCACACATCAGTAATAAGTTCTGAAGAATAAAAATCGATGACCTGCATTCCGAGTTACAAATTTTATTAGAGAAAGAATCCTGGGAAAAAGATTTCGCCAATTAGGAAAGGTACATCGAAAGGCAATACATTTGATAAAGAAATATCAGTGAACTGTGAAATATCAGTGAACGTCACTCGAATGCTTTTGAGACCTCAATCAGAGATTAAATTTACTTCAGGTAGAAGATATAAGGGTAGCGGACATTATGGACCCTCCCCCCGATGAGAAGAATTAGATGCAGTCGGTTCATTTCCTCTGATACGCGGAAATAATCTATTAGGAAAGTATAGTCATGCTAGAGTAGCAGCTCTAAGGGTAGGAATAAAATAAGATCGGAATATGAGAATGTTTTGGGTCAGTTGAGGAAGAATGCGTCGTGAAGCAAGTACCCAATTAGCACCTGTTTGCAGCAGTTCGTTGACTCTCTGTCGTTAGCGCCTTTTTCTCACTTTCCGTGAGACGGTTTCCTTTCTCCTGCAAATAGACTCACTTTGAGGACGTTCGCCCTTTTCCGGGTCAAAAAAATAATCAACGACACGGAAGAAGAGTACCATTTGAACTGTTATCGTGACTCATTTGTTATTCCTTAATCACATCTTCTATTAGACCTTCTATCTTCCCTTTTGGAATGAGAAAAAAGGTCATCGGGAAGATTACTTATAGAGATCACGCGCATGTGTACAAGTCGCTTACATTCTGCGAGTCTATTGGTGAAAAATTCCCGATTAAAATAATACCCGATTACTTTCGGAAGTATTAGCATTCCCAGCTTCACCTCAGTGTCTATTCATAAAGCGGGAAAATGGCCTGGTGTGGAACCATTTCGGGAGATGTCGATCCTCTAGACGTACACGACGTAATTAAAAATGCAGTTGGTGCCAATAAACACCTGCGTTTATAAAACATATTCATAACTGCTGTTCAAATGTCGGCTTATGGATTTTTATGCTTTCGGGAAGTGCTTCATAAAAGTATTTTAAATCTCCACCATACATTTCATGGGATAATTAAGATAAGGGTAAATTATAAAAATAAGATAAATGTAAAATGTTAAGTGTAATAAAAATGTATGTAAACATAATTTAAATTTTATTAAACTGATTTTAAAATATTTTATGTATCCTACACTTATGTGTCATCAGGATTATTATTTGACATTGCCAACAATTCAGGACAGAATGTTTTTCTTTGAACTGTATGTAATTCTTCTGACGTAATAAAATTATTATTACTATAATAAGACCGCCTGGTCTCGAACGCAGAATATTTTCGAAAGATGAGTAATTCCATATTCCAGTTTGGTAAAGAAAACTATAATATATTCAAATCCGTAAGGACCTAAAATAAGATTCATCAGTTGAAATATATTGTAGAAAGTAAGTGTTGCTCTGGAATCGAACCAAGAATCATTAGTCTAAATAAAAGGCATTCCGGTGTACGTGGTGCTGCGAAAATATCAATCACCGCAATATATTTTAAGCTTAGTTGCATCCACCCAGCGTCGAACCCAAGTATATCGAATAAGATTCCTTGATCATTACTATGGATCCGTGATTTTGAATATCATCGTGGAAATGAAATGACCAAACACCGCTTCTACCAATACATTTACGCTCATGTTTACCGCGATGTAATTTCTACTTTTATTTAAATAAAGGTTTATAAGATACTCAATCTCATTCTTATTCATTCTTCGTGTTTCTCAGGAAGAATATTTGACAGCGAGACTGGAATTGTCGCTGTGTCAATTTAAATCATCTTTCAAATGAAAAGATCGACTTAAATACCTTATTCAATTCATATTCATATTTACATACTTCCAATTCATACGAAATTCTTTGTCTTGATTTGAGCTCGCAAATACGATTCGTAGTTAAAATGATTCATCATTCACTCGCTTTCGAAGAATCGTGAATCTGGGCGAGATCGTTCGGTGATTCGTTCCGGTGAATCTTTCTGCTTCCGCGAAATAGTATTACTCAAAGCATTTCAAGCCAGTATTCCCACGATTTCCTATTAATCTTTCCTTATAACTTAAAATACGCTCAAGAAAGGGTTGGGATACCCATTTTTACAGTAAAACTTCGTTAGCACATAAGGCACGTTGGAAAATTACGTGCATTAGGTGATTTTCAAAAATGTATCCACCGATTGCGAATGACTTGCTCAGGCAGCGAAATATTCTAATTTTTCAATAGAAACTTAAATGAAAATAAGATTGACATTTGTAGTTCAAACTTACTGCTAGATGATAAATTTATTTCTGTACGCCAGTGACAAGCGTTCGAAATTAAATTCATTGTCTAACAGTGTCTTCGGTGTATTTTGCGCTCGTTTGGGTTTCGTGTTAACTTTGTTTTTCGATGATTCGAAATTTGAAGAGATTCATTCATTCATAATGAATTTAAGGGATTGAAGTCAACTGCATTTTTAGTAAATAGTTATTAACAGTAAGTGGAGGATGAAGGCCTTGTCGAGGCGGGCACCAATCGATGATTCCAAGTGCTGCCTTCGCAAAATAAGTACCAGATCTCCTTTTGTCATTAGAAACTACACAAATAATGAATATTTAGCATAATAAAAGTATCATAAAATTTTAAAAATAATTTATTTAGAATTTTTACACTTCAAATTACTATATTTAGAATATTTTCTGAACTTCAAAATCCTTAAACGGCTAATAAATTGCTCGAAGAATTGAAATTGAGTTTTCATAATCTAATAAATTAAAATCCGAATTTAGTATGAGTTTTAAATAGCTAAGATTTTTTAGATGAAAAATGCAAAATGGGTCGCATTACTATTCTTCGTATGTTTAAAAGTGCTGAGTCTCCCACCGGGAATAGACCCAAGATGCTATTCTTCTCCTTTTTCTCGGGGCAAAACAGTCTCTTTTCGGTGTTTCCTTTCATTGAAATCTAAACATATCGAAATAAACAAAAAAGTGGGGTGTTTTGTGGGCATAGTTGCGGAGAAGTGCTTTTGAAAAAATCCTTTCTTAATTGTGAATCCGGTAAAAACGGTATTTCTCCTACTGAATTAATAATAATAATTCATCCGTCACTTCTCATCTATCATCTTCACTGTATGTCTTCTTCCATCTTTTTTATCTATCAACCCAGTTAATTTTCTTTATATACACTCTTATATGCTCTCTTCACACCCGTTCAGCAATCATTTCTTTTCCTATGCATCTTTTACTTAGCTTTTCATCATTAATTAAGTTTTTCTCATTCCATGCTGTGTGTGAGGAAGCGATAAAGGGTGGCATCGGATGGCTTTTCAAGGATAATACTTGCGATTAAATAACTTTCTAGAAGCGTAATATGAATGGTAAATGGAATGAGAGCGATCGGAAAGCGAAAGAATCCAACGGTCATGTGAGGTCGTTGTCCCACTTGAGACTCCACCAACATTTTCAATGCTCTGCGGAACGTTTCCTACTATATTTATTACGTATGAAATTGCTAAAATACATGAAATTATAAAGGAAATTAATATGTCACACTGAAACAAACTAAATGGAAAGGCGATCTTCGATAATTTTCGATAAAAAGTATACTTTGGCTCGATATGAGAATGTTGAATTAGACGATGAGAGCCCATAAAATCAAGCTCAAAAATGTTTATGCCGTATTTCTATTTCGAATAGAAATCACCAAAACATACAGAGGATACGATAAAACATACCTTCCATAAGAAATCGGCATTGTTTCGCATCCATCGTATAACATAGAGGAATGAAAGATAGAATCTTATTTTCGAGACCTATTTCGCAATAAATAGATTCATTCGCTTAAATTTAAAACTAAACTCCCAAAGAATACTACGACTAATTGGCCATTCTCTCATCATTGTTCGATCGTAACCAAATTCCGATATTTATTTATTAATTCGTGTTTATTCGTGTGCAGTCCGTGAACTTGGAGGTGAATGTCACGGCAACACGCTCTCCTTCGCGGCCCTTCCCTTTTCGCTTTCTTACACAATCTACCATTTTCAATACCAAATATAATTTCAAACAGAATAAAAACTTAGTAAATGGACATTCTAAAAGTCAATCTAAATTACGCTATCGATGAATGTTTAGACGTGATCGAAATGAAAAATGTACAAAAGCGAGGAATGCATTTATCGATAGGATTTAGCGTAGGATGAAAAAGGATGCAATAGAGAGTTTAGAAATCCAAGGAGCGGTGAGAGAGTCCTGTCTGAACTACTTATGTAATGGAAAACGAAATAGAGGTAACGGAACTTGAGGCCGATGACCTCCGCCTCTATGTGGACCGCCAGACAAGTAAACGAAAAAGCAAGCTGAAAGAGTCGACTCACGGGGCACCGACAAATTACTAATTCTTATTTCTTCACAAAACAAAACGATAGAGTTGTTTGGCCTTTTAATTTTTAAATCAGAGCCTTTATGCCTAAGAAATCTTCTTTTGTCTGCGTTCATTGCCATACTTCTCAGACAGGCAAAAGAGCAGCGCGTTCGACTTTGCTGTCCCGGGTTCAATTCCCGGTGAGAGCCCAAATGAACTTAGTTGTCGACCACTACCATCTAGAGAACTATTGAATACCGGTTGCCCCTGAAGAATGATTCATAGATAGAGCATCTTCCTTTAGGTGCGAAGCAACAAATGAATAATGTTTCCGTCAGTGGCTCATATTCTTACTTAGTTTGGATGAAACCACGTATTAAGCGTTTTAAACAGATTTTAGCATAGTTAAAAGAATAAAGGGAAGTCCGCAGAGTTCACCCAAGTTATGGAGATCGTTGTTAATAAACTGGTAAAGTACTTAGGTCGTTACGAAAGTGATTGCTAAGAACTCGAATAAGTTTGGATGTTCAACTGTCCGCTTGTTCGGAGACATCTTCGACATGAAGCATAAATCACAAGTTTAAAACGTTCCGCTTCGGAACTGACCTTCGGAAATAACGGCACAGACAAATACACTTTAAGTGCTTTCTAACGTTCTCCCGATACGCTTTTGAGAACGTTTAAGTTTAAGACCGAAAAGTCGCCATTGAATCGGCTTCGCATCTTTCGTAAAACATTTAGGAAAAGGACCAAAGATTATGACATTTTTAGCATCGGATCCTTGTTATAAAAATCTAGAAATTGAGCTACTTATAAATAATATCTAATAATATTTGTTGCTTTTAATTCGAATGTCTACCAGGATTAATCAGTAAGAGTGAGAGAACTGCATGTTGATAATTTAGAGTGGATCTTCAAATTATGATAAACATGAGGAATGGATTTTATTTATATCTACCAAACTCCATGAATGCCCGACTATTATTAGAACGTAATCAAGTAAATGAAACATACATTTCCCCCAAAATGAGAATGCGCGTGTTTCCGGATAGCCAAGTGGGAAGTGCGTTAGCCATTGGCGATTTCTGGTTCGATTTCCGGTTCGAGACGGCAGAATTTCCGTCGATGAGATTCGCTGTTCAACTGCTAAAATGACGTTTTATCGGATGACGATGATCTCTTTCATTTCAGGAAATGAGTATACGATATCTACGACCGCTTAAGACGCGGATTTTCCCTTCAGTCAACTCATTCTATACGTTGTCCCGAATGACTAATTTGAACGTACTCTCACCACTGATATCCTTATTCCTTGCTGTCCGTCAATTTACATCACCGTAGAGTGAATTATGACCAAAATTAAGCTCCCAATTAAGAGGCTCCCAATGTGCGGAAACAGAACATTCTTAAAAAACACAGATTAATGCAAGTAGCATTACACAACCCGTTTATAACGCTATCCCGCTTAAAAATCGGTTTATGTCCTTCAAAAAACGTCTTATCCGGGTTTTAACTTAACTCTCATACGCAATAAATCCTGGTTGAGACGCATTCTGGAAGATGTGATTTCTCGCTTTTATTGTAGTGTGGCAATATTTTATTATTATTACATTTAAATCGACAGCGAAGGTCATTTTGCATCCACCGGGAATTGAACCCCTATCTGCCCACATTTGAGAGTATTGCCCTAATTAAGTCGATTTGAAACAATTGTTCAGAGTGCTCTCATCACATGAGTGAAGAATGAAAGTTATCACTTCATTGCGATTAAGCAAATAATTCCAAGCAATCGTATTTGTGGTGAAATTAAGTTCCGATAATTTCGAAATTACTTAACTAAATTCACCTTCCGCCTTTGCCTTTTCATTCGGAGAGTGCGTTTTAGTGCGTTCGAAGGAATTCCGAATCTCACCAACAAAAGCAATGTCATTTTCAGCAAATTTGAGGACCTTCATTGTGACAAATTCGTGTTTATCGATAATTGCAATTTAGTATCAAAATGAAAGCTTTCATTATTGTTGTTATAACGCAATCACTGCAAGTGTGTGTACGTTATCTGTTTGCATGGGTAAATTCGGTCCTGATAAGATAGTATCTCATGTATATAGTCGCTGAATACAAATGTTTATTAACAAAGCATTATAAATAGAGGCTAAATGAGGCATTTGGATCTTCCTCTCCCTTCGCTCATTCATCTCTCCCAAACATATACTAATTTTTCTCAATACAATACACTTCCCTTTGAAGGTGCACTTAAGAGCAGAAAGATCATAATAGATAATGCTTCCATTACTATTTGTATATGACAGGAAAATATGCTTTCAAAGTGCAAGTGTCTTAAATTTCCACCAGTATTTTCGGATATGCTTACGAAAGCATTCTCAAATTCACCTCAGTGTATTTCTAACAGGAATGGTAAACCATTTCGGATGAAATGATTCCTCTAAACTTATCCACAATTTCGAGCGGAAATCATATCTGGTAGATCATCAAATAGTTCCCTTATAAATGTAAGCTCAGAAATGGCTGTCTGGCGTCGAAACAAGCATTGTTAAGGTCAACTTGCTTTGTGAAATATACTCATGTTCTCATACCTATCTTCTCGGGAAGTGCTTTATATTTAAAATGGCTCCATGCTAATTCTATGAGAACCAGCGTGGTTTAGAACCATTTTGAGTGCAATTTACGTGACATAATAAGCCAACGAATGCACACGAAAATATAATTGACACATCGGAAACACCGGTGACACTAAAGAAAGTTTACTGTCGAATGTAATTTTGTTAGAATCCATCTTAAGTATTGCTAGAATATAGATATATTTAATCGATATTATGTATTTATATGTCCAATGGTGCAATAATATCTACGAACGCCAACTGCATGGGATTCCACTCTCCGTATTTGTCGCTAAATAAGCTTATTATTATAAAAGTTATTGTATCTTTGCTTACGTCCTTGATGCATTACGGATGTGGTTAACTTATTCTGTTATTCTCTAAGCATTACAGTCATTTGAAAAACTTATATTTCGATAATGTGCAGGCTTACTTTAAGACATACACACTGTCACTGCTTGGCAAGTGGCAAACACGCCGACATCTAATATTCTCTAATGCGGACGAAAAGTAGTCTGTTCTCGCGATTATTTCCTTCTAATACGTTTTCTCTCGCCAATTTTATTAACTGGGATAACAAATATCTCGTCGATCCGTACTGATGTCGAATAACTTTTGTCGGTAATCAAGCGAATACCATTTGCTGTCTCTAATTCTGAAATGGGAGACAAATGGCAGTGTTGTATGAGAGGTGGAATTAGAGGAAAATACGCTTTTACTCGTGGTTGCTACGAAGGAGCAGAAAGGGAAGGGCGGCCGCACCCCCACTTGTCCTTTTGCGCTAGATGCGAGGCCAAGTTTCTCTCCAAGGAAGAAAGAGGTCCTACAACTGGAGCACTGGAACGCCAAGGTAACGCTTATGACGTCAGCCCGCTTTCCGAGGTCAATGACACGACAACCACGTTATTATTATTACTTCCACTACCTCAAACAACGATACACAATTCGACAGCATTTGCAAGCACAATTCCGAAGGATATTATTTTCCTGATGGTTTTCAAATCCTTATGGTAAGAAGAAATGATAAATTAGAAAAACGATTATTAACCTTTCTCGTAAGAAGTTCGATATTTAACAAACGAACAAACGGTAAATATGGATGGATAAAGCATTATTTTCCGAACGAAAGAATTAAACCGCTCGCTTTTAATTTTATTTCGAAGTAAAATGATTGGAAAACGTTATACAATCGTGGAAACCGACAAAAATTCCTTCCTCAAAAATAATTTTATTCTTTCTCCAAAGTTTACTTCTTTCTACGATCGGCGAACATTTGAAGATTCTCTCTTTCGACCAACAATAGAGGTCTTTTATTCATTGATTTTATTTATATTTTATGATTACAAATAGAGATTTAGGCCGATGGCTGTCATTTCAGCTGCACATAGAAAATCCCTGCATTCATACTAATGGAGAGTAAAACCTCTCGAAGGCAACAAAGTAATGTAAGACACAATACTATTCTATAATGGCATCAATTGGACTCGATCACAAGTGAATTCAAGTTCATTCCACGCCGTGCACTTTTGCCCCTTTACTCCAGCAACCTCTTTCCCTGCGATTCCCGTTCTATACCGTTGGAGATTTCGACGTCTGCTTTCCAATCACGCCGAGGAAATCCGTTTCCATCAATATATGTGCCCTCAAATGTCCTTTGGACGATACTCATTGACGTTCTTTCTTCCGTTAGTTGCATTTATTTTATATAAACGTTAATTTTGCAGTGATGACAATGAATTTGTTCGGTGATGCAATGTACGGAAGTTGTCCTACCTCACGGTCGGGGTCATCCGCGGTCTTTGTGCCACTTCCACTCATCGCTTACTTTCCTTCGGATGCACCACCACTGTCAATTAACAGTGTCCATTTAAAAAACGGGGAAATGTAACTGGTGTCGAACCATAAGGTCATCGATTGAAATGAATGGTAATCGTGCTCTGGAATCGAACCGAGGATCGTTAGATGAATGGCGGACCCTTCTTTCGGTCGGATTGACGAGTGCTTCCGAGTTTTCCTGATACGTCCTATAGTTTACTCGTTACGACTAGAACATGAAATGCAACTCCATTTGCCGATTTCGTTCGTACAGCGACTTCTTTCGCAGATTTTTTCTTTCACCTCAGAGTCTTGGTTAGATACATACCATTTTCTGGTTCATACATAATATGCTAACGTAACGTTGGAGCTGCTCATAAATCAATGTAGCATTACTTATAATTCAGAATAAATGAAGATTTTATACCTTATATTTAATTGGCTTTAATAACTGGATCATTTTTATACTGGCAGGAATTGAATAAAATAAAATAACTTATTGGATTAATCAAAGTCTACTTTTTGAAAATATAGAAAAAACAATAAATTAAAGTCAATCTTATCAGTAAATAGAAATCAAGAATGTTAACTTGGGGATGATATTATACAACTAAGATGACCTTTAAGCAGACTCACCTGTTTAAACGGTGGTGCCAAATGTACTGAAATGCACTTTTCACCAAATCGCGTCCTCTCTTAGTATATTTCTAACTCAAAAGGAGGAAATGGGATTAACGGCAAATAAAGATAAGAAAGATTCTTGCAAACCACTATTTAGAGGAAGGGAAATAATAACTTTGCCGACAATATATTTATGTTAAGCGCAGGCATTTATACGTTATCAATATATATTCTCACGATTCGGGGTAAATAAAGATCAAAAATCCTTTAGAGAGAAATGTGGCATTGAAGTAATGAAGAGATATACTTGTAAATTTTCCACACTACTTTTTATTTACTACCCGTTTCGGAGTAGCATTCCGGAAGATAAGGTAACGCCTCTAGATTTTAAATGTGGCATTATTATATAGATGAAGGGAAACTGTGATTGCTAAATATTTTGAGTGCTAAAATATTTTCCGCTATTTTCAATTTGAGCTCTGCTCTCAATTTGCAATCTGCTATCAGGAACTCTGGAAAATCTCAAATGATTTACAATATATTTACTACAGTCAGTAAAAATGATAAAAGTAACGTTTATAACAATTACACTGTACAGCAATGGTTTTACCTTCTGTATGAATACAGGTGATTAAGACTCAAAGTTATTCAGTAATTTGCTTTCGATTTTACTCTAGCACGTACCGTTAGTTCAGGATTTTTATTTCACTATTTTCACATCGGGAATTTTATCATTTTGGGATACAGATCATCTTTGCCTATGGTTTTTTATTTTATTAATATAGAAAATGTGTCATTTAAAATGATCCGAATATATTTTGCGTGAGGAGATTTCACGGTAAAAGCTCAAATACATAGGATGACTCCATTAGTGAAAAAAGCTTCTGACTTGTACTTTAGGAGCAAAGTAGATATAATTAAGTCCTGGGCAATGCTATGCAAACAACTTAAGGAAATGGCACACGACCATATATGCCATACCAATGGCACGGCGAGAGAGATCATACCAGTGATTGCTATTTCTGTTTGACCAATATGTCAAAGACCATTGAGTGTCCGAACTTACCATAAGCGATTCTGCCAGTTGCTCACAATCCTCATTCCAAATGAATGGATGAAGAATGTATGCAGAGTTGAGATTCAACTAGATAAGAAGGTGATACTAGTATGATGATCCAGATTACTTGCCATCGACATCAATACAACCTCACTCAATGAAGTCACAAGCACAATCCGAACTTCACGACTACAACAATGCAATCTGCTAGAAGTGACCTCATTCCGTAGACAGCAAAGCAAGTTTGAAATGATTTTTAACTTCTTATGATAACATTGTTGGCTGTGATAATATGCTTGGTATGTTTGAAGAATTGGATCTCAATCCAATGCTTTTTATCGAATCATCTTAACTAAGTTTAAAGGCATTTCACGACGGTAATATGTATCCATCTGTTACTATAGCCAAATCAGTTCACAAGAAAGAAACTCGAGAAACTATGTGTATCTAGCTTGGCTGTGTTGGGTATGATAAATTTAAGTGGAAGATGTGTGAAGTATGCAGCAAGGCTACACTAACTGCTGTGTTTTTCATATTTATTTATTTATTTACTATGAAAAACGCTGCAGTTTGGTCTTTGGACCAGGAGGCAATGGTGGAGGGTAAGAAAGGAATTACAGTGACATGACTGGTTGGCATTCGCCCTTAGACGGGAGGAAAAACCCTCCAAAAACCTCCCGCAGACAGTATAAATAAACACAGTATACAGTACATGTACAGAATACATAATACACAAAGTATACACACAGTATATAGTACATATACAGAGTAAAATACAGAATAGAATAGAATTATAGGAAACACCCACAATGCTGTACATTACACATAGTCACATTCATGAAGGCAGGGAGTTAATTAGAAAATGAGTAGTTTAGATTAAAGAATTAGTAGATTACGGAAAGAGTAAGAGATATAGATACAAGCAAAACTTAATAAGCGTTTAAGCTTCTTTTTAAAAATTTTAGTGTTTATCAGATCCTTCTCTTTAAAAAATTCAGTATATAGTACTAGTAATAATGTCTTCGTATGACAGACCTGGAGAACACAATGTGGTGAAACCTGAAGATGTTTATCTCCCACTTTTAAATTGCATATTAAATTATGGCTTGTGGAGATCTTTTTAGCAATAAACAAACAGAGATATGTGACAAAAACCTTAGAAGAAAATAATGTTTATCTATTAATAAAACAAATGTCATGGTACGTGATGGAAAGATTTACTTATAGTTGCTTCTTCACCTCATTTAAGATAAACTAACATAATCTGATTCAGAGGAGAGAAAATATAATTATTTGTTGTAAATTTTTATTGATTGTAGTATTTCTTACTGTATTAATTATCACATTCATCATTGTATTAATTTATTGTATTTTATATTTCACTTAAAATTATTATTTATTCTAATCTAGATTGAAAATTGCTTCTTAATTTACGAATTGCTGAAAAGCATCGAAAATTCAACAGTTGCTCAACGCTCAAGTACTCAATGCTCTGAGGTTCCGGGTTCGAATTCCGGTTAACGGCATTTTTCAGGGAACGGTAGTATGTGTTAGTCTATTGTTAACACCTATCCTGTAATCGACCATAAGTAATCTATTCCTCTATATATTATTTCAAAACATAGATTTTTGGTGACCGGGGCTTTTCTCCCTTCTTATTGCACTAATACATATACATGAATGACCATTTGAATCCAGGTTCCTGCTAAAAATAGTCAGACTAATAAAAAATGCACTATTTGTTGGAAAAATTGAATTAATATTTTAATCATCGCGTTACTTCCTGGACGAAAATATACGCGGGTTGCTATATATAGATTTAATTTGTTTACTTAGTGACGTTTGTAAACAATTTAAAAATCGTATAGAAATACCTATTCTCGACCTTTAAATGATTGAAAAAGTTTTCGTAAGTTTCAGTTAATATTATAGTCTCCATGAACGAAGACATCGAAGTCGTACGCAACTATACCAACATTTAATAAACCGATATAAACTTGAGTCTTTTGGGAGAAGAACGATAGTCACAGAAACATGAGCCCTGCTGAATACAAAGGTCTGTATCTCATTTTTTCCCGATATTATACATTTATGCTTAATATTCACTTAAACTAAATTGGAACTTAAACTAAAGTGATGTTTAGCGAAATGGTGTGTATTATAAAATTGTTTACATCGCTGTTTAGTTAGATACCATTTTGAATAGGAGATTCCATGGATAAGTATAATTTCCATACGCGTCGTCCGATGGCCATCTTTCATTAATTGAATAACTCAGTGAATGGATCGCAATTTCACTGCAGACGAGTAGTAGTTATTTCTATATTTTTGTGTGAAAAGAAAAATCTATGGAATGAATAAGTAACGTGGATGCATGAGGTATATTTTGTTTTTTATCTTGGTTACATACGTTTAACCTGATGCTTTAAGTGACCCATCTTTACCGGTATACAGACAGTTTACGTGAAGCTGTTAGTGATGTTTTGATTTTTGTTTAAATTCGTTATGCGATATATCCATCGAGTGGATTAAGGTATTCGTTATAAAATAAAATGCATATATTATTATAACGATGACGCGTACTATTCATGATTATATTGCTAAGAGAAAGTTTTTAGAGGATTTATGACATTTAATATGATATAAAAATCTCTCTTATAAGTTAAAGATTAGTTTAGATTCATATTGTAAGACATAAAAAACGCAAGACCTTGAATTTGCCCATACAGTTTCATTACTGGATGTGTAGATAATGATATCTATCGCTACAATAGCGACATATCGAAACGGACACTTATACAGAATATGAAGGAGTGTATTTTTGGGTATATTTTAGTGTTTTTGTATTCGTTTGTAGTGATTGAGAGAGTGTTTGTTGACATGTATTTTCGTGGGGAAATTGAGTGTTCGTCTGCGAAAGTTTCGCACGGGGCAACTAGTAGTATAATAAAATAAGGTGTGTGTATGTTCGCCTAAAACTCGAGAACCATAAATGGCACAACTTTCAAACTTTTAGGATTGTTAAATGTACTCCCTGCTCAGATATTTGGCTACTTTTCATTTACTTAAATGTCCCCAGTTCGAACCCAGACAAGAAAAACCGTTCTCATAAGAAATGCACGTAAACCTCACTTCTATCAGTTGCAGGCTTGCATTATTAAACTAGAAATAATAGTTGTACGAAATCGAGATATGCGCCATAAGAAAGGAAATCCAAGAAATATTCTTATTTTGGTCGTGAAATATGATTATCGAGTCGAAATGGTGAGAATATGGTTAGCAGAAATTAAAATTTTGTGAAATTTTTAGGCTATAATCAACGAGTCCCCTTGATGATCATTGCAATTTTTGAAACCGAGGTAATACGTTTTCCTGTAAGAATACATGGAGATTTTAGATCCATATAAAAATAATGATTAGAATGAATGATAGTATATGTTCATAGCAGGCAATATTCTGTTTTCAATGCTGATTCTCAGGAGGCAACGTAGGATCATTTAGGAACGTAGGAAACAAGGAAATGGGTGTATTATTGTACGAGATGACGTGCACCCAGGAAAAATCATTACACAATTGAGGAAACTCCTAAAGAAAGAAACTATAGGACGAATACTTTTCCTATCGTGGATTCTTGATTTGGATTCAAATTATAAGAAGTTTGAAGAGATCAAACATTTTCGTTTAGGATAACATTTTCATTGATCCAAGCTAAGTGAGAGACGTATGATTCGCCTTTACACAAGCTATTAGCTAACATATTATCTACTGCTTATTTATATGTACCCATTGAGAATCAACGGGCGCCTCAGCTAGTAATAATAATAATAATGGACTTTATTTAGGGCGAGATTGAGACTGTAAAGTCTCTTCTAACATCTAACCCTTCGTCATATAAATTAAAAAAAGAGATAGCTTGATAGAACATAACAGAGAGGAAGACTACTCGGTGGTTTTAAAAACCTAAGCTAAATGCTTAGGAAAAAAATTTCCACTGCAGGAAAACACCCTCAAGAAGGGGGGTGTGAAAAACCTGCGAACCCTACGGATAGGAAAACTAAGATCAGTGGTGAAATCATATAAAAAGAGATTTTAAACACAAGAAGACATGCCAAAAATATTGTATATGTACAAAACAAAAAAAGAACAAATAGTAACATATATACATTAAGGTTCATTAAGATACATATTTATATTAAAATGATCATAGGAAGAAAAAATTTTGAAAAATAGATAAATAAAAAATAATACTAAAAATTAAAAGAATAAAATAAAATAATAAAAAAAATAAAAAAGAAGTCTAGTAGGTAAGTTACAATTTAAAATCCATTCAATTATTAAGACTGCTGATTAGATAGGGAAGGAAAATATTTCTGAAGGTGAAAGGGGTGGTAAGAGAGGGCCTTTGTGATCTCAGTGAGGTAAGGGGTTAATCGTTTCAGTGCAATTAAGATCTGTTTTGTGCGGCCAAGAGATGATTTACTCTTAAGGCTAATGATAGAAGATAAGTTTTTTATTCCTTGTGAGTTCCAAAGGTTACTAGCTGTCACTGTAAACGATTTGTGGAAAATTTCTGTTCTATGTTTAGGAATCAAGAGTTTCTTGCAACCTCTCGTATTGCAGTTCTGAACAGTATCTAGAGATATGAAGGAGTGAATATATTTAGGAGATCTTGTAGTTAGAAATATATGTGCACTTGACAAAGTATGTGGATTCCGACGCAAATCTAGTTTTAGCCAAGAAAGCTTGGAGTAGTATTCGGACACGTGATCGTACTTTCTTAAGTTGAAAATAAATCTCACAGCGGAGTTTTGCAAGCGCTGTAATTAAATGGCTAGTTCCCCTGGCAGATCCTGATAGACTATATCACAGTAGTCAAAGTGAGGCATAACGAGAGAGTTTACAATTTGTAATTTCACGGACGGGGAGAGGAAATTTCCTAGGTGTCAAAGAGAACAAAGCGATAAATTAAGGTTTTTACAGAATTGTATAACATGATCAGACCACGTGTTGGTTTCATTCATATGTGGACCGCAGTTTTTTACTCAACTTTTGAGTTGAATTGTGGTACCATTTAGTTCAAGGAGCGGTAGGCTAACTCTATTTACAGAACTTATTGTTAGTAATTTTGGATATCCGATCAAGATTGCCTATGATTTGGCAGCATTAATGTTTATAAATTGTCTTTACTCCAGTTACTAATGTGTTGAAGATCAAAATTAATTTCATGCATTAATTGAGGCAGTTCTGCAGGACTTGAGTCCAAATAAATCTGAAGATCATCTGTGAACAGGTGATATCTACAGTATTTACTTACTTTTACTCAGTCATTGATATAAATTGAAAAAAGTAGAGGATCTAAGATTGATCCTTGAGGGAGTCCTCGATCGATTTCAATCCATTTAGACGCTGATTCATTGAAGACTAGTTTCTGTTGACGGTTATGAAGGTAGGAAGAGAACCAAGAGACTGTAGTGTCCCATCGTCTTGAGTTTAATCGTCATGAAATCCATATCGATCGAGTCGAATGCTTTGGTAAATTCGAGTAGTACTAACGCAGTTAACTTCTTACAATCCATGGACCTGCTGATGCGTGGATTGTTGTGAGAGAACTAACTAATAAGATAGTGTATTTCATTTGGCCATTGCCATCCATCGATTTAGAAATTGCCTGATATTTTTACAGAAATATTTTTAGTTTTCCACGGAAATCTGCTTTCAGGGGGATATTTTTAGTTTCCACATCCGTCTATAAACTTATTTTCGCGGAGTTGTTGAGCTTATGGCCAAATTTTATTTGTTATTATAATAATTACGCAGTCAAGAAAGATTTATTCGTTGAGCAGAAGGATGAACGAGGTTAGGATGTCTATTCATCGGATGAATAAAGAATTGTTTTTTCATATTTAGTTATGGATCTTTTTAACTTTCATCGTCACCTAATGATGGAGATCATTTGCTGAAACCAGTCGCCTGTAAATAAATTTCTGAAAGAGTTTCTGTCACTTTTATTTGTTATGATGGATTTCCGCAAAACTACGCTTTCCTCCGTGGAATACATTTTTTTGACTTATGCCTCCCAAATATAATCACATTATTTAAAAAATATTGGTTGAGCTGTTTTCTTAACCTCATTTAAAATATTTTATAAATCCATACGGAGTTTTAAAACTTTTGTTACCTGGATACTCATCACTGTATTTTTGTATATATGTTGATTAAATTTTTCCTGCCTTTTTCCACTTGCATCTTATGGCTTTGTGGATACAACAGTTAGGAAACGAGCGTCAGTCATATTGAAAAACATTATCCAAAGGTGAAATTTGAATAGTTGAATTTACTGATTCCTATTTATTAGAATTCCCACATCACCTAATTTACCAGTGTCAATTATTGCATGCAATGGAAATTAATCACTATTCCGCAAAATGTTAATACACTACTCGGCGAGTTTCATAGAAATGTACTGCCTAGACTTAGTAGAGAAGGATAAAGCTGCTCAGCGATTGCTAAATTTATCATCAAGTTGTGAATCCGGTAAACATTTACCGGAGAATCAATCAAATTAAGGAAATCAAATTTCCATTAAAAGACTAAATATAAAATACAGTTGTGCGTTGTGTCTTATTCAGATTAGCATTACTCGACTATCACATATAACATTATAACTATCACATACAAGCATTTTAATAATCACAGCAGAAACTAGTTCTGATCAGAGGGAAGGGAATGTGATGTCAATATTCGTGGGAATGAATGGAGAACATAAATTGCAACCTGAATGGCGTCTTTTCTCGGATATCACTTTGTAAATGTCTCTAAACTTTCATATTTGATTTTTCTTTATTGAAATTTTTGTCAAAGAAACGAATTGAAATACAGTAAAACCCAGTTAAGACGATCATCAAGTGATATAAGCAGCTCGTGTAATGCTGCTTGTCTTTGTGAAGAATTTTCGAGCACTTATTTTCTCACTCAGAATGAAAATGTTAACAGCAGCAGCAGCAGATGGACATCTCGAAGGCCATCGTTATTTTTCACAGAGGATTTCTTTAATTTAACCTTTTTAATAAGGAAGGAAGGGATTCTTTTAATTTGTCAATGAGGAAAACGTACCTTTTGTTTACTTTTTATCATGAACTTATTATAATGAAAATTAAAGACTCTCGATGCTGAATTAAAAACGGCCCCTCTTTAAATTTCATTATTATATCATAGTTGCAGTGGTATATAAAATTATTTATCCGATATCATTGATTACATGGAAGTAATTCTGAAAACTTCACTTACTTGGACCACTTCCCGGTAGAAAATCTGCGGATTCGTCATCAAAAGTGTGCTCGTTTCGACTTTAGACGACTCGAAAATGCTTACAAGAAATGCTTTAAAGTTGCATTTGTGTATTTAATATAGCTACTTTCATTTTAAAAATATCGCTTTCAACGATTTTTAGTTTTTCTCTCGGTGTCATTGCCATGCGATTGGACGGAAAATTATTTAGAGAATGTTTTCTCCTTTGATCTGTGACGCCATCGCCAGTGTAAATGAATTTGGATCTTAATTGTTAGCGACGATAATTAATGATCGATGGACCATAATGATCTGACTCGACTCGACCAAATCATCGTTGCCGGAAGAAAAGCATTCTCTTCTAGACGCCACCAAACACATCATATGTTGCCGACTGCTGATTCACTTGCATCATACTTATATAAGAATGGTTCGTGCAAAGAGAGCGTCTTCGTTACCTGATTTTGGTCATTTTTCACTCCGGAGCTAAGCATTTTTACTAAAAGGACAGGGAAGAATAACTGTTTAATAGCGATGGTGAGAGGGCTCATTCCATCGACCAAGAAACTTTAAATTATCTGCGTCTTCTTCCTCTCCTTGTCTACAAAATGGTTCCTCGCGAAGAAACAGCTAATTCGGTGAGAATGAAATATCGCGGAGCAGAGCAATCAATGACCGATGCGAGATTGAGACAGAGAGATTACACATCGAAAAGTTGAAGTGCTGTTCAAATAAATCGTTAATCCTTTCTTAATCAAGTAAAAACTGCGTCTTTGTGGATGAACAAAATTAAGACACTTTCTAAGTGCGAAAAGCAGATCATAGTTAAAGAAAATTATGTAATGATTACACAACCCGGTTATTCCACATCATGTGGACACTTCATGTGTCTTATTACTCTCGAAAGAAAATAAACTTTTCCGGAAATTGGCTTGGAATGGTTGAAATGCTAATAAAATGGATGGAGTGCGTTTGCCGTTCGTTTGGCCGTGAAAACACTTTCCCTGCACAGCGCTGAGTTCTTTGACCTTCGCCTCAGCCAATGTCAATGGCACCGCTCTTTTCGGCACCTAAGCTAAGGAATTTAGACGGAAGAAAAACTCGAATGGAAAAATCTGAAATTTCCGAATACCGATCCTTATTCCGTTCAGATTTCGGTTGACAAATAAATTAACTTTACTTAGTTGAAAATGGAGGAATGTTTATAACAATTATTTGAAGACCTGCAAATGAAGAAGAGAGATATCGAATGCCAATGACGAAGAACTCATTCAAAACATAAATTCATAACAAGTCTCTTTATTGAAAGCCAATAGAGCGACCGACCAATAGGCCAACGACCGGCGAAGGACGAATTCTTCCCCACGTACACACATTATTAAAAAATGTACTCTCAATAATTCGATACATTTACTTTACTTTATCTCAACACATTATTACTCAATACAATTACAAGCGAATCGGTGAATATTTTAAAGAAATACCTACTTGTGGTATATGCTTACAATAACCGTATTGTATAACAAACGCGATGGACCTGTTTTTCGCAATACCTCTTTCGGAGATATACGCCATAATAATTCGGAAACGTAATTCAGTGATCCACGTTTAATTCTTTGGTAGAATGTCATTTGAGTCCTTTAAAATATTTACCGATCAGCTTGCAGTATGAAAGCATCTCGTGTGCGTGTATAAACTCGAAAAAGTGCGCACACTGTGCGCGTGTATTTACTCGAAAATAATGCACTATTGAACGTAATGTGTCGGAAATTGAAAATCCATTCAAATCAAATGCGTACCTCATAACGTGCGATCATGTCACGTGCATTCTTACATTTACGAAAGACCAGTACATGCTTGCATCGATTGTGTAATAACAACATTAATAAAAGCTTTCATTTTGTTACTAGATCGCATTTATCAATAAATAATAATTCGTCACAATAAAGGTCCTTAAATTTGCTGAAAATGATATTTGAAACGCTTTTCTTGGTGAGATTCGGAATGAATAGCGAACGGATGAGTGGCAGTTGGAAGAAACGCACGTTGAACTCTCCGAAGCGTATTCTTAGGAACAGCAGAAAAAGAATGATTTATCTAGCATCGGATAACGACAGAAAACGATCAAATGTTAGCAGGATATAACAGACTTGTGTTTTCGGAGAGATAATTACAGCTAGATATGGATTCACTATCTGTAGGCAGGTTCTACGATCATCCCGCTAAGTTGATCTTTTCCGTAAAATAATTTCTTCCGATTATTTTAATTCCGTGGATTATTTCGTGAATTAATTACGCTTAAAGTGACATAATTTGAATGAAGATTTTCGTTTTAACGATGTTTCCATTCGACCCCACGACATTTGAGGGCGATGACCATCGGAGAAAAAAACTTCTCCTTTTTATGATTATGCGCACCTTTCTACAAGTATACGGTTTTAGCTACGATTTTCCCGTAATATTTCGCAATATTTTAATTTTTATCCCGATTTATACTGCGAGAAAGAAATGTGGGATTGGAGGCTCTATTACAAGTACATTGTTCGGACGCACGCCGAATGCGGCCAACGAACTTAAGATTTTATACAGAGTAAGGCTCCGGTTTCGTCGAATCTTAAGTAAATTGAATAATCTTCATGAAATGTCATTCATTCGCTCCGAATATCTCAAAGATTGGCAATGTGAATGTGACCGGAAGTTATATGACGTCAGCGGGAAAAGGTCCTTCGTCATTGGTTACGTGAGAGGTCAATGCACCGGCCCACTTACTTTCTCTACATTCGTGAGCCGCCATTTTCTAAGAAACGCTGGGATTTCCATCATTTCTTCCTCCTTCAATTGCCGCGAATTTGCCTCCGAATCTACAATATACTTCACCGAAATACTTTCTTCCGGTTAAGGAAAATCTTGTATCTTCCGGAATCATTGACTTCCACTATCCTCTGCAGGGGCAATAGATTTAGAATGGATTGAGGATCTATCGTATTAATTGAGGATCTATCGTATGGATTGAGGATCTATCGGATGGATTGAGGATCTATCGAATGGATTGAGGATCTATCGATTGGATTGAGGATCTATCGGATGGATTGAGGATCTATCGATTGGATTGAGGATCTATCGGATGGATTGAGGATCCATGGGATAAATGATGTTGGACAATATAGTTTTAGATGTAAACATAAATTCTTCTCGATCTTAATTATCGGCCAAATCTGATCTTAATACTATTCACTTTTCCTCATTTCTTGTAATATAAATATATAAGTTCCCAATCAGAGTAAGCGTTGATCACGAATTTCCCCATCCATAAGGAAATTGTCTCTTGCATAATTGCAGAAATTCGATTCAATTTCGTACCGGTTCGATGTCTCTGAACGACCCATTTATTACGCATATTTATGGAAACTTCCATATTTTAATAATAGGTATCGATGTAATTTATTTATCGATTCATTTCTTGTTTCTTATCTAATGGGTAAGAATGCATCCGTTGTTCGTCCCAAAAGAATCAATGCAAAATTTGACTCTCTTCGGAGAATCCTACTCAACGCACTCTGTGAAGGCAATTAGTTGAATTTGCAATTTGGTATTTTACCGTTTCTTATCGCGTATTGAATCAGAGAGGGATATACTCATGGAAAAGAGTATTGCACTGTTTATCCCACCATGGCCGAATTTTCCTTCGATTAATCCTCAGTTTAATTTAATGGGTAATGTTCGTACGAAGAAGTATTCAATGATACGAAGGGGTCTGCACGTTGTAAGCTAATCGGTTATATAATTGTCCAAAATTTCGCGATTTCTTTGTATATTTGCTTACAATAAAATCTCCCAGTTCACTGTTGTGTATAAAAATCGAGAAAATGTGATCGCTCTGGCGTCGAACCTAAAGTCATTGAAAGACGTCGTTGTATATTAAGTTTGGTGAAGGAAACCAATAACCATTCGCGGAATTCCATTCTAAATCCTACCGCGAAGGTCCTCAACGTAGTTCCTCCTTTTAATTGGTAAAATATAATACGGTAGAATACAAATGGTCTCCTTGCAGGGAAAAAAGGACCATTAGGATAACTGCTTTTGTAAGACGTACTTATGACTGCTGTTCATATGCCTGATTATGAATTTCTGTCATCTACGGAAATGCCTCAAAAAGTATTTGAACTTCCCTCTTTACATTTCATATCAGGACCAAAACCAAAAAAGACCGTCTGGTTTCAAACTCAGAAGTCGTTCTTCAAAGAGGATTGCATATTGATATCAAATAGGTAAAACCCTGACCGTTTATAAGGTTACAAGTCGATATTTAATCGGAAAGGGCCTAAATAAGATTCCTTTATCCATCTTTGCATCCTGTGGTAGAATTGAAATGACGCTATGGCATCGAACCAAGAATCATTAGAGACAAGGTGAGCTGCGTATATAAAATGCATTTATCACATCAGTCGAGTAAAAGTTACTTGCATACTTCTAACTAATTGGTGAGTATTTACTAAAGTACCCTATTACTTTCGGAAGCGCTAGTTTCCCAAGTTCACCTAAGATTATATGATAATGGGAAACTGTACACGGTGTGGCATCGAGCCTAGGTCCACTACCGTACGAGATGTAGCCGCCGATTAAAGACCCTTCTAAGTGTATGCTGAATTTCGAGTCGATATCGGAAAAGCGCATTCCCCTTTTAATTGTTTGGTAGAATGCAAATGGTACACTGGCGTCGAACCAAGGACCATTAGAGAAACAGCTTCTGTACAACAAATTCACGGATGCAGTTCAGATTCCGGTTACGAAATTCTCGGGATCATAAAAAAGATTTCATTTTCTGCCGTACATTTCTCTAGGGAGAATTACGACTATCTAGAGTCGAACTCAGGACCTTTTCATAAAATTAGATGTCATATTTGGTAGGGGCAACAGCGACCGATTCTAACATTTAACGTCCGTTCGGGAAATTCCTCAAACGTTATTCCACTACTCATTCCCCCATATATAATTGAAATGAAGTCCTGGCGTCGAACCAAGGGCCATCAGGATGACTGAGTTATAATACATATTCATAACCACATGCCGGGATTCCATTTTATCGGAATGAGCGTCAAAAGTTCTTAAAAATCGCCGCACTGCATTTTAAACTGGAGATACGCACCTGGCCTCGAATTCATCTAGTGACATTTCTTCCACTGGGAGAAGACCACCTCATCTCATCATTTCAATTCTCTATTCTACCGGTAAAGGCCTATAAGATATTTTTAAAAACTCTCGCAATGTATCCACGTAGGGAAATTCCGATTTTTGTGACCTTCTTGTATCGAACCCACGACAGCTAACGTCGAAGTCTGAATTATTGTAATGGTCAGTGCGTCGTAAAAATTTCAAGTCGATGACCCTTGTTTGTGTATCGGTAGGAAATGAGTGACAGTGAAAGAGAAAATTTAAGTTTGTTGCACATTTCGATTTATTTCGGTGCTCTTGAGCGTATATTTGGAATGCAGGCGATCGCTTTTTCCGTTTTAGTCGATCGCTGTTAATTTAGCTCCAAATCGGAAGACGTTTGTTTGTTACATAGTCGAACCGGGAAAAAGGATATTCATTTGAGTAGCAGGGTAAACGGAAGAAGAAATCCTTTTGAATGAGGCCATTGAATGTGGGAAGGACCGCTAGTCGTGAAGGGCGCTTCGGTAGACTCTCCTTCAAGGTCTTTGCCGCTCTGGCTGTCGAGCCTCAGCCGAACGAGCATTCAGTGCTAATCCAGCGCTCTTGTTGGACGTGTGTGTTGTTCTGTGTCTCTTTGGGATATTTCATTGGAAGTGTTTTCAGTGGCATTCATACTTTGGACGTGATTGTGAAAGTGCATATTTGGATCGACGGCCGCACTGGGTGAGTCTAAATCCGCACGCGACCTTCGAATCCCGGAAGTGAAATATCCACGGCCAAACGGGTTCATCGCTCCGATCGCGGAGTTCATTTTCGGATATTTCCTCGTCCACTCGTAAGAAATTCGCCTTTCGGCAGGAGGAACAGGTCATTTCTTTACCTCGTAATGTGATTGAAAAAGGAGTGCGGCAGGCGAAATGCCCTATCTAACTATTAAATTCTCTAATGCTAACGATGTCAATGCTAATTGCTGCTTGAAAATAACCACCGCGAGTACCGGAATCTTTTCTCGCGATTATTTCTTCACGACGCTTCTTCCTTTCCTCTGACGAATTGTATTAACTGGAATGACAAATATCTCGTCGACGAGATCCGTGCCGATAAATTAGCGGAGTGACTTCCGTCGATGATTAAGAGAGTGTCGAAGTGATTTGAGATCGAAATGCAATAACAGATCGAATGCTCCATCCAAATGCAATAACAGATCGAATGCTCCATCGAAATGCAATAATAGATGGAATCCAAATGCAATCCGTGTGTTGTTTGGATGAGTCAAGTTCAACGGCCGTCCGTTCATTGTGCAATGAGCGATGTAGGGCGGCAGGTCATTGACGTCTCCGCAAATTCCATCTATTTAATGAGGGGGCCCCAAATTGAATGGGGCCCAAGCCGCATCTCCGCGGCACACTTACTCGCGGCCCACTCAACGGAGACATGTCAAAAATACGATCTAATTAAAAGCGATTTGTGAAATGGATTCCCTTTGAAGCGGATTGCTATGCGGAAGGGGAAAACCCTTCTTATCTCATATAGTATTATATATATATATATATATATATATATATATATATATATATATATATATATATATATATATATATATGCACACACACACGGAGTATATCTGATGAAGACATAATCGTATATGAGTATGAAATTGTACATTAACGTGTGTAATAGGTAGGTTCTATTCTATGTAAGGGTTATTCAGATTAATTCAATATTTTGATAGGAAGTTTAGGTAATTTCATTCAGAAAAATAAGGTGAATAATCACGGAATATGTTCGTAGTTTTGAAATGAGTTGTCACGTTACGAATTTAAAATAAAATGTTTGTATCGACAATATATTTCCAACCCATTGATCTGTCAAATATCTGGTCGACGAGAGACATCGGCAGCCGATTCGTTACCCAAAATAAGTTCCGAATTCAGTCAGTTTTGCTCTGAAAGTCGTCTGTATTTGGACGATTTAATTTATTGCTTTGTTTTTCAGAAGTTCGGTAACCCTTTTAAGTCGCTTCATCTTTTCAATTAATTTTATTTCTTATAAGCGATGACGCCGATGGAATGTTTGTTCAAACAAGAATTCATTTTTGAATTACGTACTTTTTTGGACAAAAATTATGTGACAATCGCGCATTATGAAGTATCGATCTATCGAAATAAGATTGTTGCGGCATTTGGCAGTCATTTGTTAATGCATAATGAATTCGGCGACCGCTTTTCCACTGTTTTGGGCGCAGTCATTTGTTTACGAGATGGCGATTGCAGGCGAATGACCGCCACATTAAAAGGCTGCATAATTCGGCGCCAAAAATGTCGCCTTTGTAATACATTAACACAAATTTCCCGTTTTTCGCTCGAAGGGTGTCATCTTTCGCAAATTTAATCGAGTGATCTCTCGTGCTATAGATATAACAATCCAGTTTATGGCAAGAGTTTGTCTTATTTAATTTCTTTACAGCGCACTACACACTTCTTGACAGCGAAGTGCGATTCAATCAAGGTTAAAATAGAGTCATATTCGATACTTTCGAGAAAATCGGTCTCAGATCACAATTCTTTTTCAACTCGCGTATTTTGGTTTATCTCTCAAAAAACACGGTTTCTTCTCTTATCAGAATTTGCCTCTTTTCGCCACCCTACGCTGTTAATTTTTCTGTCAAAACCTTTGGCGACGAATGTCTTGCCAAAAATCTATGATAATGTCGAGAATTTTTGGGAAAGAGAGATGTAGTCTATTAATGCATCTCCTTCTATTTTCTTAGGAAAAAATTTGTCAAATGAAGATCCTTTAAGGTTGTGGATGACGTGAAAAAACGAACTTATTTATACTGGAGAATTTTGCACAAATTCGCCACTTACGTGGATCATTCTAAACATCGTAACGATGGCGGCTTTTTATTGTTAGTTAATTGATTATTTTGGAAGGTCCAATTAGACACTAATAAGGGTAAAAAGAGAGAGTCCGATGATAAAAGATGTCTTGTATTCCTAAACGGTATTGTAATCGCGTTTCTTATTTAAGATCAGAAATTGTTTGCATTGAAAAGGATTGCTACTTCACGTTGGCAATTGTCGGCAGAAGACCGAAATACTCATCGTTTTTCATTCTTTTTTCGATAAATGAAATAAACTAACTTTTAAACTTACTTTTTTCCGTAAAGCCGGAGACTTCAACGCTCGACTAGAAGGTAGCTTTGGTATATTTGCAGAGATTTGCGGTAGAAAATGTCATCTTGTTTGCGTCAAATTGCGTCGTTTAGCGATTCTCCGAATGCATTTTTCGAGGTTTGCTTTAGAATTCAATTTGAAATTTTAGTAATGGCGATTCATTTCGAACGCGCTTCCTCGTCTTTGGAGGACGTAATTTTAAAATCTGTATATAATTTTAAAATCCGGACAAAGGAGAAGATGATTATAAACAGAACGGTATGTCAATCTCGGGAAACATGCAGTTTCGCTAAACAAATCTAGTTTTATGAGATGTAATGCTTAAAGTACGAGTAAATCAGATTTTGCGTCTAATTATAATGCGAATCGGATAATGAGATGCACGATAAGGATAAAATGTGTTGGGAATAATGTGAAGGAATGGTGCGCCATCCGTAGCAAGAATCGTCCGACGGTGAAATAATATAGAAAAAGGTAGTTTGAAAGGTGAACGAACTCTACTTTAGGGAGGCCATCTCTAACGGTACAGCCAGCATTCCAATGTGGGCCATTCGTTGCACTTCACTTTTCTATCTTCTCCGGACGGATAATGAATGCGTGACCTTGCCAATGCCGATGCAACCGACTATTATGAAAGACTCTTCGTGAACAAATAGAAATATATGTGCGTCGAAATCGGTATTCTGCATCGAATAGTGACCACGAAAAATGACTGAATTCTGTTTTGAAAGTCCTCCGATTCTGTGGTCGCAAACTACTGCGTCATGTCCATTCCGTTTGCTTATAAATGCCGTTAGAATTATCCATTTTCGCTCTTATTTGCCAAAAGCATGCTCTCCAGTCCTCTTTATCTTAGCGGAAGTCTTTTCGGGGAGATTTCGAGATAGATGCAAGCGAAAGGAACGTACGAAGAGCGTTATATTTATTGGGATTTTCGTTCGTTTAAAAGATATAATTCTGACGCTACTATAAGGATGGAAGAGGGAAATAATAAAGGAAGGTAAATATGAGTGAAATAAAAAGATCGATCCGAGTGAGTGCGCAATTGAGTTGACGTCACCGCTTCTTCGAGTTGTGTCACCATCCAAGATGGCGACGCCGCGCACGAGAACACCTAACGAAAATAAAAGTGCACTTTTAAGAATGCGCTATCTGTATGAGCGGAGAATGAAAAATATCTTCTTGAAATTCTTGAAAACTTTGCTCCCTGAGTGAAACCATCGGAATGAATAAAGGTTTCCTCCAAACCCAATAATTCTTCCTCGCAAATGAACAATTTTTCTTTCTTAAACGCTTTCCATCGACCTTTTGCTTACATTCATTTCTATCATTAATATAGCACAGTTCTTTAAAGGACCCTCGTTATGTTATTTTTTCTCTTAATTTTTCGCCCTCCTGCTAGTATCTAATTGCCATCCATGGCTGATAAATAAAAGATGAAATGGTTTGCAAGCGCAAGATATGAAAGTGACGTCGCCTTCGTTTACTTTTTCCTTAGTAACGATTGGTAGGACAAAATTAGAGAATTTTTTGAGATTCTGAATTCCACCAAAAAATAGTCTATAGATTGAATGAGCGGAGTCGCCTAAAATGATTTGCGTCTTGATTCCGCAACATTGTATTACGTGTGATAAATAAGCCACCGACGCATCTCAAATCAAACATGTGGGCATCACAGCTTGGGGATATGCAATGAGTGGGGATGAGCGTCAGGTGTGTTCTGTGAGATGCACCGTTAGGACCATCCCAAGAACCATTTTTTTCGGCCATTTCCTGTCCCACGCACATAACTGTGATCCTTTTTTACGGAGCATCTGCACCACCTCCGCTATTTTCGGGATCATTCTCCCTTTTCTATCCCTAACTAAGGATCCGTTATCATCATTTTTCACGTGGCCAAAGTTCGTCTCACCCAAAGTACCAAAATATTCCATAGTTGAATTATATACGAATATTTGAGCTCGATGTATATAAATATATGCAATTGATGCGTTGAAGTCGCGGGCATTTTGCAGTTAACATTCTTGGCGAAAATAAATTCGTTCTCTCTCTTCCAAATATGAAATTTTGCCGAAACTAAATAACGTACTAAACTGAAATAACTTTTACTTAGACTAGTAATAACGCTACGCTGAACGCCAACGAAGCATCTGACGAATGGTTTTAACTCTTCTCGTTTTTTAAAAAATGTCATAGTGATCCGTGAATTTTGATTTATACTTGTTGTTTCCATGCTTTACGAAGCGCGTCTTATTGTTTTCTAATTGCAACATACTCTGTCATCTTAAAGTCTGCAATCCAAAACCATTTACAATGAGTATTTTAATATATATTTAACATATAGGTTAAAAAGCAGTGCTTGGCACTATACAAATGATAATCATAACAATGATAATTTAAGAAATAAAAAATAGCGAATTGCGCCTTATTCATTATCATTAGTTAAACCCAAGAATATAAATAAAACTTAATCGGTGTATAAATAAGAATAAAATTTTTAACCATTGAACAACCTACTCCCACATAATTTATTGCATCACATTCTGCATTACATTGAACTAAAATTGAAGGAGTCCCCGTTAACATCAAAGTAAGGTGCAACAGGATAGCATCAAAGCCAAATATTGAACACTTCTCAAACAGAATAACTATATAAACGCATTAAAAGTGATTAAGATGAAATTTAAACGGTTCACAATAGATTAGAATGGTTGAGGAAGAGTTAAGTATCAATACAATTAATTGATACAATAATTATTGAAATAAATAATTGTTATAAACGTTACATTCCCTATTATCATTCAAACTGACAAATCGCACAAGATTTTTCAGATCAAGTTGGAATGCGATGGACGATATACAACAGGAAAGAAATATTTTTTAAATAGATTCATCGGTTGTACAGAAAGTGGGTTTATTCTATCGCTATCGATGAGTGTATGGACGCCGTCATTTCTTTTCCTTCTTTAAGACACTTCTCTGAATAGATCGTTTCTTTACCTTACGTAGTTTACTTATTTAAAAAAAATGCTTAGATATTAGGTAAGAAGATGTCATCTTGTGTAATTCGTGTAATAACTGGAGATCTTGAATCACTTTATTTCACTATTCAAAAATTTATTTGTACTTTTGGCGAATATTTTAGCACCTTCTCGGAACGCATTACTTTTGATAAAAATGCAAAGGTCGAAATGAAAAAGGAATATACTGTGGATACAATAAAACGAAAAAATATATATGTATATTCACAAATATACATACATACACATATAACCATACACACACACACGAGTTAAAAGTTGCATCTATACTGCAAGCTAATCGGTGAATATTTACCAAAATATCCAATTATACTCGGAACTATCTGTATAAACATTCTCACCTAGGAGTTTATCGAAATGGGAAATTATAACCAGTCTGGAATCGAACCAATACCGTGGACGTCGCCGCCCATTAACTTTTGGCCTCTCTTACCGTATGCTGTTTTTAGGGTTGATATCAGATTCGGAAAGACCTCAAACGTAATTCCGAATTTCTCATTTAATTGTATGGCAGAATGCGAATGGTATCCTGCCGTTTCCATTATGTTCCTAGGACCATAAGGGAAACGGCAAAACAAATTCGCGGCTGCTTTCCGGGTTATGGACTTCATATATTCTCTCCAATAGCCTCATAAATTGATCTAATTTTCCCACCAAATATTTCTCTAGGGAGAATTAGGACCTCCTGAAGCCGAACCCAGGACCTTCTCATAAAATAAGATTTCATATAATCATTTGGTAGGGTCATCACCGACGGTTTCTAAAAGTCCATATCGGGAATGTCCTCAAATAAGATTTCTTTATATTGTTTAGAAATGTATTGTAAAGAGTAAACAGCGCTCTGGAATCGAACCATTGATTATTAGCGAAAGAGTAAACCGTATTTATGAAACTTATACCTAACCGTAATTATGAAATTTGGCCACAGTTCACATTCCGGATTTCATCTTTCCAAGTTATCGCGAATAGTAATCCTAAGAATTCCTAATAATCGCCGCAATGCATTATAAAGGGCAGAATTTTGCACCCACCTGGCATCGAACACACGCCCATTTGGTGACATCTTCCACTTGTACAATAGCAAACCACGTCATCTGCAATCTCCGTGATTTTTAATGCTCTATCGCACTCTCTTTTTATCGCTCTATCTCTGTAATTTTGAATGCGCTTGTAATAAATTCGTCTCTGAACAGTTCCGAAGTTTCAATTCAGTATTACATCGGGAATGTCCTCAAATAATATTCCGTTATATCCTCTAGAAATGTATTGTAAAGAGTAAATAGCGCTCTGGAATTGAACCAAGGACCATTTAAGAAACGGAGAACTGCGTTTATGAAATTTATGAATCACCTCTACTTATACTCCGTGTTTTATCTTTCCCAGTTATCGGGAAGGCATTAAAAAATTGTCAAAAATGACACGAATGCATTTTATATGAGAGAATTTCCCACCCACCTGGCCTCGATCATTTGGTGACATTTCTTCCACTTGTACTATAGATGACTACCTCATGTGCGAACTTCATAATTTGAATTCTATATCATACGGAGAAAGGCCTCAAAACAACTTTCAAAAATTCGCCCAAAAGACCGCCAGGCGCCGAACTCAGTACCCATTCGTGAGAGACAATTGCTTTATAATGTTAAATAAGTGCCATTCTGACCTGTTCCAAAGTTTCAATTCAATATCTTATCGGGGAGGTCCTAATATAATATTCCGTTATCCCCCTTGAAATAAATGGTAGAATAGAAATATACATGTACATGGGTGGTCTGAAAAGTTTCCGACATTTCGTCATTTCTCGACGTGTTTTCTGAAAATTTTCTGAAAATATCTGAAAAATCTGGGGTCGGAAACTTTTCACACCACCCTCGTATGTATGTGGATATATAAATATATGTGTGTGTGTAGGTATATTTATAGATTGTCTGGTCAAATATTTCTGGAGAAAATTTTCCCTCTGTCCTATTTCGAACTGTTTTTTGCAAATATTCGCATTTGTTTCTTTTGCAGTTGGAGCCCAAGAATGGCCTCTTTCTTCCTCCGCTGGGATTCTCATTCCTGAAGCGGTGAGTATATTTTATCACGATATACATTGCCTTCCTTTTGAGAATACAACACTTTTCAGCCCATAGTGAGTGTGAGGCCTAACGAAGTCGCACAATTAACACGCGACCGATTCCAAAAGAGCTCTTCAATTCACTGTTCTCATTGCACTTCCCTTTTTTGCTTCTTTTGGTTTAAAAAGAGATCATTTGAATAAGGAGGAATCTGCATTTATTGCAAATAAATCGATAGTTGACTGCTTACTCATAATTATATCTTAATTAGGCGGATTTCTCTAAAATTATCTTATCTATGCCACAAGATGTTTTGATGGCCATCGTTCTTCAAATCGCTAACTTAATTTGGAAAATATTTTCGTCGGTGTGCATATTAATTAGATGAAGTTTCGCCACGAAATATATAAGTGAATAAAATGTAAAATAGCATAAATTAGAAATTTATATGAGAAACGACGCGACATTTAAGTCGTAACGAAATTTGATCTTATTTTATTTCAAGCAATAAACATTTTTCCTCTGCCTTTTTTCATGGATCCGAACATTTAGTGGTTTTCTTGGCTATTCTTCTTCATAGTCCATACGATTAAGTTTTTATGCATTTATTGTGCCCGTAATTATGTTTTGTATTTCCACCATAAATTGTAATGTTTGACACAACTTTTAAATTTTAACCACATAATCTCCTCCAATATGACATATCTATCAACTGTAGCACTTGCGTTCGTCATTATCACTTCAAACAGTTTTAAATATATTTTCCTTATTGCGAAGGGATTAGTGCAGTGCTGTAATCATAAATACAATTTCTTTGATGATGCTCGAATAATTTACCAGCCACTAATTTCGGATAAAGAACAATTATATGAGCAGAAAAAATCGCTTTGTTGATAGTCTGTCCAACGTCATGAAGACACCACGTAAATCTTATGTGCCCGTGTATTTCTTACGGGAGAACGGCGCGCGCTGTTGCTACAATTGCACAGAAAAACAAAGTTGACGAGAACTAATTTGGAAGACATTCAGCATAGGAAAAAATCAATTCTTTATGGCATAGTGCAATTAAATCAAGGTTAATTATAAACATAATCGAAGGAAATATAAGAAAGTTTTATTTTCAAGAAAATTGGGTGCAGAATATTATTTGTTTTGAATCGATCAATTTGGGTCTATCGTTCAAGAAAGAAGGTCTTTTCTTATATCAAACTTTTTCTCGTGAAATCTACTTTTCACGTATGTTATTGACTTTGTTGTTAAAAATTTTGAGTAAGAGTGTCTTGGGAAAATCTATAAGAGTACGCGAGTTTTCGGGAAAATGCAGGGAGAAATGTAGTCGCCTGCTACTTTTCGTTCTATTTTCGTTGGAAAAAACTTCCAGCGGGAAAGTTTCTCAGAAAATACTGAAATTATTTTTTATGCAAATCGAAATCCTCTAAGTTTATGGATAACGTCAAAACACGAATATATATTTCGATGGTGAAGCGAAACTCGGCCCGCACGGCTGTCCGATCCTTCAATTTTTCGGAAGTCTTTCTGCTCTCATCGATTCGATCAACAACTACAGTTCTTATGATTGCAGGTCAATAAATTGCCCGAAGATAGGGAATTTTAAATTTTCAAAATTTCATGCATGAATTATCGTTAATTACTGAGGAAGTCTCAATAAATGTAATGAATGAGTTGGAAGAAGTTCACGAAGATAAAATTTTAGGAAATATATTTCTATTTAACAGACTTGTTGATCATATAACAGAATTTGAAATTGAAGATGCAGTGTATAGGGATTAATAGGTATTTATTATTATCATTAAGTACATTGTTGCTGATAGACTGCTATTCTGGTAGCAACATTACAAACAACTACACACATTTTCACAAACATAATTAAACAACTCAGAACAACCTATATAATACCCTCACAAGATTAAACACTTTACAAGATAAAAACTCCAACATAACACAATTCTGTTACTAATTCCCTTGCAAAAACATGTTCTACTACTACTAAAACACTTGTTCTCTGAAAAGTTAAAACACAGAAACAATAGACATTCAATCATAAGCAGCATTAATCAACCCCTGCTCCCTCTCAAACATTCACCCTCAATCATATAGGTTTTTACAGGGTTCCTGGTAGGCCTTCGCGGCTACCGTAGCGGTCTCGAGGACAGGTCCCCACCGTACATGACCCTACCAGACAATCCCACTTTACTAGCAAGCTCTCTTTATCTACGAAATATTTCTTAGAAACACTATATGATTTTTGGGAAAGGGCTCGAAGACTCCTGCAGGCAAATTAATTATGATGAAAAAGTAACGTAAAACAATAAGATATCGATGCATGATTTTTTCCTCGTAACCGCTTTCTTCTTTTCTGAGAATTTAGTCATCCCTGTTTTCCTTTTTATTATATCCTCCCTTCGATGATGTATCAAGATAGCGACATTTTTTTGTATCTCTTTTTCCCTCCAATTCCATACTAGTTCTCAATTTGGCCGTCGGATGCGCTGTAGTTCTGCCCCGATTCCGAAGTAGTTGGCATTCCGAGCTCATAGATGGCTCTCCCGTTTCCCACCTCCACGCTTTGGCGCGCTTTTCCTTACGTCTCATTCTTTAATCTTTATTAATTAATTGATCACGTGACTATTCATTCGTATAAACCTCTAAACTAAGCGTTTTTTAACAGATATTTCTTTTGTTATCCATCCTCAAATGGATTGGTAATTATTAGCTTCAAAATTTCGTAATATCTTCGTGTAATTTATTTAAATTCTCGTCATTCCTGATCGGAAAATATATTCCAGGTCAAAAATATAAACCTTTTTATAATTTTCATTCTTTTGGTGCAAGTATCGATTTCGTACGACAATTCTTTCTAATTTTCTATAGCGAATGAAATTAAACTTAATTTTATGGGCATTTCTAATGGGCTCCTGTTTCAGCGATGGGGTTATATATTATATATGCCATTAATTTTATGAGGAACGCAAATCCTTTTGTAACGCACTCATTATAATGATCACCATTTTCAGTATCAAATTTTACTCACGAACTTTTCTCTAATTATTTTCAATCTTTCTGCGTCTATTCCAAAACATTTTCATGGAGAATCTGATTTGGTGCGGATTCTTATTTATTCCCTTGTTTATAGAGTAGATGATTGCAAGAGATTGACTTAGATTCACCCTATTCGAGAGGAAACAACGTTTATAAAATACTATTAAAATTTTTAAACCAAAATGTGAAATAATTTACAAATAAAATTTCAATGTTTTCTTTTAAAAATAATCAGTAAGCCATCTATTCACGCGCCAAATTTACAATATTTTATTCCTTTCAGTTTAAATATTTCTCTAAATTCACAAAAACGTCTCAGGAAACGCTCTCTTCTAAAATGATGATGGATCAAACACTTCCATATTCATACTTTTCACCTCAAATGAAACGCTATTTCAACTTCGGTTTGGCTCTTCGTAAACTCTGCTTAATTTAAGAGATTGTGGAAATCAAAAGGAAACCGTTGTATATGAAAATTAATGCAACGAGTATATCCAATTGGCGAAAGGAATCGATAAAAGGGCTCACATCGATTGATCTCACGGATGGAAAACGGAATAAAAACGGGGTAAAATAGCCGTTAAACCATAGAAATGGAGAAGAGAGAATTGGGTGAAGAAGAAGATGTTGGGTGGAAATGACTCTTTCCTATCGACCCTTGGTTCGAACCCTATGAGCGTCTCTCTCTAGTTGGTCCAGAGCGGCGCTGGCGTCGCCTTCGTTGAGATAGGTCGCTTCCGGGTTCGTGCTCTGCAGACCTACTTATCCAATGCTCACCCAATTAAATATGCCGTACATACATACACTATGCAATCCCTTCTTTTAAATTATTAAACAGATCTTCGTCTCTTAATTTCTCTATCCATTCCCACTTCTTCTCTCCCTTCCTTACGAATTCATCTCCACGAGTGATCTTGTTTCTGCAAATGATTCCGCATTTGCCTCCATTCCATCGCCGAATTAAACCGACAGATTAATTCGAATTGCTTTGATGATGGCCGAAGAATGGGCTTTGGTTCTAAAGATGCGTAAAATTGGGACAAATCGATGATCAGCATCTTGTAGGAGCATGTTTTAATCTTTGTTTACTCCCCCACTTCGATTCCTTTCTCCTTTTTGCCCCATATCCGAGGTGCATGCCGGGTACTCCCTCCCCACCCCTCCCTCCCCCCACGCAAATGATCGCAGCTCACTGAGTTGTTTGGTCCCGAGCGGACGAGTCGTCCCTACCTCAAGCCGAATGCACCCTCCAGATGTCCTCAAGGTAAGCAGTGCAGTGTGACGCCCTTTGGATTACAAGTGCGGCCTCCATGTGCGGCCACGCGGCGGCCGAGTGACAGCGTTTATTCGTGCTCGTTACGTAGATCATGTTCACCTACATTTTTACGAGCTATTTTCTTCGCTTCCTCGTCAAAGGAAGACCACGTTGAATCGAACGTTGAGTTCTTTCTCTCGATTTAAATTAATAACGATTGCGTGGGAGTGGCATTTGGTGGACAGACGTAAAAACGGTATGAAACATAGCGATTGGATTAAAATTAGATTAGACATTAAAATGCTGTAAAATATCGTTCGTAATAGTTGTGTGTCCGCAATGTGATTTTCTCTCTTCTTCGGCCGCTCGACATATATCCGCCGATTTCTTCGGATTTTCTTTTCCATTTCATTCGAGTCTCGAATTCGCACGCCGCTCTTCGCGCTTTGAAAAACAATCCATATTGTTTGCGTTGGAAATGATAATTTAGTGTCTCCTGCGATGGGGGAAATGAGTGCGAAGGTCAATTATTTTCCATATCCTGGGAAGTGCGTAAGATTGATTAGGGGCGTCGGATCATGCGTAGAAAGTGTTCCATTTGCTTTTTCAGGTCGAATTCCGCAGGATGGCTATTTGTTGCACTTTTGGCAAGCGCATCACTGACCCAAGGTCTTACTCTCTTTAAATAAATGACTAAACAGGAAGCGGAGACCTTGAAGAAGGAATCTAAATCAATTGCGATGATAACGGAGTCGCCCGATCATGACATCGATTTTTTGCGCCAACTATTAACTAAAATAACTTTTCTTTCTTCTCAATTTCGACGCTATGATAAAGGTTGCCATTGAAGTCGTTCGAACGAACGGATGCCTTTTCACAATTAAGGATCGCCAAAATAATCCGCCATTTTCTCTCTTATTCGCAAAATGGATGCTTTTTCTATTCTTTCTCATTTCCGTTCGCCGCATTTCCCCAAATATTTTCACTCAGAAATGGCATTTCTTACGCCCTCTGCAAATTGCGCTCGACATTTATTTTATTCCTCCAAATCGATAAGCGTCGATTCCACGGTTGTCCATCGCATTACGAATTTTAATACAAATAATAAGAATGTTTCCTTCTTCATTTCCACCGATATTAAGTCACTCGGTCAAAGTTTGCTTCTTTGCTTTGCTTCTTCGTTCGTTCCCTCGCTCGGTTTTTTTTCTCTTAATTTAAAGGCAGATTTATTGACGAAATCAATGTCAGCGAAAGATTAAAGATGAATCGATGTATCGAAATGATAACGCGGAAGTGAGAGATGATCCAAAATGGGTGGGGCTTTTGATTGTCTAAAATTAAAGCCGAGGTCGCCGCCATCTTGACATCCTTCATTTATTTTAAAATCTCTTTATTCTCCGGAATATTTATCATTTTCCTTACTTTGGCCATCTCTTTCCGATCTATTTATCTATTTTTATCTATTGTAATATATGGTCGGAGTTGAGAATTTCAGCCATAATACCGTATCTTACTTCCCCGTTGAGAATCGACGCACAATTCACTTATATCTTACCAATCACGGATAAAGCATGCGCGAATTAATATTTCCAAACATCGGCTGTTCCATTTTCTTGCGCGTCCATCTCTAACTCAGTCATTCTTCATAATTCTTCTCCTCTTCTTACATAATTTTCCCTTTCATTAAAATCCGCCGCAGTTTACCCAAAATATTCCTGTATTGAGTAACTCTGCTTTGGTTTTCTTCTTTCGAGGCCCAGAAAACGATATATTTTGTTATATCCGATGGAGAGAAGGATATAATAATTAATTATGAATTTGGGATTAAATCGCTCGGCGGAGTGAATTAATTCGAACGCTAACAGATCGGCATGTGCTTCCTTGCAAATGAGAAGGATCGTATGTTTAAGGAAGGAGATATTAGAATAAAGAGAAGTGTGTAGAGAGATGATAATTTGAACAATGTTTTCCCGACAAATGACCCAATTCAGCTGGCGCGACCTAATTCTATCTCCCTGCTGCTGGGTTAGGTCAGGGACTGTGATGACGTCACATCTGTTGATCTCTCACGATCAATACGTCCTTCTCTTCCGCCATCTTAGCCGATGACCTTACTCAACCGAATTGCACCATATAAACATAAGGGATTCGAAGGAAGGACTCCCCGATGAAAAGTGGGTCACTCCAAGTGCGCATGC
Source organism: Pachydiplax longipennis (assembly GCA_036926295.1). NCBI lineage: Eukaryota > Metazoa > Arthropoda > Insecta > Odonata > Libellulidae > Pachydiplax > Pachydiplax longipennis. The sequence continues at coordinate 2,784,117 of JAVFKF010000011.1, read as the reverse complement.
GTGAGTGGGCTATTTTCAGAAGCACCCTTCCCGTTCGATATCGCCTTCAAAATGTTTCCTTTCTCAACTCGAAAGCCGCTTAACACGCCATTTTCCCCTTCGACAGCGTCTTAACCGGGTCTTCCATGAGAATAAACAAGTCTATTCGAAGGTCTTTGAGTGGATTTTGCATCGCATCTCGAATGATATTTAAACAGAATTCGGTCCAAATAAAATGCGTATCGATATTTCTGTCCGTTAAAAGACTCGGAAATGAGCAGAAATCTTAAATGGAAGAGTAATTTAAGGATTCTCGCTTTTAGAAGGAAAACATTCGTCGAAACTTTAATTCTCTCTTCTTAGTCTTGCAAAATCGACCATAAAAATGTTTTAAAAAGTCTTATTCGAATTTCAAATGGAAATGATGAGTGCGATCCAAAAAGAGACTATTTTTCATCCAGAAATGTAAATATCGTAATTTTCGGATAAGCTTTAATCGTGAAAAGATTTCAAGGCAATTAATATTAACATTTATTTAATTTTCGTTAGTGAGTAGCGATGAGAGAATTGTTTCATTTAAATTCGCCAACAGAAATTTTGATTCTTATTTGGTAAACTCTCACTAAACGGGTTCTTTCCTCAATATCTCTAAAAGTAATCGGATTTTTCATTAAACGCACTTATTTCGAATTAATTTAAATATCTTAATAATTATACCCCTGATTTGCTCTTTCATGCATAATTACTATTTTTTCCATTGTTCTAGTATTTGCTATGAAATAATGTCAGCGCTGCATCTTTTAATAAATAATTTTTATTAAAAAAGATAACAATCAGCGAACGAAAAATATCGAATTCCTTAAAAACGTGAGTCTTTTGCGTAATGAGAGTCGTCAAGATATTTCCAGTATTGTACTTAACATTGGTATGACGGATGGATTCACTCATTCCAATAAATCGATAAGAAAGTTGTCTTCGTCATAATAGAACGGTTGAAACCGATTTGAATTGTTTCAACGGCCAGAAATAAATATTCGTTATAAATTGAATTCGTGAAATTATTCGAAAAATTGATGGAATCCGTCCATGCATCGGTCGGTGTTGAATAGAAGAAGAAAATCCGAAAATTAATTAATTTATTACGTTTTCTGGTGATTAACAAACGAACCAACTATTTAACTTTTATATAATTTCGGTCGTACATATTATTCATAAGATTACGGAAGTTGTTTTTAAAATGTAAAATGCACGGAATTTATTTTAAGGAACGTCTCGCCTCCGCTGAGTATCGGTTATCTTTAGATTCGGATTTGATATTTGTGCCATTTTAGAGCGACCCAATGCGCATGCGCAACGATTGCTTCCGCCTTTTCGCTTCTTCTGCGTGTCATCGCTGTTTCCGCGGGCGGATGACAGATGGCAGCACGACTAGCGCTTCACTTTCATCCCAAGAATGCGTTTCCCTCTCTCTCCCTTCCTCTTTCTTTCTTTCTCTCTCTTTCTTCCTCTTTCTCTCTCTCTTCCTCTTTCTCTCTTTCTCTCTCTCTCTTTCTTTCTCTCTCTTTCTCTCTCTTTCTTTCTCTCTTTCTCTTTCTTTCTCTTTCTTCTTTCTCTCTCTCTTCCTCTTTCTTTCTTTCTCTCTTCTCTGCCTTTCTCTCTTTCTCTTTCTCTCTCTTTATTTCTCTATTTATTCCTCTTCCTCTTTCTTTCTCTCTCTCTCTCTCTTGCTCTCTTTCCTCATTCCTCTCTCTTTCTTTTTCTCTTGATTCCTATTTCTTTCTTTCTCTCTCTCTTTATTTCTCTTTATTACTCTCTTTCTTTCTTTCTATCTTTCTTCCTATTTCTTCATTATTTGCTCTTTCCCTCTCACTATTAACACCATTTCCGAATTCTCGATAACTTCCGTTTCTTCTCGAAATTTCGATGAGGATATCCTTATAATAAAAATGTCTTAAATTAGATGACCTCTACAATTATATCGTGCAGCATTATGTTCTATTATATCGTTACATGTACGTAAGTTGATTATTGCATGATTTGTCTAATAAAGTGTTGTAGTTTTTTGTTTTTTTTTCATTCAAAGCGAAATTTGGTGGAAGACAATTTAGCTTATTTTTAATCCTCGAAAAAGACAGTGAACAAAATATCCTTTAAATGTGACGAAATGAGTCATCAGCCATTTTAAATCCGATGTACACTTCAATTCTGAGCTTCCCTTTGAGCTCTTTTGGTCTTCTTCTTGGTCTCTTCACATCTTTTGGTTCAGAACCGCTCTTGTCCAACGGTTGTCGTTTCTTCTCGCCACATGGCCTGCCCACATCCATTTCAGTGACCTTACTTTATCTATGATGTCTGTCGCTCCTGTCTTCATCCTCACCCAGGTGTTGCGTTTCCTGTCTCTTCTTTTGTTTCCAAGCATACATCTTTCCATACTTCTTTGCGTTGGGTCGTTGGGTTGAAGTCGCTGGGTTATTGCTGCGTTTAACACCCAGGTTTCACTTCCATAGGTCATAGGCATTATTGACTTATGGTATATACGAGTAAAAGTTGCTTGCATACTGCAAGCTAATCGGTTGAATTCAGTTTCGTACCAAGAAAGGCCTCAAAGCAGTTTTCAAAAATTCAAAAAAAGACCGCATGGCGTCGAACTCAGGACCATTTGGTGAGATACAATTGCATTGTAATGTTAGATAAGTGCCATTCTGATCTATTCCAAAGTTTCAGTTCCATATCTTATCGGGAAGGTCATAAAAATAAGATTCCGTTATCCCCGTTTGAAATGCATGGTAGAATAGAAATGACGCTCTTGCATCGAACTAAGGACCATTAGAGAAACTTTGAACTGCGTGAAGAAATTTTTCCAAACGCCTCCGTTCTCATTCCGGGTTTTATCTTTTCAGCTTATGGATAAAGCATTAAAAAAATTGTTAAAAATTACCGCAATGCATATCATTCGGGAGAATTTCGCGCCTACCTGGCGTCGAACACACGGTCATTTGGTAACATTTCTTCCTTTGATGATATGGAAGACCATCTCATCTGCAAAAACTGTGATTTTGATTGCTCTATCGCACCGAGAACGGCCTCAAAACAGATTGCAAATAATCGCTCAAAAGACCGCTTGGCGTCGAACTCAGGATCATTCCGAGAGTGAGAATAGCAAATTAATATTAGATAAGTGCCATTCTCACTAGTTCCAAAGTTTCGATTCAATATTTTATCGGGAAGGTCCTAAAATAAGATTCCGTTTTCCCCGTTTGAAATGCATTGTAGAATCGGAATGACGCCCTTGCATCGAACTAAGGTCCATTAGAGAAATGCTGAGCCGCGTAAAATAATGTTCTCAAATACCTCCGTTCTCATTTCGGGTTTTATCTTCCCAGCTTATCGGTAAGGTATTAAAAAAAATTTTCAAAAATTTCAGCAATGCATTTCTTACGGAAGAATTTCGCACCCACCTGGCATCGAACTCACGGTCATTTTGTAACATTGCTTCCATTGGTACTATAGAATATATATATAGACTATATATATACTATATATACTATATATATATATATATATATATATATATATATATATATATACTATATATATATACTATATATATATATACTATATATATAGATTACCTCAACTTTAATCTCCGAGATTTTGGTTCCTCTATCTTACCGATAAGTGCCTCAAAATAATTTTCAAAAATCCGCGCAATGCATTCTTATGGGAAAATTGCGATTTTTGGGAGCTTCTGATAGCGAAGATTCTGAATTATTCTGGTATCTACAGAGTAGGGCCAGTAAGTCGTAAAAATTCACGTCGATATATATAAATATATATATATAATCAATGTTCTAATTTATGATTCTGCTTCTTGAAATATATATAATTTCAGACCTTTTCAATGGCCGTTTTCAATTATGCCGTTTATTCCCGTCTAAAAGTAGTTATATTCGCAACATGGCAGTGTATTTACAAAATATGTGCATATCCCGTAATTGTACATTATTTTGCCTTTTTTGTAATATGAAATTCTAACTAAACCCAATTATCCCGTTCAAAATATATTAATCTAAGGAACGTATGCCAATTGACCTTCGGTGCAGTTTAGAAAATATATATTTCACCAAAAGTAAATTATCTTTATATGATAAAATGGATAAGAGGTAAATAATAAATTAGATCGTGGTTGAGCGGCGATCCTGTGGCAACCCGCGAATCTCTCGAGCACTGTTTGCTGCCGACTTCCACGGGGCAAATGATTTGCCTTCGTTGAAAGCATTCATTGATCTTTCAAATGAAAGATGAGAAGGCAACGAAAAAGTAATGGATTACACTAAGACGAGAAATGTTCGATTCTCTTCTCTACAAATATTCTCAACTACGCAATTACTTTCTATGGAGAATCAACGGGCACTTCTGTCAGTTTAAAGATCGAACTTTTCATCGCTGGACATGTTGTATTTCTTGATGAATTGTTTCAGATTGGTATTTCCTCTATACATATATTTTAAATGATTTCAATTTCATTGTAAGAGATAATAATTGATTTCGGGCAATAAATAGGGTTTAAGAAGGCTTCCAAATTCTTTTTTAAGAAACTTCGCCACAGCAATACTTAAATTTCCATCGATAGCGAACATTTGAATCGAAGAACATTCGTTTGCAAGTTTTCGTGTTTGAGTGAGTGTACACATACAATCAAACTATAAAAGGAGACTCGACTGCGACTTGTATGCGATAATAATTAATAAGTAATTTGTGCATAATAATTATGTATATTTATTGGGCTCTAGAGTATGGTTGTGAGAGTAATTTCAATAAACATGTCATCTGAGGTACTTAAGTGAATAAATGTTACCGCTGGTGGATTTACGTCTTTCTGATCGCCTTAATGTTAAGACCGGAAATTCGTAATATATATTTTACTGCTATAATTACTGTATTAATACCGAAAAGCAATTAAAAATATTAAAATTTTCCACATTAGGAAGCGAGATATAAAATATTTGGGTTATATAATAGATAAATAATATTTAAATAATATAAAAAAGAATACTCTGTAACTTCTCAACGGAGAATAATTCTTGGTTAGGCCTGTCATAGCAACATAATTTCATGAGACATATATACAATGCTGATCATGTACTTAAATAATATTGTCGCATTAACGGTCGTTTTCATGCCGATTAAACTGCATTTTGTTGATTTTGTGTCGATATTAATAGAATTGAGGAAATTCACGAAATCTTGTACGCCACTATCGATTTCCCCCACAGTCATATTTAATTCCGTCGCTTCCTTTTCGACTTAAAATGTGTAGTTTATCAATTCCTGTAAGTATGGAAAATTTGCATTATTTGTGCAAATAATATTTAACCTCGATTGTTTAGATAACTAACTCCGGGAAATAATTGCATTAGTTAGGATTTCTCTATAAAGGAGAATTTGTCGATTTCCCTCAATTATAATTATTTTAGCCGTTGGCAGCAATTACGCTCGATTCCTTTTATAACTATAATTTTCATTCTATTCAACAATTTTTATTGTTATATAATATTTCCATCTTTTTTCTATTTTTGTACTTCGTAGAATAAATTTTCTGTTTATTTTTTATACGAGCGTATTTCTCTTTTCATTAGATGAGTGCTGTTTTTTCTGAATGATGAACCTTTCTTTTCCTCAATATTCACATTTTTTTCTAATTCTAGGTTTCCTCATTTTTCAAGGTTTTCCTGTCCTGGGGTATTTTTTTTCGTAAGCATTAATTTAGGATTTTAAACATAAAATAAGTTTTCCTTTTTAAAATGTCGTAGTTGACGAAGGGTTAAAAAGGGACTACTCTGTTATACAAATTAGCGTATAAGATCACTTTCGGAAGTGCTTTGCAAAACTTTGTATAGAATAAGGAGAAAGCGGCATCGAAACCAAAAAGACGCCTCCAACTGATTATCTCATCCAAATCGGGAAGGTCATCAAACGGGATTACGAAATGAATGGTAAAGTGCAAATAGTCCACTTGCGTCGAACCAAGTACTACATTCATCGCTTCTGAAGGCTTATAGGTTATCCGGGAAGTTAGAAAATATTTGAAACTCTATACCGGGAACGTCGAATCGTAAGATGATAGGGCTAATTGAATCCAACGTTTGACATGATTAAGTTTGGATGGAATATTTCGGCTCAAATGGCCATATGATTATCATATCGGGAATAAGATTCCTCCATTTGAAATGTATCGTAGAATAGAAATGACGCTCTGACATCGAACCGAGGATTATTTGGGAAACGTATATTCCGGGTTTTACTTTTTTATGTAATCTGGAGGGTATTAAAAAGATTCTTACAGATCGCCGCAATGTGCTTTAAAAATTTAGCACCCACGTGGCGTCGAACTCATGCTCATTTGGAGACCTTCCTTTGGTTCACCTCAACCTCCGTATCCTCTATATTACAATGCCTTAATTAAGTTTTATAAATTTCACCTAATGGATCTTTATGAGAATAAGGATAGGGTTAATGTCTGGTATAGAAGTCATGATCGCTATGAGTCGCATCCTTTGTTTGCACATTGCAAGGTGATCGGTGAAATAAAACAATCTATTACACTGCTTGTAAAAGAGGACCAAAGCTCACCTAAGCGTATTTGAAAACGGGAAAATATAACGGGTCTGGTATCGAACCAAGGTCCATAACTTGGCTGCCCATTAAGTTGCGTTAGACACCCTTCCTAAAATAAGAATCCGAAATGTGGAATGGAATCGGTGAGAAGCAATTACTATAGTAGACGTCCTTCAAATCTCGCCTCTGAAATTTTTCTAAAATACTCGCAATGTATTCTTTAGGAGTAATCCTTAAGTCGTTGTAATTTCTAACATATTCGTGTATAAAAATATGAAAGGGCGGGAAAAATGCCAATTGAAGGGGTGGGCGAAAGAGAAAGGGAAGAATGCGACGGGATTTTGGTAGGATTTTTTGCTTGCTTTGGAGGGGAAAGGGCATTGACCTGGCTTGGCGGCGTCGGGCGTGGTCGGCGGGGGCCCCAAGGGGGGACGCGTTGGGGTAGGCCCTCTTCCTGGGCCCTTTTCGTCTCCCCCCGCATTTCTCTAATGTTTTTGGGCGAATTAGACGGAGCTCCCTATCCAAAAGAATTTTCGGTTTACTCGTGAGAGTTCACTGACTGTGATTCTGGTCTAATCATGTTTGTGCGTTTCTTTCCTTCGTTTCATTTTAAATGCGTCGAATTCCCGATATTTTGGAGAGAAGAAAAACGTCAATTTGTTTGGGTTTTCGAAATTAGCGAAGAAGCGTAGATGATTCGATTGGTCGCATCAACACTTTGTTTATCTGTTTTACTATTTTAGTTAGAAAACTCGTTTCAAGGCTGTAACTAGTAAGTTTTTCAGAGTTTTTAATAGAAAAATACATTGCCGTCGTTTTCTATTATACCACCGCTTTTCTAATAGGAGTGCATAAATCTAAAGTTTTCGAACCCATTAAAATTAGCGTAAGGAAAAAAGAATGTAAAATTGTTTATAATCGAATGTTCATTTTGATCGATAATCGAGCGTCGCCGCCGTCGATCGATACGAACGTCATTTGGACGGATCGCAAAGGCCGGCGAAACAAGGGCCGGCGACGGTCGTTTGTTTATTCATCTTACTTTCACTTTCTTCCGCGTGGCGTCGCTCCGCTCGTCTCCACGACCTACCCCCTCAGTACATGTGCTATCACGGTGGCGTGTGCATCGCCTCTCCATGATCTTCCCTAAGAGGTACGTGCATACCCTAGGTCATTGACCCCTTTCCCTTTCAGCCCGACGGACGTTCAACCCTTTCGATCGATCCCTTGCCATTCTTGTGATCGAATCACTACGTGTTTGTTTGTGTCTTCTCATTTGCTGTCCTCACAAACTTCAATCCTTTCTTAAATTGCCCCCATCGAGAAATATCGTAGACGGAAGAAATCCGGAAAAAATCGTCTCGAGAAAAAATTATTCGGATTGACATCCGTCGTAGGCATCGTAGACTTGGCACGCGTTGTTATCTGTCGATGAGATGAGGAGTGAGTGATGATGAGGAGTGCGTGATCGGCACAAACATTTACGAATCGTTACTTCACGCGCCCATATTTTCCTCTTTTTTTTTCTTTTAGAGGTCGTCGACCGGAGTCGGCGCGTACGCGCATGCGCAGACGATGCGCGCAAATTTGGCCCGCGCTCGAATTTTCCTTAAAAATGTCATAAATAAACGAGTGCCTATTTATGTATCGAATGACCGCTTGCGATAAAGTTTTCTTTGAGGTCGATGACATTTAGTGTCGAGTGGAGAATCTCCAAACGATAGAAAAGTACAACAAGACGTGTATTCGTATATTTGGTGATTTAGGACGATGCACATTGTGTCTGAGACGTGGACTCTCTATTTAATTCCTTTTGTAGATGTGTTTTTCTCAGAATGTTAGTCTCATTTTTTAGTATAAAGTGTTGAGTGTGTTTTGGGCAATCCGAATTAAATAAATCCCACTCGACTTGGATTCGCTTTTGTGTTTATATTAAATATTCGAATCGATCTTACAGTCTCACGGTGGAAATGAAAACAACGACATTATTTGATACTTTTTCGGCAATCGTTTAATGTGGTTTTACGCATAATTTATCCTGAATATAATTGCAAATACATCGTTTATTGCTATTGTGAAGCGGAATATACACCAGATGTAATTTCAGAAGAACCATTTTTCAAATTTCATTACTTTTATTTTCATTTTCGGTCATTTTATTTTTATGTAAGATATTGTCAAGTCAATTATATTTTCTTTCTAATAAAGATTGCGTTCTCTTCCGCTCATTTCTCCGATTTATTCAACGATTACATTCCAGTTGATCCTTTGCTCGAAATACATTTCAAATGACCAAATGTAAACTTTGCTTTCCAATTGAGTCTTCAGGAATCCGTTATTCCTGAAAATAAAACCACCCGCCAGACAAGAACTTACCGGGAAAGTACTAAATTCAAAATGTAATCGAGTTTACCGAATTAAACTTTACATTTAAAAAAATCTTTAAATACCCTTAGCATGAAACAAACTTTTCCCTGTGGATCCATTCGTCGAATTCCAAATAGAAATGACATTAATCTTATGTCACGAATCAGAGTTTTCTTTACGATCTATTGATTTGTTTAATTGTCATAGGATTGGTGACTCTTTATCAGATACAACACAAGAATGCCAATTTACTGTGACGATAGCAAAATATAGTCGAGAAATAATTAAAATGACGCTCGTCTTCGTTTAAAATTAATGTGAAATAAAACGATATTATTCTAATCGTAGATACTGTTTTCTCGATAACCCATCAGTTTTAATAATGATATGTCAATTTGAATGAGTTTATTTGAAAGGGCCTCTTTTCAAATCGCTCTCGATTTCTCTCCGCCGTGCAAAAATCCATTCTTCTGTCAATGAACTTCCGACTCTGTTTGCTGCGGCCAATGTTGCGTTATATCTGTATACTTAATGAATCTTTTTCTATCATTATATAAGTAATATCTTATGTATTTGCATTGAGGGAATTTTCAAAAAGTGGTGTACATGGTGATTATAAGTTACTCCAAACACTCAAAAATTTTTGTCTGTCTATCTGAATCGACGGAGTTTGATGATTCGTGATCATGATTTGATCCACGATCTCGATTGACTTTTTATCCCGATTTGAGAGCCCGGTTCGATCCCAGACTAGGAAAACAGTTCTCGTCAAAGTATAAGTAAACTTCCGGTTGAATACTTAATTTCATTTGCAAGATCAAATTGGAAACAATGATCGTACGAAATCGAGACAAGATACCAAATGAAAAGAAATTTTAAAAATCTTATTTTTGCCGTAAATTATCTTTATCGGTCGAAGTGTGATGATGAATTATACCATATTTTTATTGCTTTTTTGTACTTTTGTGATCGTTGAAGCCGAGCTAATGAACTTTCCTGTAAGAAAACACGGAGAATGGACTCAAATGTTCGAAAGAATGAAAGAAGGCAATATTCAGAAATGTTAGCATTTGCAGCGTCGATTCTCAACGCACGACCAAATAGGGAGAGTTTGTTAATCCGATCGCCAATGTTATTTCAATATGATGAATCTACTTTACGATGAAAATATTTAATTTTCTGCCACTTTGGATCGAATGAAGGAAACGGGAGTCTTATTTAATGTTAGACTATTACTTCTTATTTCTATTTTCCCCCTTTTATGCTCGAGTCTTCGTTATACAATATTGACGTCGCTTAGGCACACTTTCTCCAAAACCATCGATGTCACAAATTTCAAATTGTATAATTACAGAAAATCGACATTTAAAAACCTCTAAATTTAACTACAAAATTTCACAGGCAAAAAATAATATACGATTTAATCTACTACGGAGTGCAAAGTAAATAAAACTTAAACAAATCTACAACAAATAGAACATAATTTGAATCACCCAATTCTCCATACCTTAATAGATATAAGGGAATCAAAGTGTCCACAACTTATTTATAAGACCACATAATTTTATATAATAATCACTGCTGTGTATGTATTTATATCTTTGCCAATTTGTATCTATCTATTGTAGCTATCTACATATACACCCTGCAAGCCGCCTTTCGGCGTGTGGCAGAGGGTGCAAGCATCTCTATTTTCCTAGTCGATTATTTTCGCGTATTTTTCTCGGAAAGAATGAATTCTTGAATCGACTGGTTCTAGCATCAATTTCTCTGATCTTTCTCTCGGTATCAGAACGGCCTATATAACAAGGAGGGCGCGTAATATCGGCTACATCTTCTATGAAAGTACTCTGTTTGAATTTATCTAGTAATTTAAATCTCTGATTGAGCCTTCTTTCTTCTAAAGATTCCCATCCTGCCTCCTGAAGCATCTGAGTAGCACTTACCGATTTATCATAGCAATTTTTACAAAGCGTATTGCCTTTCGTTGTATCTTCTCTATCTCGCGAATACAGCACTTTTCTGCAGGGTCCCATACACTGCATGCGTACTCGAGGCCTAACTAACGCAAAGCTATCCCTTATCAGTAACTCCGTAAGGAAGCAATCTTAATTTTTCCGACGAAATAGAATGATGAAATTTCGTCAAAGGAAGTAATCGGAACTCACGATGTATCCTCAGTTCGACTTTGGATGACTGCGTAAAGAGTGCGCGTTCATTTTGATCGATTGCAGAATTCTTCCGCAGAATTAAATTATAAAATTGTTCCTTCGAAATGGAGTTGCAAAAGAAAGGAATTTAACGGAGATTCTTCATTTGGTCGCTTCGGATTCGACATCGCGAGAAAAAAAGACGAAAGGATAAAGCTGTTCCCAAAAGGCGATTATTAAGCTCTTTCCAATTTATGAATAAAGTAGACTATCTAATTAGTCGAATTGAGTTTTGAATTTTAATTAATATAACTGTTGGAATTCGCGACTCTTCGGTTTCGCGCAAAATCATGGCTCAGACAGGCGAGCGTTACGAATTCAAATTTTGCTTGAAGTGCTAAGGAAAACAGCGCCATCTATCCGCGGAAGTTGTTTAAAGTCGAAAGCAACAAGTGTGGATTCGCTCTGATCACATCTTTCACCAAATAATTCGGAAAAATAAGCGTTAAATGAAATTCGATCGACGTTCGTTTGGAAGACGCAGATGGCAGGTGGCGCCACGCAGCGGCCACTCTGAGAAGGACATTTTCGGGGGTGGGGTAGGTCAGGGATCGATGCTTTCCGATCGCAACTCAAACTATTTATTGGACGAAAGTGTTTTAGAAATACGCATTTTAGTCCGCATTCGCTTATGATTCAATTGCTTCTATTTTCGGCTTCCAAATATTCCATCTTCGAGAGGTTTAATAAAGAATAACAGTTTTCCTTAAGTTTTCTTCAAAATCGGAGGTAAGATAGAGACGCTAAAACGTACGCCGCTGAATCGTAAGAATGTCGAAAAATCGTAAGAATGACGAAAATGGGAATCTCAAATAGGTCATTTGAATACTCTTCTTATGGAATTGATCTCTAAGAAATGTCACTTTTTGCACTTTTCGCCGAATTCGACGCGATTGGAATTAATTTAAATTTAACTCTTTTGTTTGCGATGTTCATTTTTTCCGAAGATTAACCTCATCGACGATATTTTCCTTTTTTAAATCTCTAAAATTAATTTTTTGCCACTTGATCGTGATTTTTATAAATTAAGAATGAAATATATATAAATGGTTGTCGAGCGATAAAAAGACTCTTTGAGCGATAATGAATGAACCAATCCAAGCGGATGTCAAACATAAAATTTAACTTTTATTTCTCTTAAGATTTCATCGCTTTCCGTGCATTCAGGGATTGCCAATTTCGGTAAATATATTTTTAATCCGTCACATTTCATGCATCCTTTTAGTGCCTTATTCAATAATTACTCTACTTTTCTGATCGATTACTTTAGCGAAATCATTCCTCAGATCTTTTATTAAGTTTTTGAAGGACTTTCTTCCAAATATCACTCTAATTGAGAAACGCAATGTCTTAGCAATTGTTTACATTGTCCACCATTTATAGCCATATATTCGAATGAATTTGAGATCTGCCGATTGCAAACAAAAGTTGCTTTTTAACTTCCTCTACGATTATTAACTTTTAATGATTAAAGTCGAATTGTCAAAATTATAATAAACATCACAATTATAATAAAATTCTAAAATTCTATCGTGAAATTACTTTTGCGTATTCTGTATGTTCAATTCGTATATATTTTACATATTTTAAATTCGTATAAAATATAGTCTTATTGAATTAGATTTGAAAATCATCGGTTAAAAAAACAAACGAACAAAAGGTTTAAACTCAAATGAAAGCAGCGTATGTATAAAGTAATTAATGAATACATATATATATAATGTTGAATAGGTTCGATTATAATTTGGAAGCGGTGTGACGTCTTGGCTGACCTAGATTCGTGGGATGCACAAGATGGCGACGGAGCGCATTTCCCTGACCCACGCAACGCAAACGCTCTGAAGCGAGTTTTTCCTCTTTAACATATTCGAAGTGCAAAATAAACGATGTAACGAAGGAAGAGAAGGTTCCTCCGAGATTTAATTGAAGAAGCATCCGATTGTCATTGTCTGGAGAAGTACTTCATTTAATGCACAGTATTTATGTGGGTTTGAGTGTCGCGATTTCACGAATGTAGTCGAAGTAATTTTGATTCGATCGCAGAATATATATTTTAAAGTTATTTCCTTGACAATGCATTGGCATGAAATAGAGGAGAACATGGTTTGTAGAATATTGTCATTGAAATATGAATGAATGAGGGAATTGAATTGAATTCGTTTGATTTGCAGGTGATCGGTGGCTTCCCCGTCGATGGCATCCTTCAGCCGCTGAGTGCACCCAAACCAGATTAAACAAGCAATAAGGTAAATTAAACATTCTCCCTCCTCTTCCTTTCCATGTTTCGAGAGAATTAAGATTTCGCCTATTTAATGAGCAGAAAATGCCGTAACTGGAGTTGAAGGGAGCGTATTTTTGAAAATTAAGACGCTTTAATTGTGTTAAAAGTGGCCATAAAAATATAATGTAAGAGCATTAAATAACCCGCGCTTTATCGCATAATTTTTGAGTCTATTTAAGGAATGCATTCCAGAAGTATTTGTACTTTAAATTTCACTCACTTCTCTACGACATAGAAATACGATCGTTAGAGGGTCGAACGGAAATAGATATTTTTCTACAAAATGCATCCTTGGTTCGACTCCAGAAAACACTCTCATGAGGAAAAGTTCATTTTGATCGATTGCGAATTTCGCAGTATTAAATAAGAAAAATGTTCCTTCGAAACGGAGAAGCGAAAGAATGGAATTTGAACGAAGATTCTCAATTTGGTGGCGAAATATCGCTTCGGATTAAAGAAACGAAACCTTGGCGATTAGAATAAAGCTTAATTCGCGTACTTATTTCGGCCATTTCATATTTGACCTTAATTTCAGTTTTGAACTGGAATTGATTGTGGCGCGGAAAAGCGACAACTATCGAGCGAACAAAGAACGACGAGAAGAGACGTCGTCACGTGATCCCCGAAATGCGTTCCGATTGGCGACCTCATTTCGACGCGTCCCGACGCCCTTTCCTACGCCATTTCGGACACATCTTTACGTTTTTCATATTTAAACTGCCTTTTTTATTACGTCACACTTCTCCGACCTATTTTTTCCCTCGGAATATTTCGCAAAATTATAAATTGAAGATAAAATTAATCCGAATGAATAAATAGGTTCTTAGATTCTCTCGAATGCCTTTAATTTGCAATCGAAACATTCTTATCGCAATTGAAATAACACCAATGAAGAGCGTAACCGTGGACATTTAAATCCATAATTATTAATGGTTATGCAATAAAAGCGGCTGCAGTGAGAAGTGGGTCATTCCTTCCCCCGGGAATATCTCCTCCAAAATCGATATTTATTCCTCCAAATTGTTCTCTTTCGGAATTGAGAATCTTTTCCAAATCAAAGTCGATATTTGCAGAAATAGGGAATTATTTGCGAGTTGTTAAACGACGTTTCGGGAATTCTAGAATTGATATTTATTTTGCAATCCTTCGCGTTTGAAATTTAGCGTTAACAGGCAATATTGGCGGAATTTTCAATTGGTTCGAAAATTACTAATGTTCCACTCATTTTGCAATACTTAGCGATCTGGTGCATTTAAAAATCCGAAAATATTCTGCGTGATATAGTTAACCTTCTTCTTTCTTTAATTTCTACTAGGACGGAGTTTTTATTTCGTCCGTTACGTCTTCTTTCCTACGCTTAAACGTCCGTGTGAATTATTTTGGCGAAATTGCGTAAATTTTGAAATAGAACAGAAAATAAATAAGATTTTTGCTTCCCGGACGAGTGCGTTAGTTCCGGGAGTGGCCGAGTGGCGTCGCCGCCGGGATAGTTGACCTATTTCCAGAAACGGCAAATAATTGATGAAAAACTATTGACCTCGCTTCGATTCCATCTTTTTCCAGCATTTATCTCAAACTTGTCCACGTTATTTAGGCTCGATTTTGATATAAAAAATTCGAATTGAACTTCGATGAGCCTTTCGTTAGGGTCCGCCTAAAAGATCGAGGATATTATTCCCGAATTAAATAAAAAATTGCGTTGGTGAAAATGGCGCCATGAAGACATTTGGCCATCCGAGAATTATCGATCGCAGCGCCAAGATCGCTCCAACGGCGATTTCTTCAAACTCCGTTACGTAATTATGCGATTTTGTTGCTCCGGATTTGACATGTCGTCGAGAAAAAGAGACTTGATAAATGCTTTCTTTTTTGATGCATCATTTGTCGAAAGAAAGTCGACGAAATTACTCCAAAAGCGCTTCTGTAGATCCCTTGAATTTCGCAGGAATATTCCTTTTCTTAATTTGTGTAAACTGCGCAGTTATATGCATTTCTGATTTTACAAAAAGTGTTGGAAAACACAAAAGAGTTATTAGAACATTGCCAATGTCATACATTTACACCACAATTGCGATAAATACACCTGATGCACATCCTCAAATTTGCGTATAATTTCAACAAATTTACTCCTCTTATATTCACAGATTACTTGTGTTCGTTTTTTCTACGATATTAGGGCTAATTCACTTCCATTTTGTAGAAAATATAAGATTCGGACTCAACTGTATAAGCTAAAGATAAAGGTAATGATGGCAATTTTAATTAATCAGTCATTAATTTAAGAATTTCTCGAAAACTCCACGGATAATTCAAACTTTTGTTTTCCAAGCAGTCTAAAATAAATATCCTGTAAATTTTAATTCTATTATTGCTAAGAGTTTTCGTAGAATTTTAATTTCAAATGACATCTCTAATGTATGTTTTCAAAAAGCAATTCCTAAGCACGTATTTTTCATTGTGATTTTGCATTTGAAATTCTGTTATTCTATATATTCTGCGCTTCTTAATTTCTTTAACGATCGACATTTATCAAAGCGTACTCCGAATTAATATCGGCAAATAGGCCTTCTTCCACTGGTGAATGTAAAACGAAAGAGTTGATAAGTGTCTTTTTGGAGTGGATTTTAGACACATTTTATCATTCGCCATTTACAATTTTTCTACGAGAGAATGTCCTTAAATAAGGCGTTTTATGCCAATGAGTGAATAAATACTTTGGAAATTGTGCCAATCTTTTAAACCCGATGTGACTCATAAATTATAATTTACTAAACATGCATTCAGAATAGATGACGTTTTATTTGGGGAATTAAAAGCCAAATTAAACAAAAAGAGGGCGTATATTCATCACTTATGACTGCTGGACTTTTAACTTCTCTGGAAAGTAAAAATATAGAATATCCCGCCGTGCATTCCCAATATTAAGACCGCCTGGTGTCGAACCCGGAAATATTTCGGATATACAGAATTTTAAGTTGATATCATATCGAGGTGGTCATCCAAGGTATTTCCGTATTCCCCCTTTGGTAGATAACGATTGGGGACCTGCCATCGAACCAAGGACTTTTATGGAAACGGTAAATTGTATTTACAAAACATAATCATGACAACTGATCAAATGCCGAAGTAAATAATTCTATCTTCTCGGTAAACGCCTCTACAAAATATTTGTAAACTCCGCCATACATATTATATGGGAGAATTAATGCCGACTGCCGTCGAACCTTTTTCAAAGAGGAGAATGCATATAAATATTAAATAGTTACATCCCTGACTGATATCAAAGTTTCAGTTCGATATCACAACGGGAAGATCCTAAAATAAGATTACGTTATCCCCGTTTGAAATGCATGGTAGGATTGAAATGACGCTCTGGCATCGAACCATGGATCATAGGAGAAACGACAAACTGTGTATATGATATTTAAGAATCATTTCTGTTAACGTTCCGGGTTTTGCCTTTCCAGCTTATCGGAAAAGCATTTTTTTTTCTTAAATATCGTCGCAATGTATTTTAAATGGAAGCCATCTCTAACCACCGTGATTCTATTATCTTACCGAGAAGTACCTCAGAATAATTTTTAAAAATCCGCGCAATGCACTCTTACGGGAAAATTCAGATTTTTGTCATATTCTGGTATCGAGCCCATAATAAATTATTTTAAAATTAATGAATTAGGATTAATTATTATAAAAATTTCACTTCGATGGCCTTTGTTTAATTCCCTATATATGTATAGGTATATTAGTATATCCGGAGAAGTGGCCTTTCACGGGAAGATAGGAATCCGGCATGTAAACAGTCGTTATGTTTCGAAAATGAAGATCCCCTAACGGTCCTCGGTTCGATGGACCATTTTCATTCTAGAATACATTTAAATGGGAAATAGCGAATTGAGGACTATATGATATGTGGATACAGTTTATGACGCCCTTACCAATTTGAAAATGGTATCTTATGAAATAGTTCGACTTCTGTTGGTCTTAATCCTCCCTTTAGAAATATATGTTGGGGATTTCAAATATCTTTACGAAGCTTTTTCCCGAGAAGATAGAAATTTATATTTCAGCATAATAGCAGCAGTCATGAATATGTTTTGAAAGCACTGTTTCCCTGATGGTTCTTGGTTCGACGCAAGTGAACCATTTGCCATACATATATTGGGAGTTTAAGAACATTCCATGGTTAGGTGAACTTGGGAATGTATTTCCAGCAATTTCCAAAGTAATCGTTTACCGTTGTAATTTTTCTCGTATATAAAGCATCATTATCATCTTAATGCATTCCTTTCCTTCGAATTTTCTCTTTCATATAATTCCGTTTTTGTTTGTACACTTTGATGAAAGATATTTAATTTCCGGCTGTGTTTTCTGAACAATATCTTAAGGTACGAATTAGTTTAAAATTTGAATATGTATTGCAGTTGATCCGCCATGGAGGAGAGTCCTTGGGACGTGTGGAGCATAAGAGAAGAAGAGTTTGAGGAGCACGTGGTGTACATAGTGCCAGATCAGCCGGTGCCGAGTTCGTCGGAAGGAAACAAAGATGAAGAGGAAGGAGTGCCGAGCAGAGCTGAGGCTTCACTTCCAAGGAATCTTGTCCTCAGACCTTCACAGGCACTCAGCGATGTGAGTACTTAAAGCTATTTTGTTGTAATTATAAGCGACGATAAGAAGTTGATTCTGAATTGAGCATGGAGAGAATACAGTGATTTAGAGAAATGTAAGCAACCCGCACTCTTGCTATGCGATCGTGTTGCCCGCAATCACGGCGCTGATTTCGATTCACTTGTTTGGGAGCATTCTTCCCTCGATCACAATAATCCCTCTCCTCTTAATATTTGGGAGTAAATATGGTAAAGTAAGCACCGTTAATACCCGAAAAGCCTCGCGCGGCAGACAATCATAAAATACGATAATCAGCGTAAAAGAAAGTAAATTATGTTGAGGAAATCATTCATCAAGTGAATCACCTTTCAATTTGTGTTATTTTATGATTGGTTGATTTTCAGATCCAAGGAGTGTGGAGTACTAGTTACATCCCAAAAGGAACGCGCTTTGGCCCATTGGTTGGCGAAATCTATACCACGGACAACGTCCCCAAAACAGCTAACAGAAAGTACTTCTGGCGGGTGAGTGTCTTTAAAGATCTCTTTTCTAAAGTTAGCATTTAATGCTATTTTCATGTTCATTACGAGCCATTTCAAGCATAACGGATGTTCTTGTTTGTTTCTCAGGTGTACAAAGACAACGAACTATTTTATTATATCGACGGATATGACGTTCGCAAGTCCAATTGGATGCGATACGTGAATCCGGCGTATTCCTCAGAATCTCAGAACCTCATAGCCTGTCAGTACAAGGTAAGAATTGACACACACACGTGTATGTTTGTATGTATATGTGTATGTATCGGAGAGATGACATCCATTTATTTCTGCAGATGAATATATACTTCTACACTATCCGGCCCATCCTACCGAATCAAGAACTGCTTGTGTGGTACTGCAAAGAATTCGCCCAGAGGCTGAATTATCCTTTGACCGGAGAACTCATGCTGCAAAGAATAAGTGAGTGATACCCTGTTTATTTACTTACGGAAAGCGAATTTTTATTATCTTTTATTTTTGTTTCTATTCCATCGATTCTGGCGAGATATCTACATTCTGTTCCTTTATTTCTGCTGCGTAATTTAATTTCTATATTATCGTTCCAAGGTTCATTACCATCGCCCCGTAAGAAATCTAACCTGTTATCGTTTGAAAATGCAGTCAGCTACAGACTGATATTTTAATCAGATCTAGAAAATTACTAGTCACGTTATCACCTATATTAATCAACTTTTTGCGTTAATGCGGATTATGTACCTTGGTAAATACAATTTACTCTATCTTAATAGAATTTAGTGTGCATTTAGTGGCGGTTAGCATGATAACTCTCCAATACCGAGGTCCCGGGTTCGAATCCCGGATTTTTCCGCTTAGGGAATTGTCGTATGTTTTCGTGTATTGTTTTGCTCCTATGTGTTGTCTATTATTGTTGGTTAAATGGAATTGTACAATTTCGCCTAATAGAGTCCATTAATAATAATAATAATAAGGTAAGAGAAGACTAAACCATCCGCTGTTAATGGACGACCTAAAGCTGGAACTCATGAGAATCTAAAATCGATAATAAAAACTGCAGCCTTGTTTAGCAGAGACATATGCATGACCTTTGGCTTGGACAATTGTCAGCATTGAAAGAGGAATTGTCAGAGATGATTTCCTTGACATTAGAACCCGAAGGAAGGACGAGATCTAAAAATATCTAGGATCGGTAGAATAGACCATGGCCGATTGAAGAGAAAAGAAAAACAGTACTATGAAATACAAATGGAAGAGAATAATCAAACAGCAGTCCCAATGCTCCTTTGGGGTGGTCTGAAAGTGATGACATTGATAGGAAATATCCTGACGATGCCATCATCCAAACTCATCCTCTAATACAAGCCACGAAAGGATGCTGGAAGAGGCCTTTTAAACATGAAGAATGTGTGTAACATCTCACGAATGAAAGAAAAACTAAGTTCGTCTTCGGACGAACTTATGAAAATGGCGGTTGAAGGAGATGCTGGATACACACCACTCAATCTCCAGCAAGAAGGAAAGAGTTTTCAAGGGAGTAAAAGAGTTTAGGAAAATATGGACTTACATGATTGGTGGCGATCCTAACATTGACCTCTTTGCAATGGATCCACAAAGGATACTTGTATGTATTCCGAAGGGTTCCTCTTTGCAATTCAGGATAGGCTAATGAAGACCTTAATAAAGCATATTCAGAAGGTGAGCAAAATATACGAACTCCTTGATGAGGATGCTGCTCTATACTTTCAGACTACTCCTGTCATAGAGAAGATCTGCTTGAATAGATCTGTATTGACAGACAAAGCTATAAATTTTAACAGACCAGGCATAATAATGCCAACAAATCCTCTACAATCAGTGCCAATGTCTCAGAACATCCGTTGAACATCGACTGAGATGGAAAAATAGAAAAATACGAAGAGTGGCAATTAAAAGTAATCTGGAAATTGGTAGAGGTCAAGGTCATCCAATTGATTATCTCTGTTGAAGGATAGGTGTCAATAAACCTCAAAAGAAATCTGGAGAAACTGGGATTAGAGAAAAACATCATCACAGTCTTACTGCCATATTTTGCTCCTCAATCAGTAAGTGTGAGATCACATGGATTAGAGTGAATTCTCTCTCCATGTAGACTAGTCCAAACCATCTACTGGACGGAGGAATTTTATCCATTGGAAACTCTGAAAGAGAAAAATAAATAAATAATACCTGCTAGAAAATTTTGCTGTTTCTTGAATCAGAAAAAATAAATCCTTTTTTAAGTTGTGGTAACTTTGCCCCTTTTAATAGGTGGAATTGGAAGAAAGCCTTCAAGAATCTAAGGCCAATGAACATCACTAAGAAGAATAAAATTGATGTGTTTTAGCGTAACTTTCTGGAATTTGACGTATATAATGGAGAAAGAAATTCTCCATCATCACTAAAAAGGACTATGAAAAAGCCCCTTAGAATAAACAAAAGAATTTTCGTAAAAATAAAATGATTTGAAAATATACAAAATTAACCTTCTTGTTAAATTCTTATGCTTTTTTTGCCTTTTTCCCAAATTAAAAATTGATGTCCAACACATTTGAATCGAATTGTTATTAGCTAATATAATTACATTTATTAATGCATTAAAGTTTTTCAGCAAGTGTGCTTTCTGAGTGATTTATCATTTATCCAATTCATACTGTAGGTCATATTATTATAAGTTTTAGTTCACAGGCCAATGTTAACTCAATTCGAGCTAACATCGGCCTGAGTTTATAAAAGATGATTTTGGTCAAGAAGAGACGTTTTGTTTAAATGATAATGTTCTGTGCGTTCTTCTGGAAGATAACGTATCATTTGAGGAAATAGAAAGAGAAGTGGGTGTTGAAATAGGACTAAAATCGAACCAATTTATTTGATAGCGAAAGAACTAATTGATAATTTGAAAGAATTAAGTAAAATAAACTCTCGACCTTCTACGATAATGTTGATGTGTTCCTACCTTTCGATAGACATTTTTTCATCCATGATCGATATGAACCCAAGTGCCTATTTGTCAATTGAGGTGGCTGGAGAACTTCTTTCATTAGGTAATCGGTATTGGGTTTTGCAGGGCTGCAGGTCCAGCAGCAGCAACAGTCGCCTTTGGAAGAGAAGAAGGAAGAAGAGAAGGCGGCCATATCGTCTTCGTCACATCCATCGCCGCACCACCCTTCCTCCACATCCGAATGTCCTCGGATTTCGTCATCTTCTTCGCCGGCGAAAGAGGGTTCGACGCCGCCCCCAAACGCCGATGGCTCGGTCAGGTCGGACGAAGGCTATCACAGCAATGGATATCACGACGACGCTGCCACATTCACTCCTCCTGAGGACTCTAGCGATTCGGATTCCGATAACAACTATGTGCTGGACTTCAGGTGCATACATCTATTGCTTCTTCTTCTCACTTAGAACCTCAGAAAGAAATTTTTCTAATTTCATCGTAAAATCTCAATTCCTTTGCGAAACAAATGCTATTAATAGGCTATACGCGTAGTAGATTTATTTTCGAATTTTAATTTTAGACGGATACGTCTAAATGTTAAAGTATCGGAGAAAATTTTTAAAAGATGAAATTTCTAATCGAGAACCTATCCTCATCAAAAGGAAATCTTAAATCTTTTTCGATCATAATCACAAAAAGTTATCAAACAAAAAGTGATTCAACGATGATCATCACTACAAAATGACCCATCGGTCGCATCTTTTTCACGATCAATAATCGCTCATCCTTAAATTCGGTGGTTTTGAAATGACTCGTTGTTCCCGCAGCAAGAAGCAGCCGGACAGGCCGCCTGCGGCCACAGCCGTGGTGCCGTCCGTACCGGAGGAGGCGGAGGAAGAGGAGGAGGAGGCGGGCGAGCCGAAGAACGAGTATCGAAAGGTAAAGATCAAAATCTGCAAAGCGTACCACTACAAGAGCAAAGCAGCGAGCGACGCCACCGCACCCGGAGCAGAGAGTGACGCACCTCTTCTTCTGCACCATCAACTTCTCCGCGGGAGTCCTCCTCACCTAGTGCTGCCTCCTCCCACTTCGACGGTGCCCGAGTCGCCCCCGCCCAGGCAGCAGTCACCCCGACACGAGGGGAGCTCACCGCCCTCTTCCCCGCAGGCCCCAATGTTTAGGCCCTTCTCCGTATCCCAAGTGATCAAATCCGAGTTCGTGACGAGTGAGGATGTGGACAAAGAGGAAGGCAAGTTCCCTTCTGGAGGGAACAGCATCCTGGAGAACATCCTCCTGAGGAAGAGGGATCACCCCTCCGAGAGCCCGGGGCCCCCGGCCCCCGCCAAAAGGCCCGCAGCGCCCGACTGCCCCACTTCCCCGACCGAGATGGCTTACTCGTACAAGAAATCTCATCGTTACGTTGCCCTTCCCAGTCCAGACTCGAGTTCAAACTCAGTGGCTCCTAGGAATCCTCCCTCCCCCCCCAGGCCCCACGAAGAGGGACTGCCCCCCGTCCCTTACCTCTCCACCTCCCATTTCTCGCATTTCGGCCCCTACGCCCCCCCGCCGCCCCCTCCGCCTCCTCCACCCCTCTACCACCATCACGTCTTGCAGCCTTCTCTCTATCACCAGCCCAGCCCCTCTTTCGCCCCTGCAGAGTACGGGGGCCCCCCTAGACACTCCGTGTCCTCTTCGGCGCCCCCCTCCCCGCCCCCCGCGCCCCCCAGTGCGGGAGATTCCAGCAGTATGTCCCCTGGATCCCCGGCGCGATCCCTCAGCCCAGGGAGCGGCGGGCGCGGTTACCGCTCTCTTCCCTATCCGCTGCAGAAGAAGGACGGAAAAATGCATTATGAATGCAACGTGTGCTTCAAGACATTCGGACAGCTGTCCAATCTTAAGGTTCATCTTCGCACTCACTCAGGGGAGCGGCCCTTTCGATGCAACGTCTGCACCAAGAGCTTCACTCAGCTCGCTCATCTCCAGAAGCACCATTTGGTGCACACAGGTGTGTGTCTCTTATTACGGTGTCGCATTTGGGTGGCTTCCATCGATTTACGTAAATATATGTAACTACACCAAACTAATGCCAGCTAAATATGAACCAAAACGAAAAAAGCGAGGCAATTAATGTTGACGCAGAACGTCGATATGGATCTTATTTATTTGTCTTATTGTCTTATTTGTATTTATTGTCTTATTACGACGGCATTGCGTTTGCTTACGCTGTTGCTTAGAAATCGTTTCGATAGACATTTTGAAATGTTCCATGTTCTTGAAAACTAAAAAACATCATTTGAAACCGTATTCGCAAAGTCCAATTTTAAACCTAATACTTTATAAAAAGCTATTACTTCTTATAAAGTAGATTTTATAAACGAGAGTTATTTGTTAAAAAATACGAAAAAATTTCGATTGCCAAAGTAATCTAATAGTTTCCTTACCAAAATCTTCTTTCGCATTAAGTTCATGTGAGCCTATTTTTCCGACATATTCTTATGACTACTTTTAACGTCACGGGAAACTGTGTAATTTTACGTGTAATATACTCGTAAAATCATTTAAATTTTTCGCCATTTTTGTCCACCAATTTCGAACCGAAAAGGTTATTCTATGGCTTAAATGAGAATCTTCATTCAATTTTCCTTCTTTTGTTACTTGACTCGATTTTGTAAGGCCATTATTTCTGATTTAATTCTCCAAAAGAAAGTAAGTCTGCAATCGATGAAAATTAACTTCACGTACGTATCATTTGAAAGCTCGTTCAGAGGCGTGATACATTGGGAAATTCGGTATCTAACAGTCCGTCGTCACCATAACGGATTTTTAAATTTCATAACTCTATCTCGTCGGGAAGTGCGTGTAATTAAAATTCAGGTATTTGTTCTTACGGAAGTAACAAAAATGGCAGGGGTAAATATGTATACAGATATAATTATTATGCAACAGCGGTGATTATTTTGTAAGACTGGCGAATGCCTTCGCCACAACTAAATTTAACATATAAAAATGTAGAAATATTCGTGAATATAGATATAATAAGAATGATAAAATGATGAATCCGGACTTTTAAAGGTGAAAAGCCCCATCAGTGTGACATCTGTAAGAAGAGGTTCAGCAGCACTTCGAACCTGAAGACGCATCTCCGACTGCACTCTGGTCAGAAGCCGTACGCCTGCGACCTTTGCCCTGCCAAATTCACGCAGTTCGTTCATCTGAAACTGCACAAGAGGCTGCACACGAACGAAAGGCCTTTCACGTGCCAGGGATGCCACAAGAAGTACATCAGCGCCAGTGGGCTCAGGTGGGCTCTCTCTCTTGCTTTACATCCATACATCTGATTATGCTATTAATAGCACATAATTTGAGATTTAGGAACCATGACAGCGTAATAGAAATATGTTATATTTGCAGGACGCACTGGAAGACGACGAGTTGCAAACCGAAATATCTGGAGGAAGAGTTGGCATTGGCGGCTGCGGCCTCAGGATCACCCAATGGTCAAATTTATTACGACTATACAGAAGCAGGTACGCAAATTTATCACTATTGGTTCAATATAATATCGTACCTTTAATCTTCCTCTGTGCGTTCTTTCAAAACATCCATTTTCGCACTCCATCGATTCATTCGACAATTTAATAGTGAAATTCCCTGATAAATATAGGCAGACCAATGAACCATTTGGTCAAAAACTCGTCGATACATGAGTTGATACATGAATCATCGTCCTCGATGTGTAGACATAGGGGTTCCTATATAGGGAATTTATTGTTTATGTGTTTGCTAAATAGACTTTATCATCGGACAGTAATATTTATTCTCGGTCTTAAGATGATCAAAACAGTTTTCGGAAGTAATATATATAGTCTCCATAAACGAAGACGTCGAACGCAACCATAATAACATTTTAAATATCACCTTTCGTGTTCGTGTTTCGTGCAGTGCGACAGAAACATGAGCATAGCTGAATATAAAGGTTTCTGACACACTTTTGCCCGGTATTATAGACTTAATTGCAATTTAATTAAAAGAAAGCGGTCATTTGAATTAAATATCTGTAAGTGTGACACAAACCTTCTGATTCGGCAATGTGGTTGTCGTTCTGCTTCCAAAAGATAATAAGTCAAATATTTGCATTGATGGAGTGTGAAGGGAGAAAAGCGCCGATCTCCAAAAATAGATGTTTATAAATAATAAATAGAGGATGGTTGGAATTGGTTCAATGTTGAATGAGTGTGCGAATAAAAGCAATTAAAGAAAAAGTCCTTGCGCTAATCCTGTCAACAAATATGACCAGAGGCAACCAATAATACTTAGAGGGCTTTGTAAACACCTCAACTGTATCGCACGTAATTTAGAATAATGATAAGTGCCGTAATATTCCGATGGATTTATGAAATAACGAGCGTCCTCTGCAGCGCAGCGTATTCATAGTTTCTATCTGAGAACTAAAGTAGAATGTAATCCCATTCATTAATAATGGATAGCCATACATTTAAGAATTGTCCTTTTGATTTGCAGGGGGTCTGAAGAAGGAAGTGAGTGAAGGTGCGGAATCGTTCGACCGTCAGCATCTTCATCTGCACCACTTAGCATCGTCTGCACCTTGCCATGGCGAGCAGTCGTCGCAGCCCCAGAGGCCGTCGGTCATCGAGACTTCTCAACCTCATGTGATCGAGTGCACCTGAGATCGGTTGGAGCGGTGTCCGCTCTCAGTGTTTCGATTGGCCGCCGCATCAATCTTCAGCGGCACCTGGCGTTGAGCCTGTTTTTTGCACCGGTGGAATACAAAGATAGTGCGCTCCGCGGAGAACTTTTATATGGCGAAGAAGCGTCTCTCTCTCTCTCTCTTTCTCTCTCTAATTCATGTAAAGCATGCATTTTTTAAATTATTCATTGGTGAGCATTTTCGGGTGCGTCATCGCGCGGCAGACGCCAGCGCTGTCTCGCGGCGGATTTCTGCATCGCATTCAAGCGATCCACATTTTTGTACATATTTTTTTAGGGTAATTTATTTCGTTTGCCTCCGAATGCACACATACATACATACATACATATATAGACACACACACACACACACACACCGGGATGGGCGCCTCGTGAACTGGCCCTTCGAAAGTATACCTCATTCGTTTGACTGCCGCCCCTCTAATCAAAGTACATATATATATATATACATACATACATACACACGGATATAAATATATTGAATGTAACATAGATTGCACCATGTCCGCCGCTCTGTCTATCGTTGTGCTTGGTTGCACCTCATGTCTCTGTGTGTGTTTTCATTATTTCCATCTTGAGAGTATGAAGAGAAACAGTCATCATCACTGCCATCTTTTTTGTCGGCGATTAACGCTGTTATTTACATAGAAAGACTTTCTTTCTCTCTCTCTCTCTCTATCAGTACATAAGTATATATATATATAACTCTCTTTCTGTCTCTCGCGAGATGAAGCAGTCGTTTTCCGCGCTACAAACAGAGTGGTCGTATGAAAAACCCACCGAGGAAAACGAGTGCTCGTCGACGGAAGAAGCAACGCTTAGTAAATAATAATAATAATAGTAATAATAAATTAGGGAGAGGTGAAATAGAGCGACTGTGTGGCTGTTTTAATTTCTTCTCGAGTGTTCATGAAAGAGCGTTTTATTTTTCAAAGCTATATTGTATATTTAAGGAAAACAAAAAACAATTGAATGGAGTCTTCTTTAACAGGACTTGAAATAAATCTCAGGCATTGATGATGATCCCCTTTTTTCGGTATTTTATTGTGATAATAAATGACGAATATATTCTACCGTTTTACTCCGAGATTCACATCCATTCACAAGATAGAACCGGTTTCCCTCGACAATCCCTCCCGATTTTTATGAGCAGCATTTTCCAATCCCATCAAAGACTCCGTCGCCCAGGGCGGGCGGTGCGGGTTTCGCAAATTTGGTTGGTTTAGTATGTACTGTGTACACGTTCCGCGATTCTTTTATTTTTTTGTATTCATTCAAACTATGGGGTTCCTATATACAACAGACATAAATATATATTATGATATACCGAGCTACAGAGAACAATGATCTCATTTTTAAATAAATCGAAGTATTTTTTCAGGGCAGCTCCCCCCTTCTTCCGAACAATAGTCACACAAATCGACATCATTTTTTGGTATCCGTTTACGCTGTGAATGCATTTTCCGATTTTAATGTCGTGAACAGAGAAGTGAAGCAATTTTAAAAAAGGTTCAAAAAATAAAACTCGCGTACGCATATTTAAAGAAACTATCAACGAATGAATTGTTAACTTTAGAAAAATGAGAAAGCTTTGTGCCTTCACCTCGTTTTGTGAAATTGGTCGTTGCTGTGTACCGATTAATCTCGTTCTCAGTGTACAATTTTTGTGATTTCACACGAACATTATATATATACATATAAATATATTTATTTTTTAGATAGAGTTAGTTATTAGCGAAAATAATACTTAATACAATCACTGATGTTTGTTGTCCATATCCATTTTGTTTATCGGCTTTGCATTATTTATTGTTGCTTGGCGACCTCTTGTAAATATTACTTCCGAACCGACTTGCTCCTTTCGGTGTACTTTTCAGTTAAATTATTGTTCTTTTGTGAGGCTTGTGGAAATTATCTTTGTTTTGGTGTGGCGATGGAGAGACAGACGGCTGCGAATTTTGGACAAACCAAATAATACTTATAATCTGATCGCAAAAATCTCTCTCCAAATGGAATTGTGTTTATTCCATGACTGAAGCCACTTTCCAACGGTCTTTCTCATGCCTTATTGTCAGTTCGTATGCATTATGTTTATGCGTGTGCGCCTATATAATATGCGTGTGCTCACGTGTATACATTCGCACAACCATATACATACATGTGTGTGTATGTATTTATGCATGTGTGTATGTATATGTGTGTGTGTGTATGTATGTGTATATATGTATATATATACATACACACACACATAAATCCATACATACATAGACATACATACACACACATACATACATATATGAATACATTTGCTTTGTTAGTTAGACTGGCCTATGTCACTTGGGTGTGAGTCCCATTCCATTAGTGACCATCCATGCATTACTGGTAAAAATCAAATTTTGATCAAATACATTTGAGAATTTGTAAATCTACTGGGTTTTGACTGTTCTTGATATCCTATTTAAGAGAAGGAAGCTGATGACTTTATGAGTAAGGCATATATTTCTTTATTATGGTATTGCATAATCATAAATCATACATTCCCACAAAGCAATAAATGCTTTTCATTGTGAAGCTTAGCATTTATTCATTTAATTCTCCTTTCTCCCGCGAGAGCGAGTGCTCTCTTTGCTGATGCGCTCTATCCGCCATCTGTGGAACTCCAGCGATGTTGGAAACTACGTTGAAGTTCATTCCTTGACATTGCAGACTTTAACGATTAAGTATTCTTTATTGCATAGAGAACGAGCAATTAAGACTGAATTATGGAATAATTGCACTATTAACATGATTAAGTACGAATTATGAGGTAATCAAAATATGTTTTTAACGGTCAATTAAGTATATGCACACCACGAGTGTAACAAAATTTGCGCTCTAAGCTTCGATTTAACAAACAGTGCAGCTCAGATTTTAATCCTTACGCTTTTCATACCATTTTGAGCCAAGTTACTTTTGGATCTGCAATATCGAGGATCATTATGTGATGACTATTTGTAAAAGAATGAAACAAAAACAAAAGTGCTTCTGGTGTTCAAGTATAATTAGTAATTAAAATGAAATTATTCTGTGTATCTTTTTGAATTTTTGTTTGCATTATGAGCCACAACAGAACGTCACACATACTATGATTTATACGAGTATTTGGTTACTGTGGAGGGAGTTACAAAGAGGGCTCAACTTTTACTTCCAGAAGCACATTATTTCGTTGTTATACTCTCTGCGAATTAATGAAGCAATAAGAATGCTATTCTATCCGACATGATGCGATAGATGTGATCATGTTATTAGTAATAGTAGTTTATATGAAAATACATGAGTGCGTTCCAAAAAGCACAGTAACTACGCTATAAAATTTGGATGTGAACAAGTAAAATAATTATATAATTTTTTTTATTTTAAAATTTATGAATTATATTTTTTATAGAAATCTTACAGAATTAGTTGAAGTGGTATCCGGAATGTCAGCATTCAGTTACGGAATGCGTAGGAAACATTATTAACATCTTATTCATACGTCTCTTAAACCCGTATGAATAAATTAAAATTTATCTCATCCATGCTCAAAAAACTCAAACGCAAAATGTAAAACACTAAATTCTTTAATCTTTGTATAAATTTCTTGTGAATAATTATTACATACTGAAATATTTTAATCATTACTTATAATCTGTCTCTTACAGTTCACTTAATGTGTCGTTGATGATTTATTAATTGCAACTGCAACTGTTTTACTGCAACAATTTACTATTATAGACAAGTCACATCATCTCTGAAATATTTTTTGCGCAAAATTCCGGCCATTACAATTAGCTACAACTCAGCGAAGAATAACCGTATGTGGAAATTAATCAATAAAGTAATTGTGCGATTAACTAATTAATCGCACTGTTACTGTTCGACAAAATTGTCTTTATCGCTGAGGTTACACTCAAGGAAATACGTGAAGATTTCAGCTAAATATGCTGCTTATTAGTTCCTTAGGGCTTGATAAAATACGATCATTCGTTTAGTTTCCCCGAAACTCATTCGATAAATAAGTTTGCATTCTTCGCGCTTTGCAAGCTATCTTGAACTCCAGCGAATCATACATTTCAGAATGCGGAAAATTCCAAATTGAGAAGCATTTGTCGATTCGAAGAAATAGTTCCAAAATGAAGGCGCTATCATCTATTCCGGTCTCGGCGATAGCGACTTACCTGCCATCTTACGAGGATAAAGAAAATCTAGAATTTGCATTTGGCGCGACAATTCAAAATGGCTCGTTTACATTCACTGCTATCCATTGATTTGTTAATCGCCACTTTCGAAAAGCCTCCATAGTATTCTTGACTTTTGTATATACGGTGAAATCCATTTAAGACGCACTTTACTCCCAAGATGCATTGCAAGTTGCCATCGTTCGCATGATTCGATAGACGAATATATTTATACATGATCTGTGTAGCCCTCCTCACCTCACTGAATCTCTAATTTCGAATGACTAATTTCGTAGGAATAAGATCAAGTTGTCAAAGCATTCGAAAGGAACGTATGGGCCATTCCACGGCAAATCGGACAGAAATTGACCTCTATTTTTAAAATCGATGCGAAGCAAGCAGAACTTAAGCGAGTGCGTATCCGTAGAACGCGCGGGGCTGTGTAAGTGCTCGATACTCTTTAATTTTCACACTACCTTCTTATTGTTGTCCCACTTAAAAAAATGTTTTTCTATAGATAAAAGACAGATAAATCCGATAATGAATTTTAAAATCTTATGATTGGGCTGAATCACGGTCAAATGTTGCATTAGATAATTTGTTTCTAATTTAATCAAATTTATAAAGAATATGCGAAACTTTCATTGATTGAATTTCAAAGGTACTTTCACTTACTACCAAAACCTGAAAACGCAATTCCCATAAAATGTTTTCTTAAAAAGTTATAGCCCTTCGAAATGACCCACGTTCGCCGATATTTGCAAAAATTTCGAAATTTTAAAAATTCATAACTTTGCAAAATATTTTTTCTGAGCTGAAACTTTAGCAGAAAGGTTTTTCCATAGAAGTACGTAAATAAAAAGATTTTATCGATTAAAAAAATGAGGTCAATTTCTGTCCGATATCCCATAGAATGGCGCGTACGAACTGGGAAAAGGAGTCAGTAATCTGTCTCCTCTTGCATTCCTTTTTCTTCCCATCACCAAATGCCAACGTCAGGATGGACGGCGGGCATCCTAGTGTCCACCTCTAAACAACTTCTGAAAGAAGTCAATTGCAATAGGATATGTAAGGAAACGGATGTATTAAAGATCCTAGAGATTTTCCTTGTGAAATGCCACGTTTTGTTAAATATTCCGGAGTTAAAAAGAATTCCCGATTGGATCTCCGGGAGAAGCAGCAAGAGAAGCATGAAATGAAAATAATACGAATTGGTACATGGAATACCTTGTTACAAGCTGGAAAGTTGGAGAACTGAAACGAAGAGAAATAAAATGGATATAATAGGGTTAAGCGAAATAAGATGGGAGGGACAGGTAGAGTGGGCTATGTTCTATGCAGGGATCAAAAGAGGGGGTGAGAAATGATATTGAAAAAAGAGTGGAGAAAGTATTATTTATAGATGACAGGACAATAGCAATAAGAATAGGGATGATACCAAAGGATCTATTGATAATTTAGGTATACGTGGGGGGACCCAAAAGTAACGAGAACCGGGCTGTGGAGGGGAGGAACGTCAGGGGACCGAGTTCTGGTTGGTAGGGTATTTTGGCGGGAACTCTCATGAGTCAGTATGCAACGTTTCGTCGCCGTGAGAGCAACTGTTTGTGCGCAGCATTTCTTTTATCAAAGTAACTTTTTCCCATGTGGCGAAAACGTGAGATGGCTGACGCTCGAGAGCAACGCGCGGCG
Organism: Pachydiplax longipennis; assembly: GCA_036926295.1. Taxonomy (NCBI): domain Eukaryota; kingdom Metazoa; phylum Arthropoda; class Insecta; order Odonata; family Libellulidae; genus Pachydiplax; species Pachydiplax longipennis. Next base: position 2,751,964 of record JAVFKF010000011.1, on the reverse strand, counting down.
GTAAAATTTTGTTTTCTGTTGGGGAAAACGGCTGCGGAAACTCTTGTAATGCTTCAAACAGCTTACAAGGTTGATGCTTTGAGTCAAGCTCGGGTCTACGACTGGTTTTCGCGGTTTAAAAGGGGCGAAATGACGATTGAAGACCAACCTCGTTCCGGGCGCCCCTCAACTTCAAGAACTGACGACAACGTTGAAAAAATCAACACCCTAGTCCGTGAAGATCGTCGCCGAACAATTGATGAGCTCTCTAATATTTCTGGCATGTTATGGAGTTCAATTCAGAGGATTTTATCAGAGGATTTGCGCATGAGAAGAGTTGCAGCCAAATTTGGCTCACACTGCGTTGTCTGTGAGGCAGTTTTTGAGTAAAAACGGAATGACACCGATTACTCACCCGCCGTACTCACCTGACCTGGCCCCCTGTGACTTCTTTTTGTTCCCTAGGCTCAAAAAGAACATGAAAGGAAAACGTTTTGGGACTGTGGAAGAAGTGAAACAAAAATCGCTGGAGGGGTTAAAAGACATCCCATTATGTGAGTTCCAGAGCTGTTTTGATCAATGGGAAAAACGTTTAGACAAATGTATATTGGTTAATGGAGAGTACTTTGAAGGTGATAAAAATTTAGTGTAAAAATATTGAGAAATAAAAAAGTTTTAATGAAATTTCTCTTATTTTTGGGTCCCCCCTCGTATATGCCTACTTGTGCATATGAAGAAGTTGAAGAGGTGTATTAGAATATAGAAAATATAGTAGATGGGGAAAAGGACAGTAGCGAGATAATCATAGGAGACTGGAACATAGAAGTGGGTGAAAGAGAAGAAGGCAAAATGGTAGAGAAAGGAACGAAATCAAGAGAGGAATCTGTTTATAACAAATACATAGTTTGAAAATCACAAAAGGAGGAGATACACATGGATAGCTCCAGAAGATAGAGCTCGATACTTAATTGACCATATTTTAGTAGAGGAAAGATACAGAAATGCTATAAAGAGAGCAAAATGCTTACCATGGGGCTGATATTGCAAGTGACCATGTGTTACTAATGATGGAGATGAAAATAAAGTTAAAGAAAATCGGAAAGGCAAAGAAAGTACAGAAATGGAATCTAGAGAGATTGGAGAATGTAGGTAAAGGAATAAAGGGCGGATTTTAGCTTAGGCAATTAGTGAAGGTAAGAAGGAAAAAGAGAAGAGGCATGGAAAAGAATAAAGAATGCCGTGAAAGTAACGGCAGAGAAGGAGATATGACGTTAGAAGAGCAAAGGAACCTTGGGTAACAACAGAAATGTTATGTAAGATGAAAGAAAGAAGGAAATGCAAAAATAGAAGTGAGGAAGAGAAGAGAGCAATGTACTGAACAATGAATTAAGGAGAGAAGTGCATAAACTGAATAATGAGCAATGTAATGATATCGAGGATCTTGAGAAAAGAGGTCAATATGATATGGCGTATAAAAAGGTGAGAAATGTTGAATGGAAGGAAGAAGTAAAATGAGAGCGATGATGAGCAAAAATGGAAAAGAGATGTAAAAGAAGTAAGGGAAAGGTGGAAGGAGTATAGGGAAGACCTGTATAAAGACGTTAATTATTACTATAAAGCAAGAGAGAAAGCAGATATTGTGGACATAGAAATAGAGCTGGAGGTAGAAGAGGAGAGAAGCCCAAGAATACTGACATCGGAGATAATACAAGCAAAGAAAAACATGAAAAATGGAATAGACGAACCGCCAATAGAATTCTTTTACTGTTTAGAAAGGAAATAGTATAATTGTGCAATAAGGTCTATGATACTGGAATATGGCCAGATGACTTTCTCAAGACTATTATGGCGCCAATCCCAAAAAAGTAGGCACCAGAAAGTGCGAGGAACGCAGAACAATAAGTATCATAGCACATAATGCAAAAATTCTATTGAGGGTATTGAATCAAAGGAGTAATGGAAAAGAATATAGGAGAGGAACAATTTGGCTTTAGAAGAGGCACTAGAAAAGCTATTGGACTATCGTGAATAGTTGGAGAAAGATACGGGGAAAGAGGCTTATGTTTCATTGATTTAGAGAAAGTCAGGGTCAAGTGGGATACGTTAATGGAAATTCTTAAAATATAGAGAGTAGATTGGAAGGACAGGATCAGGGAATCATGTAGAGCCCAGAAAGTGGCGGTGAAAGTTAATTGACAGAGTGGATGGAAGTTGGTAAGGCAGAGCTGTTGCTTTTCACCAACATTATTTAACCTCTATATTGAGGACATGATCAGCAACACCCTGGAGGAGGAAAAAGGGATAAGTATTGGAGGAAGAGAGATAAAATGCATCAGATTCGCTAATGATATGGTTATCTTGGTCTATAACAACCAGGTACTTCTTAGAATTAACTTAGAATGTTTAGAAGAAATAATGGAAAAATATGGAATGAAAATAAAAGTCGGTAAAACAAAAGCTATGAGAGTGAATGACGGAGAAGTTTCAATGTTGTGAAGGGAAGGAGAATAGATCAGGTTAAAAGGTATATCTGGGGGAGTATGCAGACGGAGGATTGGAAGAGCAGTGCAGAGATCAAGACAACAATGACAAAGGAAGCCTTCTATTAGAAGAGAAATTTGCTCTGCAGCAGTATTAATCTAGAACCGAGGAAGAGGTTGGTGAAATGTTATGTATAGAGCATTATGTTATATGGATGCAAAACATGGACCTTGGGAAGAAAAGAAAAGAATAAGATTGATGCTCTAGAGATGTGGGTACGGAGAAAGATGGAAAGAATAAAATGGGTGGATAGAATAAGAAATGATGAAGAAGAGTTATGGAGGAAAAACATTACCCTGCACAATACAAAAGAGGAGTGTCAAGCTAATCAGTGAAAATTTACCAAAATATCCGATTATTCTCCGATACGATTATATGACCCCTGTTCACATTCCGGATTTTATCTTTCCATAGTATTGCGAAAGCATTCACAAAAATTCTTAAAAATCGCCGAAAAATATTCTTATTATACAAGGGGAATTTCGCACCAACCTGGCGCCGCACCAGCACTCATTTGGTAACATTCCTTCCACTGGTGCTATAGAAGACCACTTCATCTGCAAATTCCGTGATTTTGAATACTCTGTCGTACGAGAAAAGCCCCAATACAGATTTCAAAAATTCGCCCAAAAGACCGCCAGGCGTCGAACTCAGGACTCGATCGGGAGGAACAATTGCATATCTATGTTAGATAAATGCTGTTGATGCTGAGCTCGTGCATTTCCCCGTAAGAATAGACGAGGGATTTAGACTCATTTAAATGTATGAAAGAATGATAGGAATTGAAGGCAATATTCAGAAATTTGCAGTTATGAACAATTTGTAGCGGCGATTCGCAACGTACGACCATTTAGGGAGAGTTCCGCTCGACTTTGTCAATCTTTTTTCAAATTGATGCAGCTACTTTACGATGAAAATATTTAATTTTACAAATATATCCTACGTGCCGCCTTTGGGCGTGTGGCAGGCGGTGAACGAATCACAACTCTACTTACCGAATTGGAATAATCCGCGTGATGTGTATGTGATTTCTAAATTGGCACATTATGCGTTTTCCTTAAGTAAATATTTATTTCTGCATCTGAATTAGCCTTGCAAGTCGCACTTACTATGTCATTCGTCTGTTTTTACTTCCCCGTAGGGAATCAACGGGTATCTCCGCTAGTTTTTCATAAGCAAAGGACAATTCAGTTTACACATGTCCACTATTTTGATGCACTGAATCCGTTTCCCTGATGTTCCCCTTGTCAGTTATCGCTGTTTATGTGGCAGATTTATGAGAGGTGTTATTTGAATTGCGACAGAAGTAAGAAACGTGGAATGTTTAAGTCCGATTTCAAATTCTTTCATTAAGGAAAATCGGGGGCTCTGCTTCATCTCACAAAAATATGTGTAATTTGATTCGAATCCGTCGGCAGGAGCGGCTGAGGGCAGCTCTTGCCGGCCCTGACGCACGTCAATTCATCGCTCTATTTGAGAGCATTCTTGTCTTCACAACGATGAAATTTTAATCGTACCGCTAAGCAAAAGTTTAATCTCTCGAAGAACCTGTTTAAGATGCACCCACATAAGATTCTATCGCTTAAGACGCGGATTTTTTCCTCTCCTCAGATACACTAGAACCCGCTAAAGTTCATTTGATGGAGGAAAATATTTATCAGTGTCCTCTCCTTTTCTCTGAAAGGGTTTTATTATACTTTTGAATGACTAATTTCGTGATAAGATATGGCGAAGCAAAGCAATCTGAGATCTCACTAACAAAGCAAAACGTTTGATTAAAAATTCACTTATTTTCAACAGAAAGGGAGCGTCTTTCTTCTCTGTTTATCTATATTGAGTTGAAAAGTTCCTCACTTTAATCAGACCAAAATATGATCACAGAATGCGTTTATAACGCCATTAACCGGATTTTGGAAAGCAGCATAACTAATCGAGTCATTTGTATCAAATTCGCATCACGGAGTTCCCCCCCCCCTGGATAGCCAATTGGGTACAGCGTTCGTCTTTATTCCCTTAGGGGTCCCAACTAAAGATTGGCGATTGTTATACCAATATTAATGGTGATTCCAAAGAGTGACTTCTTAAAATGAATTTTATTTTTATTTGAATAGCGTCTTTATCTAGTCTGAGAATGGATAGTTCCGATTTCGTTTGGAATGGACGTCAAATATAAAGAATGGATTGTGTTTCAGAGGACATATCGTAATTATACTAATGAATGGCAAGTGCATTTACATATAAATAGAGACCATGCAAATGCGTGTGGCAGGGGATGCAAACAACCGACGTCCCTATTTAATTCGAGCTGCTATTATATTCTCTAACGCCGACGAAAAGTAGTCTGTTCTCGAGATTGTTTCTCTCTAATTCGTTTTCTCTCGCGAATTTTATTAACTGGAAAAGCGAATATCATGTCCTTCTAACATTTTATCTCAGAGAACGTTATTAACTGGAGTAAATAGACAAACTTGGTATTTAATTAGGAATTCAAAAGTGGCGTCGATGAGGTGTTTTTGGAGCTGTTCATTTTACTACCGCCAAATTACAGATGACATATACCTAATATATGATTGTATCTTTTGCATTTTGAGTTCTTTAAGACGGTTTGTTTTGACCGCTGAGTAATCGTTATTACCGCATTTCAGGCAGCATCCGCGTTGAAGTATTAATCATATATAGTAAAACCCGCTTGATACGCGGTTTTCTTTCGTCCATACCAAACACATGAATCAAGTCCGTCTGTAACAAACGATGATGGTGTCATAACACCTCCTGCCATACGCCACTGACTGGGTACTTATCTAAATCTAAAATAATCATTCGCTCCTCGTCTTATCTCTGCAAATTTGTTCTTTGGAATAAGTATTTTTGCGATCCCCTCGATAAGAACCCTGTGATCTTTTCTCAATTCCTTTCTTTCCTCCTCTTTTGCAATTGTATTATATATTCATTTCTCTCTTCATTCCTTACTTTGTCTCCACATTCATCATCACATTTTATTCCGTAACATGACAATACCGCAGATAGATAAATACCCTCGTGGGAAATTTTGAACATGTATGTGTAGATGAAAAAGTCTCTTTCGCTAAACTATGTTTTATTATTGCAATCGCATAAATATTGTTTATAACTATTGTAATGGTACCACTTAAGCTACAATTGTACAAACATGCTGCCATTCTAATAAAAGGCCATTCGATAACGTAGCGATCTATGTAGTGCAGTGGCAGTGGAGGTGAGCAAAGACGGATGGTCGTCCAGAGAAGGGTCGCAATGATGCCATACGCCACTGGCGGCTAAATATTACTCTTTAAATCCCATCTTGAAAGAAAGTAGTATCCGCAGTCGATTTTCAGGCGACTGAATTTATTTATATCTCAAGCACTGAAATTCAGTCCACTCTGGCTGAATTCACTGCTGCAGCAAGTGAAGATTCATTTATGTGCAAAATGTGTAAACGAAGTGATAACTGTAGAATCCAATCAATCGATTGAAAGCGAGCGATTCTTTGTTTTCTTTTTCGTCGATTTCAACTCAATTTCAAATCCGATGAAAAGTAAATCGGCAAATATTCGCCATTTTCTCATCACCTGGCAACGCTAATCCGAATGGCATCTGCCATTTTGTCCTTTTGTGTACTCAGAACAAAAGAGTGGTCAGCTTCGGGTCCATCTGGCACACTGTTGCCAAATCTCCAACTGAAATGAAAGCGGACGAAGCGGTCATAATGTCACAGGTGAATACACCGCTGAGAAATGTCGCAATTTTTGTTAAATAAGAAGTGTAAATATGCCACTCCGAGAATTGATGGGCGGTGAGAATTCCACGCGATAATTTTCGCGGGGGGACAAAACAATTTTGCCAATATTTGACATCACTTTGGCAATTTTTAAGATCTTTACGCCATAATTTATTACTCCTCAGCCGCTCTACCAACCATTCCACTGGAAGAAGTTTTCCTGAAAGTTTGATTCGACAAATGAGGATGAGTTATGAGTTGTTTACTATTCGAGTGAAGGAATTTACGAGACAAAGATGTTTACGATATTGAAAACAAAAATATTTATAAAAAAGCGAAGAGAAAATGAGTTTTTTTGTATTACACGGTGAGAAAGGCAACAGTGATTGAAATTTCTATCAAAAGCCAACTTTTTTAACCTAAATGAGTGTTGAATGAAAAGGACGACTTTGTGTGTACCATAAATAGTCGTCCTCAAGGTTTTTCCATCCACTTTGACATCTTTCACTCCAAAACGCCCACTAAAATTAACTTGAAAATCTTTACTAAAAATCTTAGTTAAACTAATTACTTTGAATAAAAATTGATATCTTAATGAATATTCTTTCTCAATGACGCTAAAATTAACTCGTGACGAACGCTAATTGGTGTTGCAAAGTCAATTTGAAAATGATCGTTCGCATATAAGGAAAGAAAGCTCCGAACTCTTGATTTTCTCTAACACGTTCAAATTTCGAACCCCACAATTCTTTGTTTTTTTTTAATCCAGCAATTGATTTCAATGTCAAGATTATGAACTTTTCTTATGGAAATCTCCGCGCTTCTTGATCAATGTTAAGTAAATATCTCGCAGTTAATTATTTTCTTTCGAAATAACAACCAGCTAGTTTCTAACGCCGGTCATATTTTTCGCTGTATAAATGGAGACAATTTTATCTTTATCGAGAGAAATGTTATTCAATTACGGGATTGTCCTCTCCACACGTTTGACCATTGAGTGGCAATTATCATATACTTTACGACCTGTAGATGAAATAAATCGAGCGACACTGCATCATTTACGCAACAGCTGCAATCGATCAATTTAAGCAATTAAGTTAGTCCACTTGCGTTACATTGGAAGACTGTTTCACTATTTTGGTAGAAAAACCCTTTTATTTTATCTGCTTTGTTTTTAAAATCTCGAAAAAGCTCTCCAGATGCATTCGTAAATCAACTTCTTATGCATTCGCCGTCTGTTTTCCTAATCTCTTCTTGAAAATTCATGCAATCAAATACAGAACTTTTATTTATTCATACTCCATTCAAATTTAAATTCACGGTCTTCCGTTTTTCATTTCTGTAGCCATGTCAAACAGAGAACCTGAAAAATGTTTCATTTTATATTAAGAAAGCCATCAACGCAAAATAATTACAAATTTTAAATTGAATGGCTGTATAATTTGCAGCCAAAACACACCACGCGTTCCTCCCCCTGCAAGTGTTCTCTTCTCAACAAAATTGACAATAATTGAATAAATTGCATTCTGAAGGAAAGAGAAGCTCAACAGAAAGAATGCAAATCGGCCGCGTAATACGTCTCTCGAGCAATTACAACTTTTCTATCCCAAACTGCGTTTTTGGCCATTGCCGTTGCCCTTTGCTGTATTTGTTTATAACTCTCTCGAGTTGACGCATGAAATATACCAGCCAATGTATTGAAGAACCGTTTCTTGACATTATAGAGTATTGTGCTGGGAAGACATACTTATTGTAGAACGAAAATGAATCAAAAAGAAGACAATGAATTTCGAGGGCTCCCCCTACCTTCCACTCTTCGACTGCATTGCTCTTAATTCGGAATAATTATAAATGTTGTAATATTATGATGGATTTATGAAACGTTTTGAACATCCTCTCCAGCGCAACGTATGCAAACGTGCCTAATATTTTTATCATAAGCCTAAATTTACAGCCTCTGCTATCACTTCAATGCATCTCTCAGATGTGATTTACAGAATACAGAATAAAATAAGGAGATTACCATGGAATCTGTTTCACAAATTTCATTGAGTTGTTTATTTGAAAAGGCCTTTTAATCTTTTGTACATCTCATTTTTGAATTTTAAAATAGAGAAAAATCTTCCAATGATGTTTAAGTTCGACCTTTTATCAGCTTTCCATAGGTTTAATGAAATTGAACCTTTACTTACCATTTAACACCATTTTTAGGTGGTATTACTTCAGTGTTAAGATTTAAAGTTACAAAGATTTTTACCTGAAAAAGTTGAGAATCGTTATTAGCCTCTATGAAGAAACTTCTGTTATTAGAGCGAATATTTATATATCAGGAAAATCAAGTTCTTCTGAAGACTTGCGTGATATTTAGGGCCATTAGATTTACTTATTAATGTTAATAATTTTGATGAAGAGGCTTAGAATTACTGAAGCACGGCTCAAAGGAGTCATCGGTAGAAATAAATACATCGAAAGTTGGCCTAAATTGATGTTGAAATCATTCTGCACACAGAAAAAGTCATTTATAACTGTCCAGTGCCATTTAATTATGGTTGGATATTATCAAACACGCAAGAAAAGTGTTGAAAAAGGAAAAAAAAAAGTTTTAAATGCTCGGAAATTTGTCGCAGTGATCTTGTTTGTGGTATTGCTTTTCTAGTTTCAGAAATAAAATGTTCTTCGTGTGAAAATATAACTTATATCCCTTTCATGTAATTGGTTTCCTGTTAAAAATTCTGGAAACTAATGTCCTGCAAATATCGAAGGCAATGCCGAGAGTTTTCTGAAAAATTCGTTGAAAAAGTATTTTCCGCTATACTCGCGGAAGAAATTAGCAGGTCCGAATGAATTATATTTCAAATTCAAATCCCATAATTTCCTTAGAAACATCCAAAAACGGACTTCATCGATCGCACGGCTAACATTTGATTGGCCAAAATGTGGTCAATTCATCTTTTGTGAATATATTGTTCATATCATTATTCTCTATCGGATTTAAATTATGGAATATCCTTAATTGAGTTTTGTTCCTTTAAATAGAACAATTGCTCGGTCTTTTCCCTTATCTGGGCAATCAAATTGTTTTGCTCAAATGTATTTGACATCTCGTGTATAAGGAGTCGTTCTACAGACTACCTATTGACATACTTATTTTACTTTGATTCCGCACAATCTAAACATCATAATAGGACTGCCCTTCAATATTCATCATGTTTCATTTTCACGCAGTCTTTCGCCATGCTTCGTTGTCATTGGAGGAGCGCTGCCACGAATGGCGAATCACTGCGCCCCTCTCCATTTTTTGATACGACCAACCCTTTTCAATTGCCGTTGCGCCCTCTATACATTCTACACATTCGAATTATTTCCAGCGAATGCTCAGTATTAAAAAATGCCATGCGAAATGGCCGCTGACGTCGATCGCGAAGGACTGCTTATTTCCTCCAAAGAAAATGATTAAGCATAAAATACGAATTTAAATACTAAATTACTTTCGTTAATATTTTCCTCGTACGTGTCGTTCTTGAGGAAATAATTCAGTTTAAATGACGATATACACCACTTAGTTTTTGTTACATACTACTTGAATATACGAGCTTTATGCACTCGAGCGGACCAATTAGTGTATTTCTCAAAACGGGATTAAATTAATTATTATGAGAAATTATTACTTTCATCTTTTCTCATCGTGATGAGTTTACGCCGGACTTTGCCAAAGACTGTGAATTTCATTTTATAAGCCTTTATTTTCTACACTAATATATTCCAAGTTCTACAATATACTTCCGAGGTGATGAATCACAAATTCGAGGAATGGATAAAGGGAAAGCATGATAAATACAGGGATTCAAAGCAAGGTTATATTTGTGTGCCACAATTTAAACTTAAAAGAGGAAATGCGTGGTAATGGCATTTTAAAAACGAAGAGGTTTCTGATAGAGGAAATGTGTCGCGTGAGTGATGAGTAATCCATTAACGAGATCATTGTGGTGCACCGGATAATGATTTGTCCTACTCCACTATTTAGCAAGGAAAAACTCCGACTACACCCCAAAAGTACTCTATAATCAGCTTTTAACATTTACAGCTAGAATATAGCACGATCATGGCTAAAAATCCGATATATAACAGGCCAAAATCTACTTTAGAAGTAGATTTGTACCCCACAAGCCGACAGTGGCGTATAGCAGGGGGTGTAATGACACCATAATCGACCCTATTAGATTCTCTAATAGCTGGACAAAGAACGACCATCTGTCTCGACGATTTCCTCCTTATAAAGCTTTGCTCTCGGAGATCGCGGAAGCAAAATGCTTCCTATGCAATGCTCGTCCTCTTTACGCTAATTGATAATTTTAGTCGGAGCGTATTTAATGAAAACCTCTTTGATTATGAGCATCTTTACCTGAGACTTCTTTGATTTTGCTCCATATCCTAAAACCTCCATATCAAAATCCATCCAACTATCATTTATTAAATTACGACGGGATGAAAATCATCCTTGCATTCGTTTATGTGAGGTAACTGAATTCGGGGCGCTGCAGATGAATCCAAGTGAAGCAACGTCAATCAGAAACCTTAAATATCGACATAGTATATGAGACTTGGTAGTTGAGCGTGAATTTCCTGTTTGTTTCCCTTACTTAATCTCAAAACTGACTAAAAATGTTGCCCGCCTATGTGTTACGTTGGATGAGAAGAGACTCATCTTTGAGCGGGAAAACTATGATGAATTGAATTAGAAAGAATTACATTAGAATACTGCATCGTTAATCTCAACAGACATTCCCATCGAAAGCCTCAAAGCGAAATCTGGGATTACCCTCTGAAAATTGATCAAGTTTGACGCTCAGTAGCAAGTACAAATTACGGAATCTTACGAATTGAAACGTAAATTTCAATATTTTAAATTTATATATACGAATTTTAAAAATCCACAGTCAAAAAAAAAACACTGTTGGTCTCTTGGCCAGCTTTTTTATACACTATTAGAATAAACGCTAAATAAAAGGCAAATAATGATGGGAAGATAAGAAGATGAAATTAAAAATCACAAAGATAAGATAATAACTGAAGAAAACAGTTTCCTAAGCGGAAAAACTCGAGATATATATTGTAATGCACGTGGATGCCTAACTCCGAATTTCAGTTGCTAATCTATATATAGATACAATATTCATTATTCGTAGCTACTTCTCCGGATATACCTATATATTCATACGAGAAAAGTTGTTTGCATTCTGCTAGCTAATCTTTGAATATTCACCAAAACATTTAATTACGCTCGGAACTGCTTGCAAAAGCATTCCTAAAATCAGCTAAGCGATGATTAAAACGGGGAAATATACCAGGTCTGGTATCGAACCAAGATCTATTGCCATGAACGTTGCCGCCGATTAAGTTTCGATAAAGACCCTTCTTACTGTATGCTGAATTTCGATTCGATATGCTATCGTGAAGGTACTGACATTCCGAATTTCCCTTTAATTGTACGGTATAATGCAATTAGTACCCTGGCGACGAACCAAGGATCATCAGGGTAACTGCTTTCGTAAAACGTACTCCTGACGGCTAATCACATACCAGGTTACGGATTTCTATCTTCTTTGAAAATGTCTCATTAAGAAATTTCAGTATCCCACCATACATATCTTATGGGAGATTTAGGACCGCCTGGAGCCGAACCCAGAACCTTGTTGGAAAAAAAATTTCACATGACTGTTTGGTAGTGGCAACACAGGCCGTTTCTAAAATTACAAGTCCATTAGATATCGGGAAATTCCTAAGCCGGGATTCCCCGTTTGAAGTCTACGGTAGAATCGTAATGATACCCTGGCGTCGAACAAAGGCTCATCAGGGAAACGGTAAACAGCGAATATGAAAGCTTATTATATCCAAATTCTGGGTTTTACCTTTCCAGGTCATCGAAAAAGTATTCAAAAGAATCCAAGAAAATCGCCGCAATGTATTTTAGAGGGGAGAAATTCACACCCATTTGGCGTCGAACCCACGCTCATTTGGTAAGCTGGAAGGAAGTAAATAAGAGGCGATGGTATGCTTCTAATGGATATGGGCATCTTATCCGAATTTTCAGATCGATATCATATTGAGAAGGTTCGAAATTAAGTATATCCCGTTTAAATGTGTTGTAGAATGAAAATGGTCCTCATTCCTCGAACCAAGGACCACCAGGGGAACGGCATTCATGACCTCTCTTCACATGCCTCATTGTGGATTTCTATCTTTTCTGGAAATGCCTCATAAAATTATATGAATTTTCTGTCTTATATTTCATACGGGTGATTTCCGAACAATTCATACCGCCTTGCGTCATTCGTGGGAGACAATTGAATATTAATGTTAGATAATTACCACTCTGACCGATTCCAAAGGTTCTGTTCAATATCGTATCAGTTATGTTCTAAAATAAGATTCCGTTATCCCCATTTGAAATGCATCGTAGAATCCAAATGACGCTCTGGCATCGAACCAAGGACCATTAGGGAAACCGCGCATATGATAGCATTTTATAAATTCTTTTCATATGCTGGGATCTCCGATTTTATTTTGACGTGAATTGATTAAAAATATTCCTAAATATTACCGCAATCCATGGGAGAAATTTTGCACCCACCTGGTGTCGAACCGACTTTCATGTGGTGACATTTCTAGCACTGGATTTTGATTCCTCTATCTTACCGAGAAGTGCTTCAAAATAATTTTCAAAAATCCGCGCAAAAGACCGCCAGACGTCGAACTCAGGACTCGATCGTGAGGAACAATTGCATATTAATGTTAGATAAATGCTGTTGAAGCTGAGCTCATGCATTTCCCCGTAAGAATAGACGAGGGATTTAGGCTCATTTAAATGTATGAAAGAATGATAGGAATTGAAGGCAATATTCAGAAATTTGCAGTTATGAACAATTTGTAGCGGCGATTCGCAACGTACGACCATTTAGGGAGAGTTCTGCTCGATTTTGTCAATCTTATTTAAAAATGATGAAGCTACTTTACGATGAAAATATTTAATTTTACAAATATATCCTACGTGCCACCTGGGCGTGTGGCAGACGGTGCACGAATTACAACTCTACTTACCGAATTGGCATATTCCGCGTGATGTGTATGTGATTTCTAAATTATGAAGGCACATTATGCGTTTTCCTTAAGTAAATATTTATTTCTGCGTCTGAATTAGCCTTGCAAGTCGCACTTACTATGTCATTCGTCTGTTTTTACTTCCCCGTAGAGAAACACTCCGCTAGGCGTAAATGGATTTTCACAAATAGTTCATCTTTCAAATAAATATATATTTTTCGACTCCTAAGTCTTGTATATATTCGATGAAAATTTAATCGTTTATTTCAGCCAAAAAGTTAACACTTAGAATTTCATCAAAATATTTTTTACTAAGAAATTAGTAAGAAATATCCACAGAAGAAGTGATTTCACCAATGATTATGTCCACGCGAATAACAAAATTTGCAGTAAAAACAGATTGATATTCAAATTGCATATTGGTACATACATTGGATCGTGAATTCTTTATTTATTTTATTTATATGACGACTGCAATTATGCATCCTGATTGGCGCTGGAACAGAATAAAAGTAAAAAGGGCATTCAGCCTAGTCGGTACTCCATGAAGAATACAAAGCTATTTAACAATTATTGCTATTCCATTACTTACATAACTACTATTTCAAGTAACTTACAACAACACGAATTATGAGTTAACCCAATCATACAATTATTAATTACAATGTCACATTTTCTTAAGCTAAAAAAGGCTAATTATATAAATGTAAAACATAGAATATTATATAGTAATCACCTTTACACATGTCTTTGAATTTACTTGTCTAATGTCAGTAACTCCTATAAGAGATAGATGGAAGATATCTTTGAGCATTAATTTCACGAACTTCCCGACGAGATAGAAACTTGTAGTTTATAAATTCGTTATAGGTCCAATGACCTAACACATACCGATCTTCTAAAATCATCCTTGGTTCTTTTTTGATTGGCTCGAAAATACTCTCATAGGAAATGAAGTTCATTTTCATCGATCGAAGACTGCTTCTTTTGCATAAATAAATTGAACGATTAAATTAGAGATCCTACGAAATCGAGACCAAAACGAAATAGAATGCGCGTATGAGGAAAGAGAACCGATATCTCATAGTAAAGAAAGTCACAGTCCAACATAGTTACATCAATAGATACAACATCAGTAAAACATCGTGAAACCAAATTTAGCAATACATTTTAAAAAATTATATAGCCTTCTATTCTGCAAAAGGTATAAAATTGTACTTTATGAATAAATTTCAAATAACAAATGCTTTCGTTCTCAAAAACATATAAAAGCTCTACCGTCGAGATGATTTCTAAGGTAATCAAACATTGTATTAGCAAACCTATGGACAAATAATTTTGACGTAAAAGGGAAAACTTAAGGAAGAGCAAGATTGATCACGTGCAAAGAAGATTCTGCGATTCCCATACATTGCGCTTATTTTATTAGGCTTATTTTGTTGAGCTTTGATTATAATTTTAGCTACGGTCATTTGATTGTTATTTATGTGGGCGAGCTGTTAAGAATTTAGGCTTCGGCTTCAAAAGAATAGTCGGTAAAAGCGAAGAAAAGGTCCGCGAGCGATGTTACTTTGTGTTGGTTAGGCCTCACCTAGAGTATACATGCAGTGTATGGAACCCTGCAATACGTTATGTAAAAAATTGCTATGATAAATCGGTAAGTGCTACTCAGATACTTCAGGAGGCAGGATGGGAATCTTTAGAAGAAAGAAGGCTCAATGGGAGATTTAAATTACTAGATTCAGACAGAGTACGTTCATAGAAGATGTAGCCGATATTATGCGCCCTCCTTGTTATGTAGGCCGTTCTGAGACCGCGAGAAAGATCAGAGAAATAGATGCTAGAACCAGTCGATTCAAGAATTCATTTTTTACGAGAAAAATACGCGAAAATAATCGACTAGGAAAATAGAGATGCTTGCACCCTCTGCCACACGCGGAAAGGCGGGTTGCAGGGTACATATGTAGATATAGATGTTATTTAAAATTCGATAAATCTTAGTTTTGATTACTTAAAATGCTCAGATGTATGCGATATTAACTAAACATTTATCATAATTAAATTTAGCTCCGTCATTTTTGACGGTAGAATTCACCACTAATTTTAATAAACGAGTAGCATATAAACATATAATATATATTTCAGAACTTTTCAGCTTCTTTTTGAAAATTTTTGCGACTTCGACTTGGAATGAGAATTTTAAGTCATTCCATTCCTCTATACGACCGTCGATAGATAAATATTTCATATTCACATGTTTTTTCCGTTCCCTTTCCTTTATTTTTGATCTGTGATCTGATACAAAGACTCAGTTCATTCCAGCTTTACTTAGAGTGCAGTAAATACACTCGCTATTCCAAATTCTCATTCCTCCTACTATTCTTCCCGCTACGGGTTCACCAAAATGCGATTCTTTCATTTCTTTGATACCTATTTTTATAGCACGTGAATTTCAACGATCGATCGTACACTTCTTTTCTTTAGCACAAACAATTTAGAAAAGAAAAACTCCAAAAAGCCGTAAAAAGCCGTTTTACTGCTTTCTGGAGTTTTTACATTTTCCAATCATTTACTGACAGCCGTGTCTCCCTTTCTTTTTCATTCAACAATCAATTTAGGAATAATGTCTTACGAAATCGAGACGGATACAAAAATGAAATCTACATGCTCAATATCCGAAATAATAGCGCAATACCACTTTGAATTCGAAGGAAGATTTTTGGTCGCAAGCGCCGTACGGTTTGTGGCGGTGTGTGGCAGGGGGTTCAAGATTTTCTTTCTAAAGTACATAAATAAAAAGGGTCGGAAGGATGCGCTAGGAAGGGATCGGCGGTCATCAGTAGGCTTCCAACTGCCACAGGAGAAGCATGCAAGCGTGAGAGGAGTGCAACCATGGCTCAGGGAGGAGGTACGTTGCGTTCCAAATTATCCCTTCTCACTTACAAAATATTTATCTTTTATGGTTTGGAGTTGTGTACAATTATTCAATCTGTAATTTGTTCAATCTTCAATCGGTGGAGCGTTCATCCGGAGAGGAAAGTAACTTCCGTGGTAGATTTTTAATTTTAACGAGTTGGTATCCTTAGGTAGAAATCTTCTACTTTATTAGTGTTTTCCTTTAAAATAGTTTGGCTCGAGGAACCTTCTAATTATCTTAATACCACTAAATCGCTTTATTTGGCGCCATGAGAAGTGGCCACGTGGTGCAGCTGCTACAAGTGGCAACACTGTTGAGGACCCATGAAAATGACCTGCCTTCCTCTAACCGTCCCTTTTACCCTCCTTGCCTATTTTTACATCCAATTCATATTTTCTCAATATTCTCTTCTTTTAAGGAGCCTTTATTTTCTTAACTCATGGTGCAATTTTAAAATTTTCAACTCGAATTCGTCGAGCGTTCATTTTGGTTTATTAGGAGTTCTTTCGTGGGCTTCTTTAGCAATTTGTTTTCCCTCAAAAATGATCGCTTTTAAGGATCCTCAGATTCAGTGATATATGGTCCAGTGAGTGAGTGCGTAAGATGCAGTGATTTATGTTTACCAAGGATAATAATAATAATAATAAAGGACTTTATTTAGGGCGAGATATAGAGAAGGATACGGCAAATATCTTGTCAAATCCTAGACGACGAATGCACGCTTTGTGTCCTACGGGAAATTCTATTTCTCAAGAATTCCATGAATGATATTTTCGATAAACATCGAATGTTCGTTTGTAGAAATAAGGAAATGGAGTAAGGGGCTCCGTAGTTGCCATAATTTAAACGTTAACACAATTAAACATGGTTTTATAAATAGCTTTCTTTGGGTATATCTGACAGCGTAAATGTCACTTTTAGCAAGCTTCCTTAGGTGATATGGTGTGAATAAAGTTAATCTGACATGGCTGTTGTTCGTGAAACGCCATTCTGAACAAGTAAGAAGAGCAAACTTTGTATGTAACTTTGAAACTTAAGTTTGTGATACTTACAATGTTCTTACTTGTTCGATATGGTGAGAGTTATACTATATTTGATCTTCGCTTTCATGTTTTCACCATTTTCGACTTTTATTTTCACAACTCTCTCTTCTCGAACCGTTCGGATTATGGATTGATTTTATTATTTAATCTCCCGACATGGATGAGTACCGTAATTGCTGTTTTTATCTACAGTAAGTCTAAATAGGAGTTCAACACGGTGCCCCTTGGGAGTGGCGTATGGCAGGGGGGTTTAGTGAAACTTATTCTCTTGCGATTTCCTCCTTATTATGCATTTCCACAAAGTAAATTATTTCATGGTATAAATGAGTGATTTAGAAATTAATGAGGCAAAAATTCCAATATTTTTCCAAATTAAATGAAGTATAGATTAATCCCAACCAAGTCATAACGCAGTTTTCGTTTGATAAGCGACTTAAACGGGTTTTGGTTTATCGATTTTGTTTTCGTATTTTAAGTTGAAAATGAGATATCTGTTGAGAAGAGATTCCATTCAGAGGAGGTTCAACGATAAAGATTTTTTTACGAATTCAGTAAAAAACTTCATATTTTCCTGCATTTTGTGACTGGTAAAATATCCCCCTCTGTTAGATGAGGAAGTTGTGTTTAACTCGAAACAACTGGAGTATTTTAATTAAGGAAAATAAACGGCAAGTGCATTTAAATATACATAGAGACCATGCAAAGGCGTGTGGCAGGGGGTGCAAACACACTGATATCCCTATCTAATTATATTCTCTAACGCGGACGAAAAGTAGTCTGTTCTCGCGATTATTTCCTTCTAATACGTTTTCTCTCGCCAATTTTATTAACTGGGATAACAAATATCTCGTCGACGTACTGATGTCGAGTGACTTTTGTCGGTAATCAAGCGAATTGCGGGACTCAGCACTGCTGTCGAATCTGAAATCTGATTATAACAACTGGTATTAAGTGTTAAGGCGCAAAAATAATGGACGTTCTTGTCGTTCACAAATAGCTTTGCAGCTGATTGTCGGGCGTATTAGCATGATGCGCTAGGTTTGACTTAAAACTTGTTGAAGTCGATTCTCAACGAGGAAAAGAGTATTTAAATCTGCCATAGTAATTACGTCTCGGATATCGGTCGCATTCCTGATTTTAAATTAGAATATAACCCTTCAATGAATTCTTCCATGCAAAATAAAGGTAATCGCCCAGTCGCACGTTTATTTTGATGGCCCTGTTCAAGATTTTAGTCGATAGTAAATAAGGAAATCAATCGTAACTACGGCCCTCGATTTCATTTAACAGAAGAGCTACCTATAATGGAGGGAATTCATATCAGACTTAAAAAGAAGTTTATTCATTGCGAGACGTCTCATTTCCATAATAATAATCATGTTATACAACTTCCGTTTTTGGGTGAAAAAACACGTGCACTCGCTCTAAAATTACAACATAGAAATGTTGAACTACAATTATCGACCTAATGTTAACGTGTTTCAGTATCATAAAATTGCGAGCTTACCAAAACAATAGATATCTAACTAATGAAATGTGTATTTGCGTCATTATTTACTCGATAAACCCCTATGATCCCGATATAACAGATTAGATACACCCCTTGCCACAAAGTGATATATATTAAGATGTAAATTCACACGATCTAAAGATTGTCGCTTTCTTAATTTGGCAAAGACGTTAAAGTGTATTCATACGGTGTGAAATACATGCGCTCGCCTTCAACAATCAAAATTGTCATCAAGGCTTGGCTTGTTTACAGCCTCAAAATTTCAGAAAAAGTTTCGATTATTTTATCAGGATTCACACAATTTCGACCAAATAACGATAATTAGCGACCAAAATAAGAATCTCTATTCAATTTCCTTTCTTTTGGTGCTTGTCTCGATTTCGTTTGACCATTCTTTCTGATTTATTTATGAAAAAGAAATGAAGCCTGCAACCGATAAAAGTGAAGTTCACGCGTATTCCTTATGAGAAGGATTTGACTCTTCTGGGATCGAACCGGGGACTTGAGGGTAAAAGAAAAATAGCCTATTATCTGTTCTTGGAAGATATGCGTCAATTCTGAATTAGTCCCTCTCTACCACCCCTCCATCCGCATGTTTTTGAACGTCCATTTTCGGACAATATATTGGGATTTTATGTGACTCGAGGCCATAGACCACCTTCCTATCAAAATTCGTTAGGTTTAGCGTGATGGACAAAAATTTAATAAAAGGGGAGTCGGGGTCAATTATAATCACCAACTGTACAACTTTTCGAAAAATTCCTTCAATACACCCCTTTACAGACTTATTATTTATGTAGATAAAGGCATGATTCGTTGATTTTGATTGAAGTGATTGAGGAAGACGTTTTGAACAGCTTTGTGATGACTTACATTACCAATGCCGAAAAATATTTCCAAAAAGAGGATCTTTAAACCGTATATTTATATGGTGCTAGTGTACTATTTGTCTCCTTCCTTATTTTTGAAAGTATTTTATAAACGGAGGAAATGTGATATTGTATCCTATAACATTATACGTACCTATAAAATAACTATATTTATAATTTATAGTTGCGTTTACGTACAATTGAGTTGCTAGTTAAGGAATTTGAAGTTTAAAGTCGCTTTGTAAAACTTTTGTTATTGTAAAACCTTAGTATTGTTTGTTAAATAGTATTGCAAGCCTTGGTGAGGGTGGGGTGTTTCTCCCGACGAATTTTGCCTTTCTATTTGCCATTGATACCACCAGACTATATTCGAATTTGCCATCATGAACTACAGTTAAAAGATTAATAAATTCATTCGAAATTCGCAAACGAAGTAAATAAATTCGATTTTCATCATTGTTTGCTTCTAAATGAAAACGCACGGAAAGTCACAAAACGGGAAATGTAAAGAAATTCGATCGGTGTGAGAGCAATAAAAAAAGTATAAATGCAAAGTGAAATATTTAAAAAGAACGATGTAAATGCTGCAAAAATATAACTACGTCACCGAATACACCAATTGACGAAGAATGCTTTATTAGAAGTATTACTTTAATTGATAATTAATAACCGATGAAATTGATCATATAACCAATTACACATTGAAATTCCATTGCAACAGACTCAAGGAATGGGGAACAAGTCGACTTTGCTAGTTCTGATTATTATTATGCTGCACTTCTGTCAGACCCATTTTCCAGTTAAATCACACAATAAAACTGCTCAATCCTGAACACTGCAAGTCCCATGAGTGCCCAAAAAACAGAAAGGCCGGATAGCCGTGTGGGGGTTCTACTTCCATGAAAGCAGTCCCGGGTTCGATTCCCCTGTGTGAGCCCACGTGCGAACTGACCTCAGCTGTCATTTTAACAATGCTATGCTAACAGTAAGGCCATTATCACCTGCAAATTTATATAATCACATTCACCTCACACGAAATAATAACCAAGACGTAGTTAAATCAACAACATTTCATCCAATACAAATCAGTGAAAAAACCCATGAAAGACGCACCCGGGTACATTGAAAAACTCAGCCGTACAACGCATATGAATATCACAATGAAATTTTAGCCATAGCATGCCACCACACATACTCGTTTTATGCTATCACCTTTTCATTTGTATTATCAAAGTATTAAAGCATTATTTACATTTATTTATCTCATTACACTTCATATACTTATTGTGTATAATAATAATGATGTGCCGAAATAAATAAATGAAAAACGTATATCTACAACAATGACAATCACCAATCTAATTTAAAAATTATCAAAAAGAATCACCAGAATCCTTACATGCGCAAATACAGAATACTAGTATATAAATTACGTTAACTTAAATAATTATATACGACATTAAGACTTGTCAGGAAATAAAAATGTAATTGTGTTTCAGGTGTTCGAAGGAAAGGAAAATGCAAGTGGTTCAACGTTGCCAAAGGATGGGGATTCATCACTCCTGAAGATGGCAGTCAAGACGTATTTGTGCATCAGGTATGCAAATAATCTAAACAGAGGAGTGAACTACTTTATGTTAATATTAACTCTTTAGTCCATTACTGTTTGAAAGTGTTGAAGTATGTTAGAAACAATCTGAATTGCTGCGAAAACTCACCAAAATGACGAATGTGCTACATAACTGAATAATACAAAAACTGATGTTCTTTAGAGTCTTCTATAATCTAGCGCTCGTCTTCTTCTATTATCTAATAGCAAGCTTTTCTAAATTAATCAATTGCCTACCGCCATATTTATATTCATACATAGTTTATGAAAAATGGAACATTTTAAATATGAAAAGCAAGCGGAAGTCACTTGAGGCGACATTCAATTATACTTTAGCCACATCTGATCGAACTCCCTGCCACACGCCGCCTTGCAGGGTACGTTTATAGATGAGCCAACTATGTACAGCTAGTTCCAAAGAAAACTAACCTTTTTCGTCATTGATATTGCAAAGATTTATTAGTATCCTTAGTTTGACAATGGAGTAGCAGAATAGTATTAAAACAATATGGATGTCGTAATGCAAGAATTCAGTTACTATGAAATGATTATTACGAATCAGTATATATTCTAGCTTTGCTTCTGGCACTGAGGGAAACGTCGCACACGAGGTCCCGTTATTCCGAGGAAACCGAGGCAAACCCCTTCCCTTCGTCTCATAAAATTTGAGTCTGAGGCAAAAGGCACGAGTAGCATGAAGGAAATTTTTGCAAAACCTGCCTCTGAGCCGTTCTAAGCTTATGTTTAAAACTGATGGGAGAAAGAAAATTTCCGCGCAGTTTGAATCAGTGTCTGACCAAAAATATATAGACCTCGAATTTGACGCCTTCGCTTGTAAAACTCGGCGGTTATAATGGGTCATGTTATATAATATAATAGTAGGTAATATTATACATCGTTCAAGAGAGGAGTTATTAGCCTTTAAAATAATATACGTAAGGAGTCCATATCGATCACCTGTTTTATCACAGCCTGTGTGTAATCTACACATGTAAAGTAAGGGAAACACATGGCCATATCTAGGCTATTTCTTTAAATATATTTTTAAAAAACTCTATGTAAATATGCAGTGTGAAGTCTTGCGGTATTCTTATTGCGGCATCAGTTTATTCCCAGTATTTCCGAAATTGTATACAATAGCGATGTTCGATGTTTTAAAGCAACCTTCTTTTAATTCTATGAGAAAGTTCGAGTAGTTCACTAAGCCAGTACCTAAACCATCTTCTTAACAGTAATTTATTTTGGAAAGAGATTTCGAGGTCTTTTCAAACCGATAGAAATTGCTAACATTACTATTTATAAAAGCCAATGGTTTGTTCTAAATCTTACTTAACTTTAGAGATGTAATTTATCGGTAATCAGCGTATAAACTTCAAGTTTCTGCGACATTGAATCAGCGGAGTGTCAAAAATTCTGTATTTACGTTTAAAATTCATATTATAGTGACATTATAATAGAAACTTTAGTCGATCGAGTTAGATCATCTTTAACGCTCTAAGTTATTTCAAACTACGAAATTTTTAGCTGAATCTAGGAACAAAATAAAGCATAGAAAACAATATTTATAAATAAAGTAAACAATCATTGACGAGGAGCTTGATTGATATAAATTGACGATAGGCAGCATTACTTATTTTTTCATTTTTGTCGTTGAATTAGTTATTTAGTATAAGCTAATACAGTTTATGTCATTCACTTTAAAAGCAGAAGATACTAATTCTGATATGATGCACCCAAACATTGTCAACTTTATATAATCATTCAAATTTTCCGAAGGTCCTATTTCAATTGGAATGATCTTCCTTGCATTACTATTTTTAAAAATTCGAAACATCTTCCCAAAGTTCAAAGAGAATTATGATGTGCCTAGGATGAAAGATGTTACGAAGGTCCTTGGAGTGAATGTTGGAATAATGGATTACAAATAGAACCAAGAATATTTTAACAGCTAAGGTATGAAACATGAGAATTAGAGGAATATTCTCATGTAAAGCTGGTTATCATCCGTTGGTTTCTATTTTTAACGTATTCTTCCATGACTCCTTTTACCCATCATTCATAATTATTGATGGTGATTTTTCTTTTAATTATTATACATATTATGCACCATTCAAATAATGCGGGTTAGATAGCTTACTTGAGGCATTCAGAAACCGAAGCAGCGATCATTAATCATTAGTCTCACTTTCACCTAGCGCATAGTTCTGAAAATCATTTTAGTATAACAATGGAAATCGTGTTGTGGGTGTTTTCACACCCCCTGCCATACGCCATACGGCGGCTCGTGGGGTATTAATGTATATGTAAATAAACCAGGTGTTAACATGTAAATCTGCAATATGCAAGTATAGAACACCTGGAATTTATATGCAATATGCAAATCAGTCTTAAGGTTCTGATTTTCCATACTAACTGTTGTTTCTTAACCATCTTAAATTGGATTCCTTGCAAGAAGTCCTGAAAGGTCGTCTACCTCAGAAATAGAGTTGAATATCTTCATTCCCTAAGGGAATACCCGCGGCGAAGATTACAAATCGCGGATCCACCATTTCCCATCTTACTTGTGATCGGTCGCCGCCACCATACCCTAACCTTAGATACCTGCTCAGCAAGGGTGCGGTCGAGAACCCTTATTGTCGTTTCAAATTCGCTACCCCGAAAACATACGACCATCCACAACATGCCGGAGAAGGGGGTTTTTCTTCTCAGAGCGGAGTTCACCTTCACCTATCGGCCGTTCTATGGTTCCTTTGAGAAAATAGACAATACCTTTCGACGGAGGAAACAAAAGAAAAAGAAACAACGAAAGGAATGAATTGGGGTCACTCCTAGGGCCAGAGTGGAGGGGAAAGTCCTCCCTTCTCTCAGGAAGAATTAGTGAAACCTCAAACGCGAATTTGTTAGAAGCAGCAAAATCTCATCTCAATATCATAATGCTTCATCTGATACCGTCATCACGAATACCTGATGGAAGTAAGAACAGAATGGCATTTTGATGCACATATTCTGAAATACCTAATGCTCTGTTAATTGTCGTATCAAGCAAATTTTATACTTATCTGTATTGCGGAATAATTCAACTGCGAAGAAATCGAGTCAAAATTTGCACCACGGGGCAAGAAAGAGATTTAGCATCAGATAAAAGTTGGGACAGCATAATTTTGCAAGTAACATGAACTTGATTTAATTAAAGGGATAGTTTTTCTGGGACTGGCAATGAACAATATTTTCGGAAAAATGTTATGAGATGCTGGCGTTAATTTCGTGGTAAATTAATTTTTTATTCGATGCGTGAAAAAATTTTATAGCCCTCGGTATTTTAATTGTGCTACTATTCTAATATCTATGTTATTTTCTAAAATATTAAATTAGCAATTTGAATTTTAAACAATTACCTCAGAAAATGATGATAGCACACCAATAAATATTTTACTTTCTATCATATGATTTGGTGGTATTTAAAATTTTTATAATATTTGATGTAATTATATGATGTAGTTGATCGTAATTTACTTGGTTTACTTTATTGTAATATGTTTTGGGTCTAATTTTCAGAGCTCTCTACCAGGTTGACTTAAAATGATTCTTTCTCGGTGTATTCGTCCAGATAAAGTTTCTTTTCATCTTTGCTTTCTTCAGTAGGTTTCACAGTTTTTTCGTCCTCTCTTCTCGATAACATTTTTCTGCAACATAAATGAGTTGAAATACAGTTAATTGTGTTCTTATTCCTAATTATTCTTTTTCTCCTTGCAGAGTTTTCGTTCATTTTTCTATTTGAGTCATAGTCGCGAATTTCCTTTAAATAAATTTAAAAGTTCGTCTTGTGGGCGTCAAGAGCGTAAAATAGGTAATAATATAATCCTTTTTAATCTTACAATAACACAATTTTTATTGGATAATTGAAGCAACTAAAGTAGGTTTACCCGATCCCTCTTGGAAAAGGTGAATTACGCATAAATTTCAGGCCGAAATAAGGAGAGCATTCGCACACATCTGGTTGGATTTTCTCCCTTTCGATCCACCGCACAAACGAAATCGAATCATATTGCTCATCTCTTTGCTTTACTCCTGAGGCTCAACCTATAGTTTACCTTTACTCTTGCCTCTCATGGTCATCCATATAGTTTTTGAAGGTAGGCTATTATCCGTTCCGCATTCAGTTGACACCACGTGTTCTTACGGAGAACCGTTTCCTGTGTATTTCTCAGTAAGGAGCAAGGCGCGATGTTGCCAAACGTTGCGAAAAATTGCTTTTTTGATTTAAAAATTCTTTACTGGTGCAGAAATAAAGGTTGCATCGTGTGGTGGAATTTATTTCTCGATATTTAAAAAAATAAAATTGATACTAATTATTCCTCGTAGAAAGACGATTTTCTTATTTTATTTTTATCACGCTGTTGTATAGAAATATCTTGATACCTTACTTTCTGAATCGGTAAAACTTCTAGTTTTATATTACTTCGTTTGAACGCCTCTTATAAAGTCTTTGAGATTCTACGAACCAAAAAATTCAAATTATGCAAACCAAAATTTCTATGCATGAAATTTGAAGAAAAGCGTAAGTGTATTTTTTGTGAAGGAATGAGGACTATATCGTGATAACAAACGGATTTATGAAATTTTCAGTTTGTTGATTTTTTCCGCGCGCCAAAATTTCTCAGTACTGCCTGTAGACGCCCACTATTTCCTCAATTTCTTCTACCTTTAATATCTCCGCGAACAGATAACGTGCCCTCTTTGCCGTTTATATGAGTTCCATCTACTCAGGAATCTTCCGTATACGTCATAAATACATCTCTACAATAAGCTTTATTAGTAATAATCATTGCCAATTAATGGCATATCATTGAAATTGATATTTTATGTTATAAAACCAATCATTTCCACTGGTGTGATTGTGGTCCACCTTCTTGTTGTATTTTCTTTTCAGTGCACTGAATTTCTATCGAACCTGGTCTAGTAAGTATAAGTAAGTATAAATAAGTATACTAGTAAGCTAAAGGAAATAATTCACACCATCGATCGTCTTTAGTGAAAATGGTAAAAGATTATTGTTGCCCAGTATCAAGAAGAGAATGATTAAAATATTTTGACTTAGCAGTGCATAAGTAACCAATTAGAACATTACTTCACAATTGATGGAGGTCCTTTTTCTCACATCCTCTGCAATGCTTTGCCAGAATATTTTGTTTTTGGACGATTTGTCGGCATCCAAATTCTTCGCCTCATATGAAGCTATTAGAGCTGAAGTGGATGCCCTTGTCCAAGCTATTTTCCTAGTTTTTTCTTAAGAAACTATGCTAACCTCAGTTGAAGTTTTCATGATCCTTTCGCTGTCCTGATCACATACTTCGCTTCATCTCCTCGAATTCCTCTTGAGAAAGTACATTTATTAAAAGGAAAATATTATCAAACTTATGATGATAATCTTCATCGAATTTAGGTTGTTTGTGTCTAATCCTGTGGTAACGTGTATTTGTTATTTTTATTCTTCTTTCATTATGAAGAGCTACCACAAAAAAGAGACCGAAACAGTGGATTTTGTTGTGGAAAATATTGCTTTTAATACAAAGAGATGTTTCAATTTCAATGAGAAGTCTCAAGAGGTCAGGTACACCCAAATGATTGTCTTTACCAAGTCATTTGCTATTGCTACATTCTAACATTGATGGCAGAAATAGAGTTAATATCTTCACATAAAACAAACCATAATATAAAGTAAACGAAGCACCAGAAACCACCAAAGAACGAAACGAACACTTTTTGGTGCTTCGTTTATTCTTTATTTCAACCATCA
The DNA here is from genome assembly GCA_036926295.1 of Pachydiplax longipennis. NCBI lineage: Eukaryota > Metazoa > Arthropoda > Insecta > Odonata > Libellulidae > Pachydiplax > Pachydiplax longipennis. Next base: position 2,724,862 of record JAVFKF010000011.1, on the reverse strand, counting down.
GCTGCCTTTTACAATAAAATCATAATTCCTTCAACATTCTCAGGAATTGCTTCGTTTAAGTATATTTAAATCTTAACTGTCAGGGTAATGAAGCTAAACTAATAGTCTATTTACTTATGCTAATAATTCAATTGTGTTCCGAGGAATCACCCGTGACTTTCCATTAGTTCTAAGGCTTGCGTACAGTTGAGTTGACATCAATCGATGCCTTATAATAGTAAAATTCGTTTTATTTTATACGTCCTGCAGTTTTAGAAACGTAGCATTAACGAATATTATTTATTTTATATAAATAAAACATTTGGTTTGGTTAAGAGTTGGAGGTTCTTATGGTAGTTGTACGTTACATCTGAAACGACGACATTTCTCGAAGGAATTCATATTATTTTCGTTGTGAATATTTTATTGAATCGTTGTGGCTTTTCATCAGTTAGTTTCTCAAACTATGACGAATTTATCATAAAACCATCGGCGAAAACATTCTCGGGCTGCTTCACTCAGAATATTAATCTCACAGCCTTACTTCTCGCTCTAACTCCAGTACTAACTGCATTGAGTTAGCGGATGTCAGCGACACAGAGCGATGAATGGAAATGTAGTGAGGACAAGTGTAATAACTTATGCTTTCGATGTGATTGCAGAGTGTCATTCAGATGAGCGGCTTCAGGAGTTTAGGTGACGATGAGGAAGTGGAGTTCAGTTGCAAGTCATCGGACAAGGGTTTGGAGGCAACGGTGGTCACTGGTCCAGGAGGTGCACAGTGCCACGGATCCCATCGGAGGCCTCTTGCAAAGAAGAGATTCAGAAAAATAAGGTCCATCGTCCGAAATAATTCAAAGGGGTATTATGGAATACTAAGGTTTCTTTTCCAAGAGGCATAAACTTACTTTAGTATGCCACCTGCCGGCATCAACACGTGTTTTGTAAACGATTTTTATAACGATTTTTTTTCGTGTATAGAAAAATTTAGGAGGTAAGTTTTCAATAATTGGTTTAATGTGTTATAATATTAGATGTATAATATATTATATTTATTATAGATTATGTTATATAATTTGGTATAATAATTTCTAATAATTTGTTTTCAATAATTGATTATCCATTACTTGAAATGATCGTCTTAAACTGAAAATAAAAATAACGTACACCAAAATACTAACAGTTAAATCTGTAATACTTTTTTTTAGTTCGCTACTCATTAGAATAAACAAAGGGCAACTTTTGATGGCGGGTGATATGGAATCTCTCCCCAAATCATCGCTTGTCTTACACGCATTTAAGACTCTCTGAGTTGCTCTATTTTGCAAAAATGATTCGATTCACTTTGAATGTATTAGACAGATCCTTACATTTGTGATACCTGCTATATTTTGATCGTTTTCTTGTCTTTAACCCCAATATTCAGTAATCCCCGACATAATACCATCCAAGTGAGTTGTTTTACTTTTTATTTTTTTGCACGTTCTAAAATTTTGGAAAATTATCTTCGACACTATATAACTATTTACAGAGAGTTGAGCTTTGCTATTACAATCGCCTTTGAGTTGTAAGCAATATCTAGCTTAGTTGTTGCCTCAAATGTAAATGGTATTCCATAATACCCTAAGTTCCTCTATAAGTATATTTGTATCTGATATTTTAGTGTATGTTACCTGTACGCGTTTTATTTCTAAAATGATTTTCATATTTCCAGATTATGGTAAGGGTTCTCCTGTCTTTTAGTTTAATCACTCAATCACATCTCTGTCGTGGATTATTTTTTCTAGGCATCACGTTGTTTTTTTAACAATATTCATATTTTTGTCTATTAAATATGAATTCATATGCTTGATTTCTATATTTTAAACGAAAGAGTCACACCCACAATAAACATTACCTTTATTTATTTTTGCCAATTGAACGATATCTCTGCTATTTTTCGCTACTCTTCCATCCATGAAGATATTCTCTCTTTGAATTTGATTTCATCTGTCAATAAAATATATGTGAATAGTTATCTATATAAGGTGCGGCCGCCGAACAAACGAAGCGCGATTACGGGAATCAAGGTATGAAAAATAATGATAAATGGAGAAAAAGAAAAATAATTTTCCACTAGATTGTGCGACCGCCAGAAGATGCCGCGGCCAAGATGGGCCAGAAGGCCATTCAGTGCTTTTTAACTGCTGGGATCCATGTTTTCACATTTTTTTCGGTCTCAAACAGTAAATGAACACACCGTCATTTTTATCAAATGCTTCCTCCTTTTTGTTGTCTTATATAAATTTCTCTTTTTATCCGAAACTGAAGCAAACCAACGCAAAGATTCTTCATTTCACCGCGCTTGGATCAAATTCTATTGGTTTTTCACTTTTAGCCAATCTTTTCATCAACATACGTATATTTATAGCTATTAAAAACTGTCCTTTAAAACATCATTTACTCAAGCAGATCTTCCCCTTCGCTACAACCCATTGTCTTATGAATGAAGTAAGTAATCAATTAAATGGCTTAAATGCCCACAAAAGAACAATTTCAATTGATAAGTTACGATGGCACATGCAATATAAATGCCAAAATATTGGTGCATAGATTTTACTCGCTGGAAGAAAAATGAGAAAAAGTTGTATTTTTCACTCGAACAACAGTGAGTGCAAATGACACAAGCGGTGCTCTGCGATATCTGAACATTGTCAAAGCACTCCTCAAACGAATCCTAGCATTTTTCGCTCCGGTTAAATTAAATTAAATCGAGAAAAAAAGAAGGCAAATTGATGAAAAATCGTTGTCTCCGATTCGAAATTGCGATATTTTAGACTTGGGATTTATATTATAAAATATAGAATCTACAATTAGAAAACTTGGAAAGCGAGACAAATGCCTTCCGTTTGTTGGAGTGCCATTTTTATTCTTCCAGTTTTATTTCAAAACATTTGATATCTAGTTGAAATTGTTTCATTCTTGGAATGACTTGCTCGCCACTTTCACATGGTCAAACATGCTGCTCAAAAACGTGTTGGCGCTGACGACAGTTTGGACGAAGTTCATTCAGAGGAACATGTCGGATTCGTAGGGATTGCTTCTTTGACGGAAGAAAATGAAAAGGAAGCAGAGGATATGGATGAAGGAATTGCTTAAGAACTTAACTTAAGCCTTTAGCGTTTAGTGACAGAATGAGTTCGGAAGAAGACTATCGAAACTATTTACGAATAGATTCAGAGACGTTTGGCTATCAACTACAATTGATAACATCTCTTATTGAAAAATGAAACACGGGCATGAGGGAACCAATATCGGAAGAGCGGCGAATGTCAAATTCCATGAAAATCTAGAATTGGCGAAGTTTTGAGTTTTCCCGGTGTTCTGTGAATTTCGCTCTCCATCTTTCCTATTCTATCCTTTCTTTTTCCTCTGATATTAAAATGGTTCTTCTCAACAAATCTCAGTTCATTCAGTGATTTTCTTGATGATATGGGGGGTTTAAAGGGTAAGTAGGATGAGGTATTTCCTTCTTCAACCATCGCCATGAATTACTTTTCCAGCGCTGAATCTCTGCTCGTCCGGACCGATTGTTTTGAAACATTTTTGAGACCCTACGCGCTCAAAATGTGCACACGGTTCATGCGAAAAATGTTCGACCTTTTTTGTGAGCATTCTGAACCGACTGGCTTGCATGTGTGCACAGCAGAGAAACAATGCCCTATGCCGTCGTAATGTTTGAGTATACACGTTTTTGAGCAGGATATTTCACCGTGTATAGTTCACCCTTTAGAATGCATTGATGTGTGGTTTCCCAAGTATTGGATGATTTAGTGATGAAGTGCTTATAGGGAAAGTCTTATTTATTTGATGCTTTGACACCCAGTGTGACGATAGTGTACTTTTTGTCATATATATGTCATGGATACTTTCTAAAATCGCCCTGGGTTCGACTCCTGTTATATGAGGGTGGTCTGAAACGTTTCCGACCCCAGATTATTCAGAAATCTTCAGAAATTTTCAGAAAACATGTGGATAAATGGCGAAATGTCGGAAACTTTTCAGACTACCCATGTAGCTATCCTCCGTAATGAAAGTGAAGTAATACGCTGTTTTCTCACGGTCACACGAAATACACACACTGCTCTGCTTAAATGAAAATCCGTTTGCATGCTGTCCGTATTTACATCGCCATGGAAATCGATGACAACTTTTCGTTTTCACTATTCGACGCTGGAAAGACACGCGCTCTATTTTCCCGTTCTATATGATATATAAAAATGTATATAAAAAATTAGAAAATATTGAAGAAATCGACCATTTTCGATGTAGTGGCACTCGGATATAATACGCAAATTTTTTGATGGACATTCTAGCTTTATCCTTTACCTTTGATTTGAGTCAATTCTCTAGTATGTAAGTTTTATACATTCCCGCAATGAGAGCAAGATGTAGAGCGCCGTCTGCCATGGAATTGGCGCTGCTCCAGAGCGCATCTCTCAAGCGTCGAATAGTGAAAACAAACATTTTTCTTCTATTTGCCATGGCGATGTAAATAGCAACAGGCTGGATTTTCAGGACTTAAGTATTAGATGCCACTTTCAGGTGCTACAACTGCGGGGAATTCGCGAACCACATAGCAGCCAAGTGTACGATGGGTCCTCAGCCGAAGAGGTGTCACCACTGCAAATCGGAGTCGCATTTGATCGCTGAGTGCTCGGCGAGAAAGGCCAAAAAAGAAGAGGATGAGGAACAAAAGACTGAATCTGACTGATCATCCCTATGACGCTCTCAATTAGTTCATATTCGATTCTTGACCACAGTGCAGTGGGAGCAATATTGCTTACTATGAACAACCAAACCATGCTCGACTGTTACTAAGTCACATTCGTCTGATCTGTGGAAGAATTCGAATATTTTACAAATTTACTGCGAGGATAACGGCGAAAACTCTCGATAAAGAAAATGGGTCACTATGGCCCGTTTCAAAATTCCAGTCAGTATGGAGAGCTTACGGAGAAATAACTCAATGTGATCTGCCGCAAGAGAAGAAATTAGCCTCGCGCAGATTCGCCTTTACGCGCAGCTACGGATTCGGACGGGTACAATTAAGATTCGTTGTTTACATTGATCGATTCAAACTTAAGTTCTGATGAAATTTGAATGAAAATAACTTCATCAGCACAACAGTGAAAATTTTATGCTTTTATATCAGAAACAACAAAGTTAGAAGCGAAAATTGAATGAATTGCCGAGTTTTCACCCGTGAGCATTTTTGAAACTGCCATTACTCTCTTACAATCCAACATAAAATGCTGATTTTTTTCTTTAATTGCTCAGTGTATCATCTGAATGTATCAATGTTGCATGAGATTAATTTTAGAGCTACCATATCTTAGTAAAAATTATTTAGTTGGAACGCATCCAGATGATACAGTGAGCAATTAAAGGAAAATTCAGCATTTTATGTTGAATTGTAAGAGAGTAGTGCCAGTTTCAAAAATGTTCAGGGGTGAAAACTCGGCAATACATTCGATTTTCATTTTTAACTTTGGTCTTTTTGCTTTAAAAGAATAAAATTTTCACTGTTTTGTTGATGAAGTTATTTTCATTCAAATTTCATCCGAATTTATGTTTGAATCGGTAAATGTAAACTACGAATCTTAATTATACCCGTCCGAATCCGTAGCTCCGCGTAACGCGAGGCTTTGTCTTTATTCCGTAAGGCAATACTCACCGGAATTTCGGAACACGCCATAGTGGGCTACTCGGCGTCAACGAGAAGGCGACAAAATCGAACGATTATTAACGAACATGATGTAATAAATCATTTTTTCTAGTTATTAATCGTTATTAATATGACGATAATTGTATATGGAAAAGTCGTGAAAGCTCTAGAATTCATCTGTGAATTGGAAATCAAGTGAATATTATTTTAATATTCAAGATGCAGTTAAGTCGTGTAAATAGAGCGTAATACTGTTGAACTAAGTTAATAAATTAGTTGCATTTATTGGAATATCTAAAAACCTTAATTTACAACATAGTAAACATAACAACAGTTTATTGATTTATTACATCATACTTGAAACTATTTGTTCGATTAATTATATTGACGGACCTCGTAGTCCCTTCGCCAAAGTGACCACAGAAAATCTTCGCTGCGTCTCTTATTCTCTCTGGGAGGTTATCTTTCCATCGAGTTACCAACAAAATGTGAAGAAAAATGAGAGCTCATGATCAGCTTCCAAGATTATATATAATACGCTCTCGTCATTTGTTCTAAGATGCGAGCGATATCTTTCTTCCGATGTAAATCCAAGATTTTTATTTTGATATTATATTTGATATGCAATGCCAAAAAGGAATTCGAGGCTGATGAGAAATGAGACTGATTTTAATCCTAACGTAGTCTTTATATTTAGTGAAATATTACTGCTGAATGAAAGGAAGATACAGTTGTTGTGATTGTATTAATTTATATTGTGCAAATATGACTGCATTCTCTTATTAACTGGAAATCTATATGCCAATAACAAATTGTGTATCTGGGGATATTTTATAAGTAAAACATATTTTCTGCAAGTTAATGTTATGTCTTAGATGAATTAAGTGCTTTAATGCTCAACCTATAGTTTCCTTATAATTACAAAAGAACTATTTCTTTATGGTTGCTTCAGGCTGACCTTTTATGCGATCACCCTCATGCAGCAACTGCATAAACCATAAACATCCAACTTGAATACAATAAATACACACACACACATTCATACATGTGTATGTATATATATATATATATATATATGGTATACATGTCATATATGCTCCACAAGTGCCATCGACGTGAAATTTTTACGACGTACTGGCCCCACCCTATCAGAATTTCCCCATAAGAATGCATTGCGCTGATTTTTGAAAATTATTTTGAGGCAAAAAGCAAAAAAATCTTCCCGGTAAGATGGAGGAATCAAAATCACGGATGTAGGAGATTCCGTGATTTTCTACAGTACAAATGGAAGAAACGTTACCAAATGGCCGTGAGTTCGACGCGAGGTGGGAGAAAAATTCTCCCGTATGAAATGCACTGCGGGAATTTTTAAGATTTTTTTTTGAATGTTTTCCCGACAAGCTGGAAAGATAAAACCCGAAATGGGAACAGAGGTGGTTGAAAAATTTCTTTTACGCAGTTCGCCATTTCTCTAATTGTCCTTGGTTCGATGCCAGAGCGTCATTTCAATCCAGCATGCATTTCAAACGGGGATAACGTAATCTTATTTTAGGATCTTCCCGATGTGATATCGAACTGAAACTTTGATATCGGTCAGGGATGTAACTATCTAATATTTATATGCATTCTCCTCTTTGAAAAAGGTTCGACGGCAGTCGGCATTAATACTCCCATATGATATGTGTGGCGGAGTTTACAAATATTTTGTAGAGGCGTTTACCGAGAAGATAGAATTATTTATTTCCGCATTTGATCAGTTGTCATGATTATGTTTTGAAAATATAATTTACCGTTTCCGTAATGGTCCTTGGTTCGTTGCCAGGTCCCCAATTATTATCTACCAAAGGGGGAATACGGAAATACCTTGGATGACCACCTCGATATGATATTAACTTAAAATTCTGTATATGGTTCGAGAGGTCCTTTCAAACTCTTAATAAGAAAGTGTATCCTCCGAAATATTTCCGGGTTCGACACCAGGCGGTGTTAATATTGGGAATGCACGGCGGGATATTATATATTTTTACTTTCCAGAGAAGTTAAAAGTCCGTCAACAGTAGTCATAAATACGTTTTAAAAACGCAGTTTACTGTTCCCTTATTGGTCCTTGGGTCGAGAAAAGAGCACCAATTCTATTCTACAATACATTTAAAAGAGAAATACGTAGTTTCGTTTGTGGACCTTCCCTATAATATATCGACCTGAAACTTAAGATACTGTTTAAGATGCCCTTACAAATTAGAAGCATGCCATCATACCTTAGTAAACGCTTTACGACTCCTGACGGTCTTCATGCTTCCGTTTAAAATTTATGGTGAAGATTGCAAATATTTTTATAAAGCATTTCCCGTAAAGATAGAAATTTATATTTTGCCATGTGAACAGAAATTACGAATATGCTCTGAAATCGCAGTTTTTGTTTCCCAAATAATCCTTGGTTCGACTCCAGGGGGGGTATTCTATAACTCGATTCCGATAGGAATGTCGGCCATGTTGTCGGAAAGTAAAAGATTCCGACTTGAGGGAATTCCCATGCGATTCTATAAACTCAATGTCGGAAAGTGGGCTAACTTCAGACGTCTGAATTAGTCGGAATCTTCTCGACACCGAAAAGGTGTCGGAAAGCTAGGGACGGATTCCGTGCGCATGCGCTCTAAGATAAATCTAAGATAAAGCTTATTGCAGCGCGCATCTTTCAAGGTATGTTCAGTAAAATAAAGTAAAAAGTTCAGTAAAAAAATCTTTTAATAATGAATGAAAATAACCGTCATACTGATGGGGACGCTTGTAACCCATTACATATTTTGAGTGCATGAGTTTACCAAAAATATGAAGATCCTCGGCCGACCTAGGTCTTAGACTAGCTTCGTTTAGTTTGTTGCTTCTGTCGCGTGAACACCGTTCGCAAGTGTAGACGTTATATATGATACTTGAAGAGTGCCATTAATCCAGGCAAAACTTTGTACAGGTATTAATTATGTGCGAGTCCTTAACGCCGTTCCACATACAGACGTGGGTAGGATTTTTCTTTTACACCCGATACAAATGTGCACACGTAAATATATCTTGGCAGCAGTACATTACTAAACTCTCACAACATGCCTGTCCATGCATAGTTAGGAAGCTCTCTAAGTTCGTGCTTCAACATCTCATCTAGAAGTAATTAGTTTTAATTTGTTGAAAATGCGTAAAGATGAGACCTACGTAAAGGCTATCCCTCATAAATTTTTTAATCCTCCGGTTAGAGAATGGTTAGTCCTGCTACGATGTTTCGATGAATGGAATATTTGTCATTTCCTTGTTTTGAATTTGAAGAAATGAATCTTCATTCAATAATATGTCAGGTTCATCAGTATCTATTAATTAAAAGTATAACCAGATGGTTACACTTTTCATGTAGATATTATACGACTATATCGTTATGTAGATATTATAAGACTTCAACAGGATTTTAGTAATTATTTTTCCCGATTCGAAATCAATGTTAAAGATATATACCAGTCATTAAATATCATATCAGCCATCACCTAAAATAGAGGTGTTTGGCGAGTAATGTTGCAGAAAGTATTAGTCGAAATTAAATTGTAATGTTTATAACGCGGAATATATTTTCACTCCATAAGTTGCAGGGGTATTACCATTCTTTCTTTCGCAATATTTACGTACAACATAATTAACATAAAAAAGTATAAGCATAAACGAATTCAATTGCAGTAATTTCACTCCACAATGCCTTTATCACCGCAACTTCATAAGGAAACGACAAAATTTTACCATGAGCCTTTTATGGCTACTTAAGTCATGTCTGCATGATTTCTTTCTGCTGGCGAGTATGTTACACGCCAAGTTTCATTCTTCATGTGTTGATTTGCTTGCCTTCCGTTGGTTGAGATGAAGCACATGACCGTCATCTTCGGGAATTTCCTCCTAATACGGGTTAGGCCGTGCGACCCGTTGAAAACTCCAAGTTTCCGATCCGACTAGCCTACAGAATCGCAAAGTCGGAAAGTGAGTACGAATTGATATTGAGTCGGAAAGTCGAATAGTGATTCCGACAAGTTACAGAATACTACCCCAGGGCATCATTATCATTCTACCATATGCTTAAATGGGGTGTTGAGATATATGTTTGAAGACCTTTCGGGAATTATATGGACTTGAAGTTTTGCTAATAGTTAGAGGACTCATTTCCATAACTTGATATGCGACGAAATCTTCCGAAATGGTCTTGGGTTCGACACCAGGACGATTACAAGATACGCTCTGTTAAACACTACGGTAAATTGGGGGCTGTTATTGTAGGCATATAAAAAGTAATTGGGTATTCCTTAAAATATTTACCAATTAGCTTGCAGTGTGTAAGCAACTTTTATTCGTTTATGTACACATACATCATATAGTTTACTGGTGAATAAGAAGAAACGATTGTCATTGCTAGAGATAGGGTTTATGTCTGATGGTAAATGAAATACCCTTACCTTAGTCAGGAGAGAATCTCCTCCATAGAACCTTCGAACCTGGAACCTAAATTCTTCGAACCACCAGTGTCTGCGATGGACGTTGTGGAAATAATTTGAATTCCTTTTGACGAAATGGTTACGCTATTGGAAATAGTGTAATCAATCAATACGCCTTACCTCTTTCATCCTTTTCAGCTATTTTCGCGAAATTCGCGTATAGTTCATTTTGCTCTACTACAGACATTTTTTCTTTCGCAGAATAAAATCAGAAATAATGGCCCTAATAATTCGAGACCAGTGCCTAAGGAAAGAAAATTGAATAAAAATTCTCGCTTTGGTCGTATAATATCGTATTCGAGTCGAACTTGAGAGAATTCGGACAAAGATGACGAAAAATTTGTGTATTTTTTCGGGTACAGAAAACCCGTCCCCCTAGCTAAAAGGGCGTTCAATTCTCGTAAGGCATAATCGCTGTCCATATTAAATCCACGAAAGTCGAGAAAGCTATGCATTAATTTATCAAATTCATAAAATGACAAATATAAGACGTTTCTGTTTCTAACTCCACTTAAAAAAATATCAAATTGAAGTCCGGAGTAACGATTGATAAACTTTAGCTCCTACATCATAGACCAAATACATATAGGTGAAATGAGATGAAATATTCAAGGGACGAAATCCGCTCTTTTACATAGAGGAATTCATCGAGAGAGTATATTAATCTTCAAAATTTAAATTGAGTCATAGAGACAACCTACACCCTAGACACAATCAATATGGAACATAGAAACTTTTAATTCCCCGTTGAGAATCGACTGGCTTTTCAGCCAGTGTACATTTAAAATTAAATGTTATGTACTATGCGCGACGCAGACTGGGAAATGAGAAAATTTCACGAAAGTCACCATTTCATCAGTTCATCGGCGTAATTTATTGGTAAATGAAATTGTTAAGTTTTCATTCATCATCATTCATTGAGTACTTGTTTTCGTTTCGGTAATTATTTAAATTATCTCTTATTCCTATGACATCGGTATTTGAAATTGTCAATTTCATAGCCGTTGGAAAGGAAATATTAAGAAATGTCATCTTACGGCTATCAGTTTCTTTGAGCACCTGCTGCTAACGCGTGCGAAATGTCGATCCTAAACAGAAGAGCTCCTAAATAGTGAGTGCGTCATTTTTGCCGGTGGGGCCTACCATGCGGCCAGGGTGTGTTTCTACGTCACGTAACAGACCTCTGGCCACCCTTCCAAGTGTCATAAAAACGCATGCGGCAGCGTCGCCGCACCGGTGGGTTAATACTAGAATATTTCAACAAAAATATAAGTGAATTTACTAAAATAAGTAAAATTTCAATATTTTCCTGTAAATAACACAGGTTTGCAAAAATACACTTTTTGTCTACTACATGGGTTTTTTAACTGATTTTTATGTTTTGGGTTGTGCTTAGTCTGAACATGACTTTCATTTTTCCCCATCACTTACAGTTTTCTTACAAAATAAGGAAGTTGAATTCACCGATTTTCCAAAAAAATCATCTCTTGAACACATGAAACAGAATTTCATTTGCCATTCATGACACAATTATGATTGTGAAATGTTCAGTAGTCGAACATAATGCAATAACTTGGAAAAGTTCTACAAAAATGTTTTAATTATATGTGTTACATGTTTCGTCTCAAAGAGACTGTCAGACCCTTCTTTTCTTGTTTGCTATTTATTTGTTTTCAATTTTGCTATCAGTGCCTGACGATGTCTTTTTGAGACGAAACATGTAGTAACACATATAATTAAAATATTTTTTTAGGACTTTACCAAATTATTGCATTATTTCCTGTAATGGAGTTCTACCAAGTAATGGCCACTTCAATTGTTTGAGTCCTTCTGTTTATCTGTGAAACCTACGGTCTTCCCTTTCATCCTTTTTTTCTTTCGGTATTTCCCAGGTTAATCATCCAATAGTGGTCAGCCATCATGCCCATCATCCTTGGTAATGGCTCTCCACATCCATAAAATCTTTGTGAAACCTTAACTCTTTGCTTTCAGCTCTTAGCTTGTCAAGAAATCAGTCTTCTTCTGAATGTAAGAAATCGACGTTGTGGTTCATGTTACAGTTTTGAACTTTAAATACATACAATATCCAGTATTTTTGTAAGTTGCATCTTTGTAATTTCCCAAAAACTTATGCTCCCCATCTTTAAAGGCAACCTCTGTTTCTACGAGTTTTTATTCTTGGAATTAAAAGAACACTGTATCAAACTTAAGTGTACATGTATTCGGTCCTGCAAAATCTATCAACTTTGTCTCAGGTAATTTCACCAATATGACCCAACGGGTGATGGAAGGATTCCTGAGATCTGATCATAATAATTCGGCAGAATCTGACAGGCCTAAATCTCTAAGAATACATTATGAGTCCACATTAATTCCATGCTTAATCTGAGTCTGTGTAAATCCAATAAATATTCAGTAACTTTGCAAAAATTCACAACTCTGTCATGTTTGCACCATTGTGGAATAACAAGCATGCATCACAAGCTAATCTTTAATAAAAGTTAGGTTTATAGTCCTGAAACGTGCTTCCCCTTTTTGAGATCTATTCATACTAGATTTACCTCAAGTAATTGTCTGAATTAAATAATGATTTTACTCTACAAGTGTTAAACCATGTAGTTGAAATTTTTACTATAGAATCTTTAAATAATTTATAAAATATTAATAAGGGCGATTTTTTAAAAATGTATTTCACGCACGGATTAAGAAGCTGAAGAAGATCGGAGTTGACTTTGAAATTGAGCGACAGAAATACGCGGAGGTACGAAAGTTGGTTAAGGAGGAATCGCAGAATGAGTTCCTGGAATATAGATCTAAAACCCTTTTAGAGTCCTAAAGAGGAAGCGACCGGAAGGAGTTTTGGTCATACGACCGAGAATCTCGAGGAGATCAATCTTCAGTAGCTAGCCTTGTTAATGACGAGGGACTAACAGTTAGTGATTCGGTAGGTAAAGCGAACTTACTTAATCTATATTCCCAGGAAAGCTTTACTTTAGTCCCTAGCTTTCCGACACCTTTTCGGTGTCGGAAAATTTTTTAATATTTTCCTATTAAGTAGCCAAAGAAATTCCTATCATTTTAATTTTCTCTGCTATCCGATCCTAATTGGTCGGTAGTTCTTCAATGGAAAGATACAGTCAGTTCTTCCCAGTCATAAGTGAGCGTCAAGAGCACATTACAACTCCTTTGCACTTGCTTTACAGTGATTTCTATGGCAGAAACAACAGGATTTCTTAATTTCAACTGCCCTTGCATTGTCCCGAACGCTCGTCGATTCTTGTCAAATAGTTAATTTCAGTCATCTCGCGCCGATGGGAAAAGGTAGTAATTGCCAAAGGCACTCGAAGATTAAGGTCAGTTTGGAGAAACGAAACGACTTTATATTTCATGTAGAGTGTGTTTCAATGTAGCAGCCAGTTGGAGTGCGCGCGCTCCAAGAATGCGTCGAAATTAAACAAGTAAAAACGAAATGCGGAGTGGCCGCCAGAACTTATCATGCGTACGAGTTATAATTCACCAGGCCCGATTTTGACGAAACTAGTTGCCATATAAAATTATATTCTGTGGAAAGAACTGCTAATCGTTCTATGTATATCTGCAACTTGTATCGGTAGAAAATTAAGGTTAAGTCCTGATTTCCCTACGCCAGAGAAAAATTATTGTGCAAAAACTATTCGTTGTACGGTTAAAGTTTTTATACTAAAGGAAAGGGTAAAGAATTCAGATTCCTAATATCAATCTCCTTGATTCCTTGCTTAGTTTTCTTTTCCTCCATCAGCATTTTACCTCATGCAATGTCTGTCTCGCCATTATGGACTATTTTTACCGCTTCATCATCAAAGATAGCAATACCATTGTTGTTACTTACTGCATGTATTGACAGCAGATTCCAGCTCAGGTAAGTGTAAGGACATTGGTGAGAGTAACCTGTTGGGATTCCACTTATCCTGAGAGATTTGAAGCAAGGTTCGGTCCCTTTTTGGCCACTCCAATTTTTGTTTCTTCTATTTTCTTGGAATCAGTCAGGATATATTTGTCGTGGGCAAAATATCCTGTTACATCCGTATCAGCCTCAAATGTGTAATCAGGGCCTGATCTGAACTTCCTTCCGTTTTCAGTCAAATTAGTATGCCAACCTTTCTGTTGCTCTTTTTTTGGCTTTCTCAATAACTGTTTTCATCCTCATATTTCCTTCTACGTCTGTCCTGAGGATGAATGACTTTGTTGCATGTTGTGAACGTTTATCCTTGCCAGCATTCTTCTATATCGTGTCTATCTTCTTCACACTTCATACAATGCTTAAATGTTTGTTAACATTTCTGAATACCTTTATATTTTCTTTGCACTCAATATGGTCATTCCTGTTTAATGCATTCAGGATTTGATCTGCACTCAATCTTATGATGTCCTCGTTTGCCTCAGCCTCGGGTTTCACATACCTTTGAACTTGAATGAAACTTTGTTGTCTTGAAGTATTTTTAAGAGTTGCTTTTCACATTCTCCTCTTCTTTCAGTGGTCTTGCTCCTAAATTCTCTTCTTATCTTCGTGGTATCCCAGGCACTTACGAAATGCCTAAATTGATCATCATGGTTATTTATTCTGAATGCAAGTGTTTGTATTGCTGGAGGATTGGTCATAACTTCGACGGACTGTTTCCATTCATACTTGATGAATCCTGCAATTAGTTGACTTTTTGTTTCCTCTGCATGTCTCTAGTAGACATTGGATAGTTTTTCAAACATATCCTTTGCTGCTTTGAAGATAGAATGTGAGTTTTCACTGTTCTTATGATGATGATTACTTTGGCGTTAGCTTCCTTGGTGATCCAGTTCCTCTACTTTTTCTCGTCTGCACTGCACTGTTCCAGAGAACTTGTGTCCATCTTTGGATGGAAATGGAAATCCATCGTGCTCATTGGCTGTTTTGCTTAAAACAGAATCCTTATCTCAAATTCCCAAAGCCATACATAGTGGTGTGGATGAATTTTGGCCCAGATTCAAGTTCTTCTTCCGATGTCATTTTTCTCCCTGTGGCAGGTGCAGTATTTAAGTGCAATCTCTCTTGACTTCTCACTTGTTTTGAATCTAAATGGTAGAGCTATTTTTCAAGCCCCTGTTGTTATTTTCATTAACTTCTTTTAATTCTGCCAGATGATTGCAGGTATTGATTTCGATGTCTTAATGACCTTCGTCACTCATGGTAGTCAATGAGGAAGGTCTGTAATCATTTATTTACAAGCGTTTCATAAAAAAGAATTAATAAATTAAAATCTAAATGTTTATCTGACCCTAACAAAGATTTATGCAAGAATGGCATCCACATCATTTAAATTTGTCCCCATTGGTGCTACAGATATCCCACTGATACATTTGATAAAGAGTAAATTTGCCTTGAAGTAAAAGAAATGGAAGAGGGATGCTGCATCGCAAAGTGATGTTTGTTAGGGACTTTATCTACTCTTGTAAGCATTGAATTAACAATAAGATATATAATATCTGTCATTTTATTTACATATACATATTTGTTGAGTGATGTTTAACAATTTTTGCCATCTTTATATAGATATTCTTTTAGAAAATAATTATGCTCCTTAGAGAACAACCCCTGGGTATCTGCATATCTTCCTGCTGATTATAAAGCATGATGGAGGAACTCCTGCTGAAATAATGGGAAATGCGTAATCAGTAAGTTACTTAGTGTGCTCCTTTCATTAGCTGGTGATAGAATATGTTTGATATTTTTATGGCATATTTCCATCCATGGAATACAAGCTATGTCCATGGTAAAGGTCATAAACATAATCTTAATAATAATTAAGGAAGTCTATAAAGTTAGCTTGTTTTGATAATTTTAGTATGTGCTGTCACATGAAAGAGAGACTTCTAAATAATTTTGTTGAGATTTTTGAATTCATTGTTTAACAAACTGTATCCAAATTTTGTTTGGGTATTTAGCCTTTAAAATAAAATTATCATTGAGTAAACTGCACAGGTATTTTAAATATCCTCATGATGAGATCTGTCCCTTAATTTGTAGGAATTAAGTTAGCAGAAGAAAGTTAGGAAAGGAACTATAATGTATTCCATACTGTATAATGCTAACTATTAATGTACCATATATCTTGTAAAAGGGTTACTGTATTGATGAAATGAATGAGAAACCTATGTTAAATTCTCCATAGGTAATGGTAATATTTGATAAGTTACATTAATGCAAAAATTAACTTCTCTTAAAATGATGCTAGATTATTAAATATAACATTTTATGAGAAGAAGCATGCAATGTTAACTATATTCGTTTTCAAGTTTCTAAGGCATTATTTCATATACTTAAGCAGAGTTTCGATTTGATTAACTTTTGTGAAATGCTCTTGGTAAAAGGAATTGGTATAGAGGACAGGGAGTATAATTTATTACATTCTCTGCGC
The DNA here is from genome assembly GCA_036926295.1 of Pachydiplax longipennis. NCBI lineage: Eukaryota > Metazoa > Arthropoda > Insecta > Odonata > Libellulidae > Pachydiplax > Pachydiplax longipennis. The sequence continues at coordinate 2,708,231 of JAVFKF010000011.1, read as the reverse complement.
TATCCTAAGATTTTTCTGTTTGTGTGAATTTTATCATTTAATCCCATAACAGTTGAAGGAGTGAATGGCATATTAGGTCCATTTTTCATGAGCATTACCTTATGGATGTGTTTCTTAGAGCGTTAATTCATTCCAATGTAAGGAGTAAATGTACCAGCTAACAAGGAAACTAATTTAATTTCAGTAAAGTATAGATGTAGCCTTCACACCATGGAATTCCTTGCATGGGGAGATATGTTTCACTTGATTCTTTTACTATTCAACCAGTTGTAGTAGGTCATCAAGACGGGAGTACTACGTAGATTACAGAGAATGTATATGGAGAACAGTTTCTCCCTCATGAGCTCCTGTTTTTGTATATATTCTATATAATATTTGTGGTAATTGCCTGATGATTAACTAGGCCTGTTTGAAACAGGTTAAATAATAAATTGAACAAGCAGGATTTTACACAGGACATTAATTTACTTCTACCATGAAGAGATTTTCTTAGAGAGGCTTTGTTTTCCTCTTAAACTGTCAGCTAATTCCTGTTTTACATTTTCTGTTATTTGGCAAGTTTCAGTTCCTGTTACCATCTGTTGATTCATGAAACATTTTCTTCTGTATGTCTTCTGGCGCAGTTAAGTTTAGGAATTCAATCTCTTTCAAAATAGGAAAAGGTATGTTTAAACATACATTAGGCACCTACTGTAATAATCTGCTCCAAGGTTTTGAATTGCTGGATCTGATTAGTATGGGTTATTTACTTCTATTTCACTTCTTCTCACTATATCTCTTTTGGTTTTGTTAATAAAATTTCATGCTGAGATGAAGTATGAATGAACGAGTTTTCATGTATTGTGTATGCTAGGGCAGATGAAAGTAAGTCAGTTGGTATGACTATGTAGCCTCTTCAAAGGAGAATCTCTGCATTTGGAATGCTGAATAACCTCGAGTGCCGTGTCTTCCAGAAAATGACGATTCCATTGATATGGGATAATCATCACTGCTGTATAAAAATAAATATATAAATTTCATGTTTTTATGTATACAATTTCAGTAATTCCTAAAAGAAATACATGGAAGCATTTTCTGGAAATTAATTCCATGCATTTTATGACTAGTTAGAATTATAAAATTTAGATATTTGTTATAGAAGAATGTTGTTAGACGTGTTGATTTCTTTCTTCCAGTAGTATCATCACCTATATGTTCAAAATTTATCTTCGCAACAAAACCACTCATCTTACCATTTATATTCGGATATAAATATATCCGACCCGTAACTATCACAAAGCCATTGAAAATATAAATCAGGATATCTCTAGGCTAAGTGAATGGCTAAAATCTCTAGCAATGAAAATAAGCCCTACCAAATCAAATGCTACAGACTCACGAGGATTCTACAAAACATTAATTGCTTGAATGTACTAAAAATCAAAATTAATGAGAAAGAAATAGAATAAAGCTGCTCAGTTAGGGATCTTGGCATCAGGCTGGACCAATCTCTCACCTACAGCACACATATCACCTCAATTAGCAAGAAAACATATGCAGTGCTTTATAGCATGAAAAGGTTATGTACATTCATTCCCTTACTCTCCCTATTTTCAACTATTCTGATATTTTCTCAAAGAAATTGTCTACCTTATTATCTTCTAAGCCTGACTGTGCCTTTAATCAGTCTGTTAAAATTATCTTCAATGTCAAAAGGTCTGATCATGTTTCCCCACTTTGAATGGAACTGAAATGGCATTTGAGTGATACAAGGCGCAAACTTCATACCCTCACTCTTGTACACAAAGCTCTTAATCAATGTTGCCCAAATTATTTTATTCTCTTATTTCCAAATTTTAAACCATAATCATACCCAAGGAACTTGCCCATCTGGAAAGCTATTAATTCCTAAACACAATTGAATTATGCTCCAAATCTTTCATGGTACTAGGTGCAGAATCATAGAGTCAGTTATATAATACTAATATGAATACCCTACAATTTTTGTAGTTCGAAAGGATGGTAATAGCTTTGAAAATAAAATAGCAAACAATAAACATAACTTAATTTCTAACATTTACTCATTCTGACATATCTTCAATGCTTTAAGCTTATACATTGTTAAATCAATTTCCCAGACAAACCTTTTCAAGTAATAGTGCTCAATAAGTCAATGGCATCTACTCTTCCTCATCATTTCAGACAATGCTCAGCCACAACTCAAGTTGTTGGTACATAACATATCAGATGATGAAGAGACAAGCATAAGTATTACAAACCTCACCAGCAACTCATTTAAATTATATTACTACTTCATTTTCTTTAATATTGATCATGATTTAGTCTATTTTATTTCTGTAGTTATGCATATGTCTCTCTTATTCTGTATCCTTTTTACACTTTTAAACATAATTTAGTTTGTGATCATATTTTTCTTCTCACTATGTTTTTGAAGTGTTATTTTTACCTCCTTCTGTGGGTGTTTTCCCAATTGTGGGTTTTTTCTCTATCAACCTTCAGTTGTGGAGTTATTTTCCCACAAACGAAATCTTTCCTTTACATTTTTTCTCTCATCTCTTTTATCAGTTTTATTTTATGTATTTGCTTCTTTAATTCTCATGTAAGAGATGTCTTATCATGTGATCTGAATTCTCAATGTACTTTTATCAGTGTATCCTGATCACTGGAATCCTTAGCTTCATGGAAATATTATAAATTCTTTGATTTTGTCAACAAGATTTAGTAGTATTTGAAATTAAGTAATTTCACAGATATCAAACAATACATGTAAAAGTTTTCAGTTATAGGTTAATAATATGGACAGCTTAATTGAAAACAGTTTGAGAAATAAAATTTTGGCTACAGGTGATATGAAAGAGTTCAACAATGTAGTGAAATTGAAATCTGACTAGTAATACAAAATTTGTGGGAAAAATTTAATATCGTTAGAACAGTTAACTATTTGAATGTGAAAGTGAAAAATGCAATTGCTTCATCTTTCACAGAAATCTACTAGATGTACAGTCTTAACTTGTTGACACCTTGGATCTCTTGGTTGATCCATATAGAAAGAAATTCTTTTAACTTTACTAAAACCTGTTTTTTAGTTATTTTTTGTAATTTAAACAGTTGTGAAGAGTTTACTTTTGCAGTAAGAAATATTTCTACAATTTATCTTGGGAAGTGATGATGAAGGAAGGTGGTCAGGGGATTTTAATGTCTATTCAGAGTGTTCTACAGAGAATGCCATGGAGAGCCAGGATTATTGCCCAAACAGTTGAATACTTAACAAGGCAAAGGATGGGAGAATTGAGAGTAAAACTAGGGAATGAATCTGAAAAGATCAGTTTGGTTTCCAGAGAGTGAATGGAAAGAGGGATGCAATTGGGGTAATGAGGATACGTGTAGAACAGAGCATGGAATTTAAGAATTGTGGGTTTATTTTGTTTTTAGTAGGCCTTGGATGGAGTACAATGAGGAAGATTGATGGAGATATCAAAGTAAATTGGGTTTGAAACAAATAAAGCTAAGAAATTTTCTGTCTTTTTTTCACATGGGTTGAGCATGGTCACCTTGTTTATACTTTGCATGTAAAACTAATCGGCACTTCCTTCTCCTCAGCTTTTTGGATTCCCTTATCCTATGCTACTGTTCTGCACTGTAAACATTATAATATCATTGTTAATGGTGTGTTTCATGTATATGATTTATAATTTTCATGAAGTATATATATTGTCATAAATTGAAAACTATAGTGCACATTTTTGCTGTAAGATAAATTGTGGTGTTTCTTATCAATAAAGGGAAAAATATAATGTCAACAATACTTCTTCAAGTCTTCCAACCGAGCCTCCTTCGTGATGACCTCTAAATAAATAAACTAACCAACTAACTAAAGGAAATAACTTACCTAAACCATGGGATATGCATTTCATTTAAGAGAAATCTGAAGTGAATGCTTTCTAAATACGTCTATGTTTTAGTCTGAATCAAAGGCAATGAGTAAAGTTAAACCAGGGATTTGAAATAAATATTCAATTGCTTTTATTCAACCTAGGTCAACTACATTCATATAAAACTGCGTAAATAACTAACAGCTTTTCTTCCATCTAAGCACAGCAGAAACTTGATGCTTAAAATCATGAAATGGAAACAACTTCATGAATTGCCATTTACATCTAGGAAGTGTGAAGTTAATAATGAACTGAAAGATGTCTCTTCCAGTTTGACTACAATTTCCATCGCTAATCTAGTAAGCTTTCTTCATAATCATAAAATCCCTTCCACCTTATAAACAAAGCTAACTTTAACAAAATTTCCAGGCGGTTGGGTAAATAAAGTCAAGGACAAAATAACAGCAGAGAAAGAAAAAACTGAAACCAGGTTGAGATGCAGGAATGCTTATCTCATTACTGAATGGAACGATATGAAATAATAAACGCATATATAAAACCGAACAAATTTATAGAGATATCTTTTCTATAGAAAAAGTCTTTGCAAGAACGTTTCAAAATTTACGAATCCGAAAATTAATTTATTAAGAAGATCAAACAGAATGTTATGAATGCTGAAAGAAGAGAAATACTGTAAACTCCTTCATTATACAGGCGGTAGGAGCAAATATGCGACTCAAGGCGATGAGAAAATATTTCGATGCGCGTAAGCTTCGTTTTTATCACTTACAATCTTGCTGTTATACAAATTTAAATTTGATATTCTGTTCCTACGAACGCGAGACAAACACCAAGAGTAGGGAGATTGAATAACGACATTTATATTAAAGTTTGTCTTTTGCACTTGGCATGTTTTCATTGTTTGTGCCGGTCACGTGACATATACTTCTGCAAAAGAGGTGGAGCAGAAAACTACAGCTGATGGAAGTTGGCGCAACTCTGCAGAATTCAAGGTCTGCAATCTTCGCGATGTGATCGTTTCATTGAATTTCTTGGTGTTGACAATCTGTATTTATTATCGAGTGATCTGGTTTTCGTAATCGTTGGTTTTAAAACACGTTAGAACTTTATTGTAGATACTCCGAAATTTCCTTTTTATGGAATTTAATTACTGGCTGGGCCACTTCGTTACAATCATCTAGCGTGATTACTCTTTTGAATTTTCTGTGGCTGGTTGCCGTGATAAAGTCGCTTATATGTGATCGTTCCTCATCTTAGTGCAATTTGTTAAAATTAGGAATGTATAGCAAACCTTAAGATTTTGCCGTCATTGAAAATAGAATTAGTTCAAATGTTGGAAAGATCACTCTATGCAGTGACAAGAAAGAGGATGATTGGAATTAAATTTTGTCCAAAGTGTGCCATGAAAGTTTGTCTGGATTGTTTTGAATTCATTAAGGAAATAAATTTTAGATTGTAGGAAAAGAAATTTTTTATTGCCTCAAAAAATAATCTCAGACTAATTATTGTCAAGTTTTCATCATTGAATGAAATTGTTAAGTAAATCTCGAGGAGTTTGCTTCAAGGAAATTCTCAAAGTTCATTCAAAATAATATTAATTATTCTATTTCATGGAAATAACAGTTTTCATAACTCTTTAGTTTTACTTTTGATAGGTATAAGAGTTTTCATGGTTGTCATGGCATCTAAATCAATTCAGCAACATCTCTAAATTTAACTTGTAAGTTTTACTAAATTTTTAAAGTATCTGTAACCCAAGTGTCAGAATTATGACAACTTCCTGTAAGACCACTGTGAAATGACTAATATTCTAAAGCAATTTTCATTTCAATAGTAATATTTTATTTCATTATTGCATGTATAATTTAAACAGAAAATCTTAAATCAGACAGTGGGTTGCCAAACGCAAAACTACTTGCAAAGTCTGATGAGATATCTTCTTGGCTATCTGCGATCCCAGAATACCTGAAAGAAAGAAATTGCATGAAATAATGTTGTTCGAGTAGATTAATTTATTCCAGAACTTCATTGAGTAAATTTGAAACTTTTCTGTATGCCATGCTAATGATAATTTCTAATTAGTTGAGAATTTGAGGGTAGTAGCGTTTTGATTTCAGAATTTTCCAACACAGCACATCTTATTGAAGATCATAATGAAAAAAACTCAAGTAGAAAGCTACTTTGGAATTTAAGACTGCTTGGGCAAGGAATTTAATTAAGAGTCCTTAGTAGTCAAAGATACCTCATGCCATTTAAAAAAATCTTGCTATCACAGTCGCATCTGAATCATCGTAGAAATCTTATTAAAAGTTTAAATTATGATCGACAAATACCTGGAGTCCATACATGAAGTCAATTCTCTCGGGAAGAGATTTTTAGGCAACCGCATCTTCTGGATCACTGCGTTTGTAGATACTACTCGATCCTGTAAAATATAATAAAGAGTCATTTTAATTAAAGGAGGTCTTACGTAAGGAAGATAAGCGAATTACATGTGTACATGAATTACGAAGTTACTAATTGCACTTTCCAAATGAAACTCGCCAATGAGAAAGATTTATTCAGAATTTTTTTTAGATAGAAGGAAAATGCTAATAGAGTTTAAAGAGAGGATTTAAATAAATTAGCACGGGTTTCCGAGCCACGCAAAGACGTACCGTGCTCAGCTCGTTTCCCCTTTTATATGGAGGGGTTCGCCAGAAAACTGCAATTGGTAGATATTTCGAGGGACATTCGCGTCATCAATTGCAATCATCCAGCCCTATAAAACCATGGTGTGGCTACAGCATGAAAACCATAACCACGGAAAAGATAGAAGAGGAAGACTTTTAGAAGACTAAATTTTATTCTCTAATGGCTAAAAAGCCGGTCTGTATCAGTGTGTGTAGTGCCTATCACGTTAATTTCCCCATCCCCCCAATTCACAAATGCCCATCAAGTGGGCAAACTTTAATGCAGACCTGTATTCTAATGCCCGTTGGTTGGGCCCTTTTCTAAAGAAACCTGCCACCCTTCACCTGAAAGGCGTCGACTCCTTACCTTCGCTGCGGGCATCCTCCAGCGTCGGCCGAACTCCGCGATCCATCGGCGAACTGAACCTCCTCTTGAAGTCACTTACACTATTTCACTTAAATGACCATTAAATCACAAACACTGCACTCACTTTCTTCATCTTCTCGCCTCGATTTGCGCTGTGGATTTGATCCCTCGACGTCTTCCAATTACGCTCCAGGTCACCTTTGCAGAGGATTTTATCAGCTGTCTGCGCTGCAATGACGTCGTCTTGAGGACCAGACTTCGGTCATCCATCTCGGATTGCGAGCAGAGAATAAAACTCGAGCGATTGCAATTGTAATGACGGAAGTGATTCTAGTTTGTCGAGGTGTAAGGCTCTACTAGCTTCTGGCCGCGAATTCTCAGGATGTTCTTCCTCCGCGGAGTGGTGGGTGTGCCCCAATCTTGAAGATACTGCAGGTTCATTCTTCCGGAAAACAGCATACTCCAGATCGACAGGAGGGGTAGACAGTTCGCCCTCTGTCGCAGCGAAGATGGAAGTGCCTTCAGGAAACGTAGGAAGACGTGGTAATCTGTTGAGCATTACTTAGAAGGCTCTTCGAAGGTGGTCTCCGTCGATTGGGACGTCGTAGCGCGAAATGAGAGAGGCCGGGAATTCGCAGTGTTTATATAGGCAGGTTGGTGTGAGAGAGGGTTGTGGACGGGAAGAGAAGGGGACGGATTCGTTTGAATGGAGCTGTCCTAACTTTCGTCTTTTGCTACTTTGACTTCTAATCGTCGTTTCGAGTTATCTGTTATCGGAATTCCAATAAGCCACTGAGTTAGTAATTGAGGTGACAATCATAGTTGCAGCTACGTATTGACTCTTGGTGCACATTTTGGTGCATGGCGTCCACTGAAACGCGAAGCGAATACGCAAAGTGGTACGTATGATATCATTATATTTGCACTGGGTATATTTTACGAGTAATAGTCAATTAACTTTAATTTTGGAATAATATTGGTTCCTTTTGGAAATGATTCAAATGCAACCCAGAGAGTCGATAAAGTCGAAATTGAAGTGACGTTGTCGAAAATCGTCGTTTTTGCGTTGTACTTTTTTGCGGAAATTTGGTTTTTGATTTAAATGGAATGATAGAAACGCCTTTCTATAAATATTCCACACTAGCTGTAATTTAATGAGGAAATCAAAGTTTCTATTTACCTTCTAATTACGTCTCCGATGACTCATTTTTTAACTTTAACCCTATGCTCTGTCGATGAATTCCATTCTTTAAGATAATAGTTTTCAAGATATTTAATGCTAATAAGATTTTTGGCTTAGATATCTTTGTACCATTGATCTTAAGAATCTAATTTTTATCTCAGGTGCCCCTTAGTTTTCAACCGAGAAAATCATACAACCGACGATGAGAATATGAATCTCGAATTAATATTTTCTTGTGAAACTTGTCTCAGGTTCATTCGATAATTCTTTGAAATGAAAATCTGCAATAGAAACAAGGTCTGAAAACGATCAAGATACTACGTACGTTTAAATACTTTATAATACGCTTTGAATTGGCTGGGATTGAACATCATTAAGGATAACAAATTCTAGTCGTTCTTAGGAGACGACGTTTCATAATTTGCATTTGTTTTGCGGTTTTATAACTCCTGATTTTTGATTTTTTGGTGAAAATATATCCTCACTCCCTCCGAAACTACAGCATTGAATAACTGAACCGCCCGTCGATTATCAACGTCAACTTAACATTGCTAAGTATGTGCCATAACAATTGCTCTACCCATACGAAAACCGTTGCTCCGAATTGAATTGCAATGTCGTTTTTTGTGAGAAGTGCAGCGGTTCCTGAGCATAATTTCCCCACGTGCGATGCACCACGGAGAAGCTTCTATGGCATATTTTGAAGCGATATTCCGAGAAATTCGTAAAATCATTACCATCTCCAGTACCGGATGAACACACTCTGGAGTCTGTTGGCAGTAAGACGGGGAGAAGAATGGGGAGTGAGGAGGGGTTCGTACAGTTATGTTTTTATTGTCTGGACGATTCGACATTAAACTAGTACATACATTATATGACTAAAATGCAGATATTAAAAATAAGTGAGAAAATATTTTTGTAACATAATATTCGTTGCTTCCGAAAACATAATTTGCGGGTTCTGAGTAAGAGACATATGATGGCACAATGGGCAGAGCAGGCGTCGAAGAGCGGCCAAGCACCTGTGAGGCCGCGATCTGCGGTCAATTGCCGCACATGCTGTTCGCGGAGCGGCCTTCGCCGTCCAACTCGACCGGTCGTGCTCGGCCGCGGCATGCAACATTACTCTAGCGATGATCAGCATTTGTTCTTTTTCTCTTCACCCCTGCAACTTATTTCGGTTTTGACTCTGGTTATGAGATTTCACAGCATTTTGTAGAAATAAAATGCTTATTCTCGAGCTAATGAACAAGTCACAAGAGAAGAGAGGAGGGAAGCAAGCGCATCAGGGCCCCCCAAATTCATAGGCTTCTTTGCCCTTTTGGACCATGGCATTCTTCTGTTTGGTGATAGATACATATTATTGACGAGAGGTTGGCGTGGACAATTTTAAAAGTATGAATGTGATAATATTTTTACGATTAATTCTCAATTCCATCACCGTTTGCTAATAAAATATAAGTTACTTCGAACCCCTTTCGTGCATGCGTAGAAACTGTTCTTGCGTCTTTGTAATAAAAAGGAGCGTCCTATTTAAGGTCGCCGTCGAGAAAAAATTCGTTATTTAACTTTTATTTTAGCAGTTTCGCAAAACACTACGTACTTCTCATTCGACTACTCACCTAAAATTTTATCGGAAAGAATTTTTAAAAATACAGTACTTGGCATGGCATTCCATAACAACAACGAGATTTGAAATGCCAAATGATACGGAGCGCAGGCTAATTTTCTCGTGAGGGGGCATTCGTAACAAAAAGCATTCCTGTGAATAACTTCGAAAAATTATCTTCCTGAAATCGGAAAAGATAAGAATGTGATGTTTGTGGCAGTTGGTATCAGGATGGCATTAAGGTCAGACGAAGGTTGGAGCACAAGGCATTATAAGTGCATTAAAAACTGGTGAAGGTAGACGGAGAGGGAGATAATGAACAGGGAGAATGCAAATGCTGGGAGGTGGCCTCATCTGGCGTTCAATGCAGCCTTTTGTTCACTCCCTGAAACTTATTATTCACCCATTTCGGTGATTTAGTTTCCAGATCTCGTTTATTACTCGGAATAATATAAAGGAAAGATTTTACCGACATAAACTGAGAGATGATCGAATATTCTTCGTTCAGTTAAGTTGTTGAAGTATTTCGTAGGGCCTTTGGTTATCCGAGTGGGTAAAGCGTTCGAATATGGGACATCTTCACCCACTATTTTCTCATTTCTGCTTTCCGTCATTCCTGAATAAACCCATGTGAAACTAGTATGAACCGATACATCCATCGGGACCGCCATTATTTTCCATGAAAAGATAGTTTTCAGCTTAATTTTGTGTTTTTGCGTCAGTGATGCGAGGTATATTCATCAACCATTACTACTTAATCATCATTTGTTGGGATTGCAATAGCGTAAATTGAGTGGAGGTTAACCTAAACCGTTAACTAGTAAAGCGATTATATTTCCAAGGAATGGCCTGACTATCACCATGGACGAAAATATTACGCGGTGCCCGCTTCGCTTTCTGAAACGCACTTGGTCGCCAAGAGAGTTTGAGTAAACCGGGTTGTACGCACAGTATTGTTCATCTCGCCCTTCCTTTTTATTTTACCGAACTTCAGAAATACTGCCAAGATAAAGTATACACTCATTGTCAGAGCCTTTCCCTAAGGTACCGATTATTATCAAAGTAACCTTTCTTTTGTAGGAAAGCTAACTCTGCCAAAATTCGTTTCGAATCCAGGAATGGAAATAATTTCCACCTAACGACCGTGAGTTGAGACAATATAAATTTGGAGATACCCTCAAATACTCGAATAAGAAAGAGTGCCATTTTCAGTAAAACCCGTTTAAAAGCCTAAGAATCTATCTAGCTTTATACAGTGTTTTCTACTTTTAACATTAACACATGGGTAAAATACCGCTTAAAACGCTTCCTGCTTGAGACTCTGAATTTTCTGGTCCAATTCTTTCCCCGAAATCTGCTATAATCAATTGTCCACCTCCTTTGATTGTTATTATTATATAAATATCGAGTGTTTTCCCCTCACGCTTCGACTTACCTCTAGAACGGTGATTTTTGACTTTATTCTTTGGAATGATCATGAATTTCATGGGCAAAAGTGAGAAATCGGGAAGCCGAAGGATCTTCTTCCCCCTGCATAACATATATTGTCAACCTTACGTATGTTACGTGAAATAAGTATTTGAAGAATGGGGAAGGATTTATTTATATTATTTGAAGAATGGATGGACATTAGTTTAATTGATTACTCTTTAGAATATTTATAGGCTGAAATTTTGTAAATAGTATTGTGGATCAAGTCTTGGATTCAGTCGATGCCTTCTCAATTCTCTATTTATTGGCACAGTAAAATAATTTCTGAACCTATCATAGAGATAATCTGCATATTTGATAGAAAAGCATTATGTATTTTCCCTAGCATTCTTCCCTCAATCAATTTGTTCAGCAATCCCTCTAGTCTCAATATTTGACTCAACCCACATCAGTTCAGTTTGCTTCATGAATGATTCTTTTGCTAATGCTATCCTATTTTTAATCTCTGTTGAGCATCTTCCATCCTTAGAAAAATGGTTGGCCAAGTATATAAATTGATCTGCTCATTCCAGTGTTTCCTCATCCGCCCTTATCATTAGTTCAGTTTTCTATCCCTTGGAAAGCCTCATTATTTTAGTTTTCTTACATTTGCTTTCATCTCCTTTGCTTTATCGTTTACAACTTTTACTAGGATTTCCAAAACCCTTTCAGAATCATGCAACTTAGGCATTCCGTCTGCATACCTTACTGAGTTCCCCCCCAACTTTTAATCACTTCTCTATTTCTTCTAAAGCTTCTTTAACCATTTCTTCAGCATGTATGTTAAAAAGAAAAGATTATAATGGACAGCCTTGTCTTCCTCCCCTCCTGAACTCTGCCCATTCTGATTCCTTAAATGCAACTCTTATTCGTACATCTGATGTTAGTACAAATTCTGCACCTAACACCTATCTTTCCAGTGAAACCCAATTTTCCTTAGTATCACCATCAGTTATTGCCATTGGACTACATCAAACCCTTTTCAAAATCAGCAAAGATAAGCCAAGGTCCATTTTAGATTCTAAGCTTTTTGCTATTAGTACCCTCATAACCCAAATAGGATTCCTCATTCCTTTTCCTCTCAGAAAACGGAACTAGTTCATTTCAGATGTGTTAATTACTTTATCCCTCAGCACTTCTATTCAGGACAATTACAGTTACATTTGCCACATGAGATATTGTGTGATATTAGATATCATCTGATAATCCTGGCATTCCCAGGCATTACTATTTTTCTGTAATTGAATCAGAATAATCTTACTAAATCCTCGTGCCACACCCTTTTCTCATAGATTTTTCTACATAAATCATAAAAGCGTTTCTTACATTTTTCCACCAGGTTTTTAAGAAACTCTAATGGAATCTCATCCATGCCCGTTGCTTTGCTACCTTTCATGTAACACAGTGCCCTATCAAGTTCACTATGCTCCATCCAACATGATCTTCCTTTTATTCTTGGGCACTTCCCACTGCTATGTGGGTGCACTTCATGTCTTTAGCATATAATTCCTAAGCATATATTTCCACCATCTCGTTATGCTATTTGGTTTCCTTAAGGTGTTTCTCATGCTTTCTTTATGAGTGGCAATTTCACTGCTAATTTTATATTCGATCAAGTGTTTCATTTTTCTGTATAATTGGTTGAACGTCCCATTTTCTGCCATCTTCTCTATTTCATTACATTCCACCAAAATTCTCTTGTTCTATTCGTTTATTTCGTCACTTGGTTGTTCAGTGTCTTGTACATTGTACACCCTTTTCCATTGCCTTCTTCACTCCGTTTTATTTATCTTATCTACCCCCACTCATGGTTTCCTAAATTTGTTTTTTGTGACCCTCCCAATGGAACAATGTTGTGTTGTTGAAGCTTACATCTTTAAATCATCATTAAATAATTAGGGTCTGATCAAAGTGGATGATATCATCCAATACAATAATTATAATTTTCTATAATAGTAGTGGATGTTTCCAATGAAAATTTAGTTACTCATTTGTTGAATATATCTTTGCGTTTCCGGAGACCATTTCATAGCAGCCTATAACCTGCATGTATGTTACAATTAGTACTTATTCTTGATATCTAGGATGATTGGTCTAAGTTTAATATAATTTTACTTATTAACTTAATTCATAAAGATGGCAAACTTATAATTTAGTGAGGTAAGAAGAAGATGGGGAGCAGAAAGTATTTGACATCAACATGCACTTCTACTGCCAGCAACTGGCTGAAGTCATATTTATGAGGTTCATATCATATGAGATTATTACCTCCTTGATAACATGTTTAATTATGAAAATGTCAACTGATGGTCATTCTGCAACTAATATAAGGTGTAGAACATTCCACACTCTGGATTTTCAAGTAATATTTTGTGCTTTTTCTACATTCAGTTTAAAAATCTTGTTTGAATATTTATGACTGCACATCCTCCCAACCTTTCAAATTTCCATTTTGACATTTATATAAATTCTATGACAAAGGTTGTAGTGATGAGTCATTGATGCAAATATGATGAAAAACTGATGCTTTGGTATTTACAGAATTTAATCAATCTGAATCTCACACTTTTATTTGAAGAATATGTAGAAAATGCATCAATGCTCATATGATACTCAGATTTATAAATATCTGTTTAGTTGGACTGTGTTAAAATAATAATTCCTTCAATAGGTATTCTCTCTATTCCAGCAGACCAACAAAAGGGAATAAAGGAATTGATATATCTCATGTATTCTCACCATTAACATGTTTGCAATGTTGAATATTATCAAGTTTTGCTCTCTTTCAGTGTCTAAACTGTCATAATAATTATCATTTTTGCCATCAGTTGTCTCATATATTCTATGCTTTCACAAACGTTATTTAGATAAATGAACTATAGGTCCAGAATATATACCATGTATGCATTGATATTTATTCGTCCCCAGGATTATAAATATTTATCATACCATAACTATTGAAAAACAATGATTTTTTGTGAGGTTATTGAACTAATAACCCTTTACACAATGAATAACTAGATGTTGATGACTGAAAGGTGCTTAGAAACTCTAGATTTTTAGAAAAAATGGAAAAATGAAGGCTTACTGTATAGAATTTTATTAGAGATACTTTTTCTTGGGTACATAAGGTGATGTCAGCACAGACATGGAAGTATCTGGAGAGTGTATGTTATGTTGTGTTTGTTGAGATTTTTTTCTTTTCACAATGGCGTCTTTTTACCATAATAGTGATTCTGCCTGCATGTTATGGCATGTACTATTTTTTTTCCTTAGTAAAATAAACAGATGTATGTTTTACTAACTGTATTTTCATATTTTGTATCAGTGATTTAAATTACATACTCTGTGCTGTCAACTTTTCCATGAATCTGCAAACAAATACAATTCATTGAACTCTTAATGAGTATAATGTTTGTGTCTAATATTGTGCCAAAGCTCTGTATTAAGTAATTGGGCTCCTTGATTCTTATTTATATACACTAATATTTCTTTTCATCCACTCCAGCACATTCATCTTGTTTTCAGATGCACTTACAATGCTTCTGAATTCACTTATAATTTCTCTTTCTCTTATTTTCCTATAAAGTGGTCTTCTTAATGTTCTGGGTGAAATATTCAGTGGATTTGGGAAGGCATTACTGTTGCTAGCATTTAGCTATTATTTGTATAAAATAATATTTCTTTTCAGCCATTCTAATACGTTGGTCTTGTTTTCAGATGATGTAGTCCTTGAAATGCTAATGATGAGGTGTGGTATTCAATGAGTTACTCTCATTCACCCACTATAATTCCACCTAGTACGATGATGGTCACTTAAGCTCCAGATTCATTAGGAATGCATAGGCTGGAAAGTGGTTCTTAAACTTTTTCATAGGATGGCCTCTGTTTACTATGTACCATCTATCTTGGTGCATCCTTATAAATAATGGAACCGTATTCATTGTAAGTTGTGCAATGTGACTCAGTTCATCGAATTTTTCGAAAACAGTAAGATAACAGAAAAGCTGTTGAAAGGTTATCCATGGTTGTCAGTCATTCCTTTGTTCAGAAGATGCTTTCACAAGGATCTACTTGAACGTTTTTTCTGTGTGGAGTTCTTTAGTTTTAAGTATTCTAAATGAATCCTTTGCTTGTGTTGTTCAACACTTAATAATAATGTTGTATTGAAGTGACTATGAGTGATGTTCTCTGATTGTTTTCTTCTTTGTATTTTGATAGAGTGATATCCTTGGGATTGTGGAGTAGGTTTGATAGTTTGTTGCCAATGAAAAATAAATGAGCTTGGTCTAATTTGTAAAAAAAGGTTTGATTAGTTCCTGGGTCATGGTACATATAAAGTTTCACTTAGGCCCCTTTTTTACTTTTGAAGAGAAGTTGGTTTAATTTGATTTTTTGTTTGTGTTTTCTAAGAATATCTTGATCAGATCCTTTCATTTGCAATTTTCTTGACAAGATTTAATTCTTGCTTGAATTCTTTTTTTGAAAGTAGTATTTTTAGCAGTATGCTCATGATTGAGAGGAAAGAGGCTAATTAAACCAAAAGGTGATCCTTATGCTTCATATTTATAATGCTATCTAATAATTGACTGAGGTTTTATGATTAAAATAGCTTAGAATCAAGTAAGCAGCATTTTGTGACTGATTTTATGGTTGGTGATTTAGTTTTGTCAAAATCACCCTGTGAATCATACATGAAAATTAGATAAACAGCTGAGATTTAGCATTCATCCTGAGTTCCTTCCCAAATCTAGAAATTTGTCACCCCTGTCAGGATGGTATTAAGAACCAGCTCCTGATTGAAAGAAAAATGTCTTAAGTCACCAATGACATTAAATCAATGGAGCTAAATTATATTACATTGGTGTTGAATAATTTTCTTTATTTCACTGTAAATTGATATTCTTCTTTGTATTTATGGATGCCTACCAGATTATGACTTTTGGGGATTATTAAATTATTTTTACAAATGTTTTATCTTGTGTGCTTTATCATTTAAAATCATCTAATTACTCCTCAAAATAAAAAAGAGTTAGTAAAGTATTCCATTCTGTTTTAATTTTAAGAGAGATTTAGCATTCTATTTACAACTATTCTCCCTAATCATTAAGGTATTCAAATAACATGAATTGGCTCAAGGGATGCTCTCCTATGCAAACTCAGCTACATCATCGAGTAAGAATAGTAATACGTGATTCACAAAATGTCATGTATAGTAGGTAGTGTAGGACATAAAGGATCTCCCCCATATTATTTCTGCTTATTATCAAACTGAGAGGACTATTCTAATTTACATTTATTTATAGAATCACAGAGCTGAGCACTAAAACTTGCTACCATGAAATGTAACCGATCTTTAGTAAAGGTAGGCAATTTAATGTTTGTCATTCAGTGTAAATAATATTCTTGTTTTCTTTATTAACTTCCCTCCTGTGATCGGATATTTAGACCACTTATGCAAAAACTGTAAGACACAGGAATCAGATGAAAAAGAAATAATTCATTTCTAATATTTTCCTTAAAATTGATATCTCATTAAAAAGAAATAAGCGGATCAATGTATTACTTCCTTTAAAAGAGCATTTCACTTTTATGATAAGATAATTATGCCTTGTACTCTTTTTGATGATGATCTGTCAGAAACAAATGTGCTCAATTCTGAACTCATTGGTTTTGTTTCCTCAGTCGCTTTCCCACAAATGTGCCATTATTCATGATATGAATTCATTAGTTCATTTCCTTATAAGACTAAGATCAAAGTGACTCCTTCTAATGAAATGAACCCTTGAATGACTTATCATGTTGTATTGTTATTTCTGAAATGTCATATAATGCATACTCTCAGTTTGTTCTAAAAAATTCATCATTTGATGTTGTTATTTTATTGCTCTCCAAACATTCCAATATCTTGCTTCTTGAATTGCTTGTATGCACTGTAGTATTACACTATCTTTTTCTATTGGATAAGACAACCAGTTGAAGGTGATGCTAGATTGCAATCAATAAAAGGGCAATCAGTTGATTCATGTGAACGAACTTTTTAAGTAGTTAACACATCACCTATTCATATAGGCTGTTTTTGCATTAAACCTATTTTCTGTGGTTATTTAATTTGTTTCTTATGATGTAAATCAATAAATATTACACTTTCATACTTCCTTTAACTAAAAAATATTAAAATCAGTGTTGGTTTAACTTGTTTGGCCTTCTTTGTGCACATCATCCTACTAACTTTTGAACTTGAACCAATGCAATATTCATGATTTATTTGAGTGCCACACTAATCCCGTTCAGTATATACAGGGCTCAATTAATTAAATTAATATTAGACAGCTCTTAATTAAAGACTTTACATCCTTTTCTTTTTTTTCTATCGCATAATCATAACTTTAGAGTTGCAATACTTGATAACTTGTGCTTTAAAAAGAACAAGGTACCTATTTTCAATGTATGGATAGCCATCCTTGGAATTTATGTGTATGTGTATAATTATTTCACTCCTGCATGATGTTTGGTAACATTGTGATCTGGGAAAATACCTTAATCATTGTTTTATTTATCTGAAAATTGCATGCTTCCTCCAGTTAAATATTACAGTAGAAATTTACGGTTAGGTTTGAAGAAGCAACAATTTCACAATCTATCTTTTTTATCGACATGTTATGATTATTTGCCATGGTTGAACTAATCTTCATGACACCTCTAAAATGATGTTCATAGTCATGCAACTATACAACATCACGAAGTGTTAGATGTAAGAAGTGGCACTCTGGTCTTAATCTCACCCTAATAATGAAATACATGGAAGCATTTTCTGGAAATTAATTCCATGCATTTTATGACTAGTTAGAATTATGAAATTCAGAGATTTGTAACAGAAAAATGTTCTTAGACTTGTTGATTTCTATCTCCCAGTAGTATCATCACCTATATGTTCAAAATTTATCCTCACAACTAAACCACTCTTCTTATCATTTATATTCAGATATAAATATATCCGACCGTATCCAATGCCATCTACTCCTCCTCATCATTTCAGACAATGCTCAGCCACAACTCAAGTTGTTGGTACATAATAATTTCAGATGATGAAGAGACAAGTGTATTACAAACCTCACCAGCAACTCATTTAAATTATATTACTACTTCATTTTCTTTAATATTGATCATGATTTAGTCTATTTTATTTCTGTAGTTATGTATATGTCTCACTTGTTCTGTAACCTTTTTACACTTTTAAACATAATTTTGTTTATGATTATCTTTTTCTTCTCACTATGTTTTTGTGGTGTTATTTTTACCTCCTTCTGTGGGTGTTTTCCAAATTGTGAGTTTTTTCTCTAAAAACCTTCAGTTTTGGAGTTATTTCCCCACAAATCCAATCTTTCCTTTACAGTTTTTCTCTCTTCTCTTTTATTAGATTCGTTTTATGTATTTGCTTCTGTTGGGAGAGTCTTTGGAGTTCTTCCTGTCTCCAGTTAATTTAAGAAACTCTACAACTAGCCAGATGTTCTTTGTTTTCAAGGTTTTTTATGATCTGTTTTATTTCCTTCTTATCTGATGGAATGGAGTCTGGAAGTTTGATTTTTTTTTCGGATTGGGATTTTTAAATTCCTCTGTCTTCGAAGACCTAAACGATGGTCACTCTGAATGATTTAAAACATATAAAAGCATCTATATGTTGCTGAACTTATTCAGGAGTCTTGACTGAAACTTGCTTTTTCCTCCAGAAAAACTTTCATATAGGGTTGTTTCATATGTGAAGAGTTTACTTTTGCAGTAAGAAATATTTCTACAATTTATCTTGGGAAAGTGATGATGAAGGAAGGTGGTCAGGGTATTTTAATGTCTATTCAGAGTCTGCTACAGAGAATGCCATGGAGAGCCAGGATTATCGCCCAAACAGTTGAATACTTAACAAGGCAAAGGATGGGAGAATTGAGAGTAAAACTAGGGAATGAATCTGAAAAGATTAGTTTCGTTTCCAGAGAGTGAATGGAAAGAGGGATGCAATTGGGGTAATGAGGATACGTGTAGAACAGAGCATGGAATTTAAGAATTGTGGGTTTATTTTGTTTTGAGTAGGCCTTGGATGGAGTACAATGAGGAAGATTGATGGAGATATCAAAGTAAATTGGGTTTGAAACAAATATAGCTAAGAAATTTTCTGTCTTTTTTTTCACATGGGTTGAACATGGTCACCTTGTTTATGCTTGGCATGTAAAACTAATCGGCACTTCCTTCTCCTCAGCTTTTTGGTTTCCCTTATCCTATGCTACTGTTCTGCACTGTAAAAATTATAATATCATTGTTAATGATGTAATCCATTTATATGATTTATAATTTTCATGAAATATGAATGTTTTAATAAATTGAAAACTATAGTGCACATTTTTGCTGTAAGATAAATTGTGGTGTTTCTTATCAATAAAGGGAAAAATATAATGTCAACAATACTTCTTCAAGTCTTCCAACCGAGCCTCCTTCGGTATATTCCTTGATGACCTCTAAATAAATAAACTAACCAACTAACTAAAGCAAATAACTTACCTAAACCATGGGATATGCATTTCATTTAAGAGAAATCTGAAGTAAATGCTTTCTAAATACGTCTATGTTTTAGTCTGAATCCAAGCCAATGAGTAAAGTTAAACCAGGGATTTGAAATAAATATTCAATTGCTTTTATTCAACCTAGGTCAACTACATTCATATAAAACTGCGTAAATAACTAACAGCTTTTCTTCCATCTAAGCACAGCAGAAACTTGATGCTTAAAATCATGAAATGGAAAAAACTTCATGGATTGCCATTTACATCTAGGAAGTGTAAAGTTAATAATGAACTGAAAGATGTCATTTGCAGGTTTGACTACAATTTCCATTCCTAATCTAGTAGTCTTTCTTTATAATCCTTTAACCCCTTCGACCTTATAAACAAAGCTAACTTCAACAAAATTTGCAAGCAGTAAGGTAAATAAAGTCAAGGACAAAATAACAGCAGAGAAAGAAAAACCTAAACCAGGTTGAGATGCAGGAATACTTATCTCATTACTGAATGGAACGATATGAAATAATAAATGCATATATAAAACCGAATAAATTTATAGAGACATCTTTTAAATAGAAAAAATTTTTGCAAGAACGTTTCAAATTTTACGAATCCAAAAATTAATTTATTAAGAATATCAAACAGAATATTATGAATGCTGAAAGAAGAGAAATACTGTAAACTCCTTGATTATGCAGGCGGTAGGTGCAAATATGCGACTCAAGGTGACAAGAAAATATTTCCATGCGCGTAAGCTTCGTTTTTATCACTTACAATCTTGCTGTTATACAAATTTAAATTTGATATTCTGTTCCTACGAACGAGAGATAAACACAAAGAGTTGGGAGATTGAATAAACATATTTATATTAAAGTTTGTCTTGAATGAGAGGAAATTCTTATAATTAAGAATAGTGAATATTAGAGAGGATCGAAAATTTACAATCACCGCAAAGTATGGACCGGTTTGAGAGGAAAACTTCCTCTCCATAAAGGAAAGCAGGATGAAGCTTGAAAGAGCTTAAGAAGAAGAGACCTCAGCCACTCACTCCCTCAGAAAGTTAATCCTCATGTTTCGCGCTTTGAACGTAAATCGATCCTCAACTCACGTTAAACCGCCGAACTATAACGAATAGCAGTAGCGGTAACTACGATTTTGCCTGTTTGAAAGCAAGATTATGATGTGTGTAATGTTCTCGGTAAAGTTAAGATTGCCACATGTTGTTTGCTTCGCATATGTGTTTAGGAAAGTGAAATCGATTGCTTCGTCCACGAACAGAAAATATGATCAACTATCGATTTGTATCGGTACTTAGCGGAAAGTGCTGAATTCGATGTGAACCTTGGTGAGGCATCTCGCGAGCTCGAATGGATAGTGAATGCAAAATGTCTGCTACCGTACGGATTAGGAAGATATTCTTCTGTGAGATTCATTCCTCGGAAGTCATGGAAGATCATTGAGAAGTCTATTGAACGTGATCCCCTAAAGGGCGCTGATGACATTCTTCTTCCTGAATCTTAAAATGCCTCGAAGTGAGATGATTTCTTTTATGTGTGTGGGGTGATTAGTTAGTTGTTTTACGTTTGCGTTGATACCCTTGAAACATTATCCTGTATAGGCTGGCACTGGATAGATTGAGCGCATTTGTAAGTTGCTTTTGAATTAAAATTTTATTGGATCTCACTTTATTTCGATGTTTTTTGGTGTGCATTGAGTATTTGTCGTTAAGAAAACGCATCTCTGAGCTGTTGTTATGTGTATTATTAAAATAGCCCTCGGAGTTATCTCGCAAAATTTCAAAGATTGTTTTAAATCTTTGAATTGTTTGGAAATCCTTGAGACCGGATTTATCCACTTAACATCTAACACTCTCAATTAAACCTAGATTTTTCCCTGGAATACACATTGGGACCTAATTGTTCCTTCTGTCTGTAGCAGGATTTGAACCAATTCAGAAGCTAGGTAATTGATACAAAGATAGACGAAGAGTACATGTGAAATGCATGCAGTAATGAATAATTGAGAACAAGAAATCTGAGTGTAGAAAGTAAAAACTATTAAATTAATAAGAACCATAAGATTATCATTATGATTAAATAATTATTTAATGAATATAACACTGCACTACTGATATATATTAATGCACATGGTAGACGAGCTCTTTCTTCTTTTGTTTACAGAAAAACGCAAATTTATTTAATAATATTCCTTCCTCCCATCCTCTGTACTACAGACTTCTTCTTAGGTGCGCATATTTTCCAATCCTCTTTGGCATAGCAATCTCATTCATTCTTTCATCGTCCTAACCATTGTAGTCTCTTAGCCTTAATGAACATTACTAATTCTTCTCCTTTGATAAGTGTATTTAATGCAACATTTTAATAGATTCTATATTTGCCATTTAGTACTACAAGTTTATATACCTTCCTTGGATTTTCTCTTTCAACCGTTTTCTGAGAATTTTAGTCTTTTAAGACCTTGTATCTGCCCCATATTGGAAGTATCAGTGTTTCATATATATATGTGCATTTTTGATTTAATGATATCAAGGGCTGTAGTGGGAGTCCCCTTGTTTAACACCCTTCTCACATTCAGAGCATTTACTTAGTTTGTTACTAATTTTAACTCAAGCCTTTGTATTCATCATACTCATTTGCACAATTTTTATCAGCTTCTGTGGGCTGCCAATTTCATGAATCATCTCATATAGTTTTACTCTGATGATGCTACCAAAGGCTTGCTCATAATCAATGAACAGCAGTTGGAAGTCCAATAAGCTCGTCACGTTTTCTTTTATTTTGCTGAGAACCACACTGGTACTCTACTATTATCCTTCAACTTTCCTTTCTCATTCTTTTGATTATTATAGTAGACAGAACTTAAAACAGTATGGTTAGCAGCTGCTATAATTATTTCTCACTAATTTGTCTCCTTTCTTTAATGTTGGTTATGTACTTCCAATGCTCCAATCATCTTTTCAGTTTCCAGTATTATTGTGATTAATTTATGTACAACAGCCATAATTGCTTAAACTTCATAATGTATAAGTTGTGTTGTATGATTTCATTATTACAGTAGGCTGGAAAGCAAATGGAATGCATAGGAAATGGACTGTTTATCAAGACTCGAAACAAAGATAACTAATTATCATGTACACACTTTCCAATAACTAACTGTAAATTATTTTTTGGTTCATTGACAGGACTTTGAATTATGTTGTATTATTGTTTGAGAAAATTGGTATTTAAGGTTAATCATGCAGTGTATCACTATCATGTTATCATCATACAGATACATTTAGCTCAAACTTTTTTGGCATTCTGTTACTAAAAACATAGTCAATATTCTTCCATTTGCATATCTAAACTGGAAGTTGAACAGCAATTTTTGTGTTCTGAATTTCCCTTTTGGTAAACATAAATGTTAAGTCTTGATTTAATTCTGATTTAGCTCGACCAGTTCAGGTTCACTCTTCAGTTGAGGAAATTAATATATTTCCTTTGAGTTTATGCTTTGTCTTATGCCATATCTGAAACTGAAAGATATTGGAATGAAATACAGAAAAAATGCCATGGAGGAATAGTTCTGTGTTTGTCAGATATTAATTTTATCAGCCTCAAGAATTGTGCGATGTTATTGACATACCATGGTCAGACACTAAATATAACTGATGTCTGGTTCTTATTCATAAACTTAATTTCCATTTGAAGAATGAGATGAGCATTATAAGATTTAATGTTAGTTAGAAAACATCACAATCTTGATATTGCAATAAATCTTATTACAGCTGAGCTCACACAACTCCCAATATGTATGTGCTCTTCAGGTATATTGATTTTCTGCTTGTTGAAACATAAATATTCTATTATTAAAGGCAAAACTGTTAGAACACTCAAAGACTTTGTTGCATAACAACCATAACTCTATGTTTTATTAAATCATGCATTGCTTCTTTAGATGTGCATTTGGAAAGTTATAGTAGCAAAGTGTTTCTGGAACCAAATTGCGAATTTGATCAGTTTTGGACTTACCTTCGGCACTATTTAAATAAGTGTGCTTCTTCTACCGACAGGCTTAAGCTGTCGGTAACGCAGAGAGCCAGTTGATTAGTGGACGAAATACTTTGGCAACCGCATGCTTATTTTGGTTTACCGTGGAAAATTTACCTATTTAAATCTCGTAAATGCAAAATAATTAATCTCCCATGAAAGGAATGCAGTACAGGCAGTGATAATACCTCTTATAAGATTTACTTTACTTTACTAGGAGAATCAGAAATTATGATGTGATTACATGCTCTTGTGTTCTACGACTCATCGCCTCTTAGTACTTTCAGCTCGTAATTTAAAATTTTCACTACCTTTGGCGTATCGTAACTTAAATAATAAAATTACCAGTTGGAAGAAAATTCTTTATTACCTGTAGTTAAGTATATCTAGTGTCATTTAGAAATATAATTTTGTTCAAAGAGTTCAAAATTGAGTCAAGAGAATTTATGCAATCTTACTTTCTCATATGTAAAGCTATAAGGATTTCTTTAATTGACGATTATGATGCAATATTTTCAATTTGCTAATGTGTCATTTTCTGTGATTCTATCTGATAACGTAAGTTACTTTATTCAGCTGTACATGCAGACATGGGAGCATTTCACTTCGACAGCAGATGCAAAAGTAAATTTATTTAGCAGAAAGTAGCTACACTTACACAATACAACTCTTATTGATATGAAGACACCAGTAGTAATAATAATGAGATATTAATAGGGAGAGCGCATGCACTTATCATGACTGGTGTAACTTTGAAAAGTAGTTATATATTACCATTCAATGCTTGATATTTTTGTTACACAGTATGTTATTAACCCTTAAACTGCGGGAAGAACGTTTTTAAACGTTTGACCTGCTGCTTCAATTTTATGACCCTGCCTCTCAATGCAGTACCCGATCGCTCGCTCCTCTCTGTTGTTCTGGGTTGGGAATATCTCAAAATATTCCCCTTATCCGGGAAAACCCAAGTTTAACATGTTCCATCTTTACCCACTCTCTGAGTTTTGACTGCCTTAAAGCACGTTTTATTTTCTTTGTGATTAGTTATTTTTGTTAAAAATCGAGATATGAACATATTGTTTGGTATCAAAATTAGAAGAGAGTACAACTCTGTTCTGAATATTGAATCAAATATTATTATTATTAAGTAAATATAAATCAGCAGTAACATTTTCTATACACAAGTAGTTAAATTTCTCAACAATAATCGATGACCTCAGGAAAAGGGTCCATCTGGATTATGAAGGTCTATATCTGCTACCACTGGACTGTTCAAGAAGGCACAGAGCAGCTCCTGCAGCTTAAGAGTTAAACGACACTGTAGCACTTTATGGAAATGTCACTAAATTTGTTTTTAAAAATGCAGGAAGTTTGTGTCATACAGTATATTTCTTTTGAGTTTCACCTTGAGTTAGTTTTCATCCGCTGCTAACCCTTAATGATGTGATCTACCCAATGGTTTCCTCTCATTAATATATTTTTTTCTTTCATAGCACTTAAACTGTCTTATAAAAGAAAACTCTCCTTCACCATACAGATGTTACAATTGATAATCCCTTTACCATCATAAGGTGCTTTTAAGATAATGTATTCACCATTCAAAATGTGAAGAAAAGTCTTCCAAAAAGGATTTCTGAACAACTGTCACCATGTTTGTCCAATCAAATATCTCCTGTAATACTTTTTCATTCCAAAGCTTTAATTCTCAATCTTGTTTTTTCAACACATTTACATCTTTATCTTCCAATACAATTAAGTTCCACAACAGATTTAACAGAAGGCTGAATTGAGCTATGCAGCATGTAATAAATGTGGAGAAAAGACTACTATTGAATAAGTTATTAGACCCTTCCTGAAAACATAATATTATTCTAATTCCTAAATTAGCTTTATTTTGCACTTCCTCATTAAATAACACATTACTACTTCTAGCAGGAGAAATTTTGCACCGTGATTATATCGCTCTTGCATGTGTTTGGCGGAGAAGAAGCATGTGACCTCCTCCTTTGGAAATGTACGGAAAACATCCCCAGATATCGACTGTGTCGGTGATTTAGACCCAGTTGGTACGGAATGGCTCACTGTCGACGTGATGAAAACAGGATCCAGTCATTACGCTACAGACTAGTTACAGAATATGGTTGGAAACCCGAAAAGAATTCCTACTGCACCTACACTGGGAAAGCATCAAATCCTTTCTGATCAACCTATATTGTAGAATTGTATTGTATATTGTAATGAAGATGGGAATGTACCATGAAGAAAATGATGATAAAAATACTTTTATTTGCAAATGAAATCCACGCAGAACTCCTTTTTCATAAAATCCTCAATGACTGCATTCTGTAGTACCATTTGTATGCCTTTCGAGGAAGATCTGAAAGGCTATTGTGATATTGCATACAGGGCATAATATAATATGTCCTATCCAACAATGTTTAAATAGATCTTGGTTCATTCATTAGGCAGCTTGAATACACACTCAATAGAGATTATTTTCCCATCATTCATTTAAACTTTAGATATCAAATTAACAGTGGTGACAAGATCAGTGACAAAAATGAACATTTCCTCACCTTTTAAGGTGTTCACTGCATGCCCCGACATAATGCCCATATTTGGCTGTATGTCTGCAAATAAGGCACATTAATATTCAGTGCCTGAGAAAGAAATGTCTTGAGCTGAAAGTGGAAGTGCTATTTCGATTAGCACAGATATTACCTTCATATGGGAACTTTGGCTGCTTTATGATGAATGTAGGGTGTTTTGCATCCCTGGATTTTAAAATTGCTGATTTCTTTTGTTGCACTAACTATGAGAATAGTGGTGATTTGATTGTTGGATAAAATTATCTTGGATTTGCTTCAGTTGGTTTTGTCTTTAGTTACCTATTAGAGAAATAATGGTTTGAATGTTGTCTGACTTGCATTATTACAACCTGTTTTTTAGTTATTTTTTGTAATTTAAACAGTTGTGAAGAGTTTACTTTTGCAGTAAGAAATATTTCTACAATTTATCTTGGGAAGTGATGATGAAGGAAGGTGGTCAGGGGATTTTAATGTCTATTCAGAGTGTTCTACAGAGAATGCCATGGAGAGCCAGGATTATCAGCCAAACAGTTGAATACTTAACAAGGCAAAGGATGGGAGAATTGAGAGTAAAACTAGGGAATGAATCTGAAAAGATCAGTTTGGTTTCCAGAGAGTGAATGGAAAGAGGGATGCAATTGGGGTAATGAGGATACGTGTAGAACAGAGCATGGAATTTAAGAATTGTGGGTTTATTTTGTTTTTAGTAGGCCTTGGATGGAGTACAATGAGGAAGATTGATGGAGATATCAAAGTAAATTGGGTTTGAAACAAATAAAGCTAAGAAATTTTCTGTCTTTTTTTCACATGGGTTGAGCATGGTCACCTTGTTTATACTTTGCATGTAAAACTAATCGGCACTTCCTTCTCCTCAGCTTTTTGGATTCCCTTATCCTATGCTACTGTTCTGCACTGTAAACATTATAATATCATTGTTAATGGTGTATTTCATGTATATGATTTATAATTTTCATGAAGTATATATATTGTCATAAATTGAAAACTATAGTGCACATTTTTGCTGTAAGATAAATTGTGGTGTTTCTTATCAATAAAGGGAAAAATATAATGTCAACAATACTTCTTCAAGTCTTCCAACCGAGCCTCCTTCGGTATATTCCTTGATGACCTCTAAATAAATAAACTAACCAACTAACTAAAGCAAATAACTTACCTAAACCATGGGATATGCATTTCATTTAAGAGAAATCTGAAGTAAATGCTTTCTAAATATGTCTATGTTTTAGTCTGAATCCAAGCCAATGAGTAAAGTTAAACCAGGGATTTGAAATAAATATTCAATTGCTTTTATTCAACCTAGGTCAACTACATTCATATAAAACTGCGTAAATAACTAACAGCTTTTCTTCCATCTAAGCACAGCAGAAACTTGATGCTTAAAATCATGAAATGGAAACAACTTCATGAATTGCCATTTACATCTAGGAAGTGTAAAGTTAATAATGAACTGAAAGATGTCTCTTCCAGTTTGACTACAATTTCCATCGCTAATCTAGTAAGCTTTCTTCATAATCATAAAATCCCTTCCACCTTATAAACAAAGCTAACTTTAACAAATTTTCCAGGCGGTTGGGTAAATAAAGTCAAGGACAAAATAACAGCAGAGAAAGAAAAAACTGAAACCAGGTTGAGATGCAGGAATGCTTATCTCATTACTGAATGGAACGATATGAAATAATAAACGCATATATAAAACCGAACAAATTTATAGAGATATCTTTTCTATAGAAAAAGTCTTTGCAAGAACGTTTCAAAATTTACGAATCCGAAAATTAATTTATTAAGAAGATCAAACAGAATGTTATGAATGCTGAAAGAAGAGAAATACTGTAAACTCCTTCATTATACAGGCGGTAGGAGCAAATATGCGACTCAAGGCGATGAGAAAATATTTCGATGCGCGTAAGCTTCGTTTTTATCACTTACAATCTTGCTGTTATACAAATTTAAATTTGATATTCTGTTCCTACGAACGCGAGACAAACACCAAGAGTAGGGAGATTGAATAACGACATTTATATTAAAGTTTGTCTTTTGCACTTGGCATGTTTTCATTGTTTGTGCCGGTCACGTGACATATACTTCTGCAAAAGAGGTGGAGCAGAAAACTACAGCTGATGGAAGTTGGCGCAACTCTGCAGAATTCAAGGTCTGCAATCTTCGCGATGTGATCGTTTCATTGAATTTCTTGGTGTTGACAATCTGTATTTATTATCGAGTGATCTGGTTTTCGTAATCGTTGGTTTTAAAACACGTTAGAACTTTATTGTAGATACTCCGAAATTTCCTTTTTATGGAATTTAATTACTGGCTGGGCCACTTCGTTACAATCATCTAGCGTGATTACTCTTTTGAATTTTCTGTGGCTGGTTGCCGTGATAAAGTCGCTTATATGTGATCGTTCCTCATCTTAGTGCAATTTGTTAAAATTAGGAATGTATAGCAAACCTTAAGATTTTGCCGTCATTGAAAATAGAATTAGTTCAAATGTTGGAAAGATCACTCTATGCAGTGACAAGAAAGAGGATGATTGGAATTAAATTTTGTCCAAAGTGTGCCATGAAAGTTTGTCTGGATTGTTTTGAATTCATTAAGGAAATAAATTTTAGATTGTAGGAAAAGAAATTTTTTATTGCCTCAAAAAATAATCTCAGACTAATTATTGTCAAGTTTTCATCATTGAATGAAATTGTTAAGTAAATCTCGAGGAGTTTGCTTCAAGGAAATTCTCAAAGTTCATTCAAAATAATATTAATTATTCTATTTCATGGAAATAACAGTTTTCATAACTCTTTAGTTTTACTTTTGATAGGTATAAGAGTTTTCATGGTTGTCATGGCATCTAAATCAATTCAGCAACATCTCTAAATTTAACTTGTAAGTTTTACTAAATTTTTAAAGTATCTGTAACCCAAGTGTCAGAATTATGACAACTTCCTGTAAGACCACTGTGAAATGACTAATATTCTAAAGCAATTTTCATTTCAATAGTAATATTTTATTTCATTATTGCATGTATAATTTAAACAGAAAATCTTAAATCAGACAGTGGGTTGCCAAACGCAAAACTACTTGCAAAGTCTGATGAGATATCTTCTTGGCTATCTGCGATCCCAGAATACCTGAAAGAAAGAAATTGCATGAAATAATGTTGTTCGAGTAGATTAATTTATTCCAGAACTTCATTGAGTAAATTTGAAACTTTTCTGTATGCCATGCTAATGATAATTTCTAATTAGTTGAGAATTTGAGGGTAGTAGCGTTTTGATTTCAGAATTTTCCAACACAGCACATCTTATTGAAGATCATAATGAAAAAAACTCAAGTAGAAAGCTACTTTGGAATTTAAGACTGCTTGGGCAAGGAATTTAATTAAGAGTCCTTAGTAGTCAAAGATACCTCATGCCATTTAAAAAAATCTTGCTATCACAGTCGCATCTGAATCATCGTAGAAATCTTATTAAAAGTTTAAATTATGATCGACAAATACCTGGAGTCCATACATGAAGTCAATTCTCTCGGGAAGAGATTTTTAGGCAACCGCATCTTCTGGATCACTGCGTTTGTAGATACTACTCGATCCTGTAAAATATAATAAAGAGTCATTTTAATTAAAGGAGGTCTTACGTAAGGAAGATAAGCGAATTACATGTGTACATGAATTACGAAGTTACTAATTGCACTTTCCAAATGAAACTCGCCAATGAGAAAGATTTATTCAGAATTTTTTTTAGATAGAAGGAAAATGCTAATAGAGTTTAAAGAGAGGATTTAAATAAATTAGCACGGGTTTCCGAGCCACGCAAAGACGTACCGTGCTCAGCTCGTTTCCCCTTTTATATGGAGGGGTTCGCCAGAAAACTGCAATTGGTAGATATTTCGAGGGACATTCGCGTCATCAATTGCAATCATCCAGCCCTATAAAACCATGGTGTGGCTACAGCATGAAAACCATAACCACGGAAAAGATAGAAGAGGAAGACTTTTAGAAGACTAAATTTTATTCTCTAATGGCTAAAAAGCCGGTCTGTATCAGTGTGTGTAGTGCCTATCACGTTAATTTCCCCATCCCCCCAATTCACAAATGCCCATCAAGTGGGCAAACTTTAATGCAGACCTGTATTCTAATGCCCGTTGGTTGGGCCCTTTTCTAAAGAAACCTGCCACCCTTCACCTGAAAGGCGTCGACTCCTTACCTTCGCTGCGGGCATCCTCCAGCGTCGGCCGAACTCCGCGATCCATCGGCGAACTGAACCTCCTCTTGAAGTCACTTACACTATTTCACTTAAATGACCATTAAATCACAAACACTGCACTCACTTTCTTCATCTTCTCGCCTCGATTTGCGTTGTGGATTTGATCCCTCGACGTCTTCCAATTACGCTCCAGGTCACCTTTGCAGAGGATTTTATCAGCTGTCTGCGCTGCAATGACGTCGTCTTGAGGACCAGACTTCGGTCATCCATCTCGGATTGCGAGCAGAGAATAAAACTCGAGCGATTGCAATTGTAATGACGGAAGTGATTCTAGTTTGTCGAGGTGTAAGGCTCTACTAGCTTCTGGCCGCGAATTCTCAGGATGTTCTTCCTCCGCGGAGTGGTGGGTGTGCCCCAATCTTGAAGATACTGCAGGTTCATTCTTCCGGAAAACAGCATACTCCAGATCGACAGGAGGGGTAGACAGTTCGCCCTCTGTCGCAGCGAAGATGGAAGTGCCTTCAGGAAACGTAGGAAGACGTGGTAATCTGTTGAGCATTACTTAGAAGGCTCTTCGAAGGTGGTCTCCGTCGATTGGGACGTCGTAGCGCGAAATGAGAGAGGCCGGGAATTCGCAGTGTTTATATAGGCAGGTTGGTGTGAGAGAGGGTTGTGGACGGGAAGAGAAGGGGACGGATTCGTTTGAATGGAGCTGTCCTAACTTTCGTCTTTTGCTACTTTGACTTCTAATCGTCGTTTCGAGTTATCTGTTATCGGAATTCCAATAAGCCACTGAGTTAGTAATTGAGGTGACAATCATAGTTGCAGCTACGTATTGACTCTTGGTGCACATTTTGGTGCATGGCGTCCACTGAAACGCGAAGCGAATACGCAAAGTGGTACGTATGATATCATTATATTTGCACTGGGTATATTTTACGAGTAATAGTCAATTAACTTTAATTTTGGAATAATATTGGTTCCTTTTGGAAATGATTCAAATGCAACCCAGAGAGTCGATAAAGTCGAAATTGAAGTGACGTTGTCGAAAATCGTCGTTTTTGCGTTGTACTTTTTTGCGGAAATTTGGTTTTTGATTTAAATGGAATGATAGAAACGCCTTTCTATAAATATTCCACACTAGCTGTAATTTAATGAGGAAATCAAAGTTTCTATTTACCTTCTAATTACGTCTCCGATGACTCATTTTTTAACTTTAACCCTATGCTCTGTCGATGAATTCCATTCTTTAAGATAATAGTTTTCAAGATATTTAATGCTAATAAGATTTTTGGCTTAGATATCTTTGTACCATTGATCTTAAGAATCTAATTTTTATCTCAGGTGCCCCTTAGTTTTCAACCGAGAAAATCATACAACCGACGATGAGAATATGAATCTCGAATTAATATTTTCTTGTGAAACTTGTCTCAGGTTCATTCGATAATTCTTTGAAATGAAAATCTGCAATAGAAACAAGGTCTGAAAACGATCAAGATACTACGTACGTTTAAATACTTTATAATACGCTTTGAATTGGCTGGGATTGAACATCATTAAGGATAACAAATTCTAGTCGTTCTTAGGAGACGACGTTTCATAATTTGCATTTGTTTTGCGGTTTTATAACTCCTGATTTTTGATTTTTTGGTGAAAATATATCCTCACTCCCTCCGAAACTACAGCATTGAATAACTGAACCGCCCGTCGATTATCAACGTCAACTTAACATTGCTAAGTATGTGCCATAACAATTGCTCTACCCATACGAAAACCGTTGCTCCGAATTGAATTGCAATGTCGTTTTTTGTGAGAAGTGCAGCGGTTCCTGAGCATAATTTCCCCACGTGCGATGCACCACGGAGAAGCTTCTATGGCATATTTTGAAGCGATATTCCGAGAAATTCGTAAAATCATTACCATCTCCAGTACCGGATGAACACACTCTGGAGTCTGTTGGCAGTAAGACGGGGAGAAGAATGGGGAGTGAGGAGGGGTTCGTACAGTTATGTTTTTATTGTCTGGACGATTCGACATTAAACTAGTACATACATTATATGACTAAAATGCAGATATTAAAAATAAGTGAGAAAATATTTTTGTAACATAATATTCGTTGCTTCCGAAAACATAATTTGCGGGTTCTGAGTAAGAGACATATGATGGCACAATGGGCAGAGCAGGCGTCGAAGAGCGGCCAAGCACCTGTGAGGCCGCGATCTGCGGTCAATTGCCGCACATGCTGTTCGCGGAGCGGCCTTCGCCGTCCAACTCGACCGGTCGTGCTCGGCCGCGGCATGCAACATTACTCTAGCGATGATCAGCATTTGTTCTTTTTCTCTTCACCCCTGCAACTTATTTCGGTTTTGACTCTGGTTATGAGATTTCACAGCATTTTGTAGAAATAAAATGCTTATTCTCGAGCTAATGAACAAGTCACAAGAGAAGAGAGGAGGGAAGCAAGCGCATCAGGGCCCCCCAAATTCATAGGCTTCTTTGCCCTTTTGGACCATGGCATTCTTCTGTTTGGTGATAGATACATATTATTGACGAGAGGTTGGCGTGGACAATTTTAAAAGTATGAATGTGATAATATTTTTACGATTAATTCTCAATTCCATCACCGTTTGCTAATAAAATATAAGTTACTTCGAACCCCTTTCGTGCATGCGTAGAAACTGTTCTTGCGTCTTTGTAATAAAAAGGAGCGTCCTATTTAAGGTCGCCGTCGAGAAAAAATTCGTTATTTAACTTTTATTTTAGCAGTTTCGCAAAACACTACGTACTTCTCATTCGACTACTCACCTAAAATTTTATCGGAAAGAATTTTTAAAAATACAGTACTTGGCATGGCATTCCATAACAACAACGAGATTTGAAATGCCAAATGATACGGAGCGCAGGCTAATTTTCTCGTGAGGGGGCATTCGTAACAAAAAGCATTCCTGTGAATAACTTCGAAAAATTATCTTCCTGAAATCGGAAAAGATAAGAATGTGATGTTTGTGGCAGTTGGTATCAGGATGGCATTAAGGTCAGACGAAGGTTGGAGCACAAGGCATTATAAGTGCATTAAAAACTGGTGAAGGTAGACGGAGAGGGAGATAATGAACAGGGAGAATGCAAATGCTGGGAGGTGGCCTCATCTGGCGTTCAATGCAGCCTTTTGTTCACTCCCTGAAACTTATTATTCACCCATTTCGGTGATTTAGTTTCCAGATCTCGTTTATTACTCGGAATAATATAAAGGAAAGATTTTACCGACATAAACTGAGAGATGATCGAATATTCTTCGTTCAGTTAAGTTGTTGAAGTATTTCGTAGGGCCTTTGGTTATCCGAGTGGGTAAAGCGTTCGAATATGGGACATCTTCACCCACTATTTTCTCATTTCTGCTTTCCGTCATTCCTGAATAAACCCATGTGAAACTAGTATGAACCGATACATCCATCGGGACCGCCATTATTTTCCATGAAAAGATAGTTTTCAGCTTAATTTTGTGTTTTTGCGTCAGTGATGCGAGGTATATTCATCAACCATTACTACTTAATCATCATTTGTTGGGATTGCAATAGCGTAAATTGAGTGGAGGTTAACCTAAACCGTTAACTAGTAAAGCGATTATATTTCCAAGGAATGGCCTGACTATCACCATGGACGAAAATATTACGCGGTGCCCGCTTCGCTTTCTGAAACGCACTTGGTCGCCAAGAGAGTTTGAGTAAACCGGGTTGTACGCACAGTATTGTTCATCTCGCCCTTCCTTTTTATTTTACCGAACTTCAGAAATACTGCCAAGATAAAGTATACACTCATTGTCAGAGCCTTTCCCTAAGGTACCGATTATTATCAAAGTAACCTTTCTTTTGTAGGAAAGCTAACTCTGCCAAAATTCGTTTCGAATCCAGGAATGGAAATAATTTCCACCTAACGACCGTGAGTTGAGACAATATAAATTTGGAGATACCCTCAAATACTCGAATAAGAAAGAGTGCCATTTTCAGTAAAACCCGTTTAAAAGCCTAAGAATCTATCTAGCTTTATACAGTGTTTTCTACTTTTAACATTAACACATGGGTAAAATACCGCTTAAAACGCTTCCTGCTTGAGACTCTGAATTTTCTGGTCCAATTCTTTCCCCGAAATCTGCTATAATCAATTGTCCACCTCCTTTGATTGTTATTATTATATAAATATCGAGTGTTTTCCCCTCACGCTTCGACTTACCTCTAGAACGGTGATTTTTGACTTTATTCTTTGGAATGATCATGAATTTCATGGGCAAAAGTGAGAAATCGGGAAGCCGAAGGATCTTCTTCCCCCTGCATAACATATATTGTCAACCTTACGTATGTTACGTGAAATAAGTATTTGAAGAATGGGGAAGGATTTATTTATATTATTTGAAGAATGGATGGACATTAGTTTAATTGATTACTCTTTAGAATATTTATAGGCTGAAATTTTGTAAATAGTATTGTGGATCAAGTCTTGGATTCAGTCGATGCCTTCTCAATTCTCTATTTATTGGCACAGTAAAATAATTTCTGAACCTATCATAGAGATAATCTGCATATTTGATAGAAAAGCATTATGTATTTTCCCTAGCATTCTTCCCTCAATCAATTTGTTCAGCAATCCCTCTAGTCTCAATATTTGACTCAACCCACATCAGTTCAGTTTGCTTCATGAATGATTCTTTTGCTAATGCTATCCTATTTTTAATCTCTGTTGAGCATCTTCCATCCTTAGAAAAATGGTTGGCCAAGTATATAAATTGATCTGCTCATTCCAGTGTTTCCTCATCCGCCCTTATCATTAGTTCAGTTTTCTATCCCTTGGAAAGCCTCATTATTTTAGTTTTCTTACATTTGCTTTCATCTCCTTTGCTTTATCGTTTACAACTTTTACTAGGATTTCCAAAACCCTTTCAGAATCATGCAACTTAGGCATTCCGTCTGCATACCTTACTGAGTTCCCCCCCAACTTTTAATCACTTCTCTATTTCTTCTAAAGCTTCTTTAACCATTTCTTCAGCATGTATGTTAAAAAGAAAAGATTATAATGGACAGCCTTGTCTTCCTCCCCTCCTGAACTCTGCCCATTCTGATTCCTTAAATGCAACTCTTATTCGTACATCTGATGTTAGTACAAATTCTGCACCTAACACCTATCTTTCCAGTGAAACCCAATTTTCCTTAGTATCACCATCAGTTATTGCCATTGGACTACATCAAACCCTTTTCAAAATCAGCAAAGATAAGCCAAGGTCCATTTTAGATTCTAAGCTTTTTGCTATTAGTACCCTCATAACCCAAATAGGATTCCTCATTCCTTTTCCTCTCAGAAAACGGAACTAGTTCATTTCAGATGTGTTAATTACTTTATCCCTCAGCACTTCTATTCAGGACAATTACAGTTACATTTGCCACATGAGATATTGTGTGATATTAGATATCATCTGATAATCCTGGCATTCCCAGGCATTACTATTTTTCTGTAATTGAATCAGAATAATCTTACTAAATCCTCGTGCCACACCCTTTTCTCATAGATTTTTCTACATAAATCATAAAAGCGTTTCTTACATTTTTCCACCAGGTTTTTAAGAAACTCTAATGGAATCTCATCCATGCCCGTTGCTTTGCTACCTTTCATGTAACACAGTGCCCTATCAAGTTCACTATGCTCCATCCAACATGATCTTCCTTTTATTCTTGGGCACTTCCCACTGCTATGTGGGTGCACTTCATGTCTTTAGCATATAATTCCTAAGCATATATTTCCACCATCTCGTTATGCTATTTGGTTTCCTTAAGGTGTTTCTCATGCTTTCTTTATGAGTGGCAATTTCACTGCTAATTTTATATTCGATCAAGTGTTTCATTTTTCTGTATAATTGGTTGAACGTCCCATTTTCTGCCATCTTCTCTATTTCATTACATTCCACCAAAATTCTCTTGTTCTATTCGTTTATTTCGTCACTTGGTTGTTCAGTGTCTTGTACATTGTACACCCTTTTCCATTGCCTTCTTCACTCCGTTTTATTTATCTTATCTACCCCCACTCATGGTTTCCTAAATTTGTTTTTTGTGACCCTCCCAATGGAACAATGTTGTGTTGTTGAAGCTTACATCTTTAAATCATCATTAAATAATTAGGGTCTGATCAAAGTGGATGATATCATCCAATACAATAATTATAATTTTCTATAATAGTAGTGGATGTTTCCAATGAAAATTTAGTTACTCATTTGTTGAATATATCTTTGCGTTTCCGGAGACCATTTCATAGCAGCCTATAACCTGCATGTATGTTACAATTAGTACTTATTCTTGATATCTAGGATGATTGGTCTAAGTTTAATATAATTTTACTTATTAACTTAATTCATAAAGATGGCAAACTTATAATTTAGTGAGGTAAGAAGAAGATGGGGAGCAGAAAGTATTTGACATCAACATGCACTTCTACTGCCAGCAACTGGCTGAAGTCATATTTATGAGGTTCATATCATATGAGATTATTACCTCCTTGATAACATGTTTAATTATGAAAATGTCAACTGATGGTCATTCTGCAACTAATATAAGGTGTAGAACATTCCACACTCTGGATTTTCAAGTAATATTTTGTGCTTTTTCTACATTCAGTTTAAAAATCTTGTTTGAATATTTATGACTGCACATCCTCCCAACCTTTCAAATTTCCATTTTGACATTTATATAAATTCTATGACAAAGGTTGTAGTGATGAGTCATTGATGCAAATATGATGAAAAACTGATGCTTTGGTATTTACAGAATTTAATCAATCTGAATCTCACACTTTTATTTGAAGAATATGTAGAAAATGCATCAATGCTCATATGATACTCAGATTTATAAATATCTGTTTAGTTGGACTGTGTTAAAATAATAATTCCTTCAATAGGTATTCTCTCTATTCCAGCAGACCAACAAAAGGGAATAAAGGAATTGATATATCTCATGTATTCTCACCATTAACATGTTTGCAATGTTGAATATTATCAAGTTTTGCTCTCTTTCAGTGTCTAAACTGTCATAATAATTATCATTTTTGCCATCAGTTGTCTCATATATTCTATGCTTTCACAAACGTTATTTAGATAAATGAACTATAGGTCCAGAATATATACCATGTATGCATTGATATTTATTCGTCCCCAGGATTATAAATATTTATCATACCATAACTATTGAAAAACAATGATTTTTTGTGAGGTTATTGAACTAATAACCCTTTACACAATGAATAACTAGATGTTGATGACTGAAAGGTGCTTAGAAACTCTAGATTTTTAGAAAAAATGGAAAAATGAAGGCTTACTGTATAGAATTTTATTAGAGATACTTTTTCTTGGGTACATAAGGTGATGTCAGCACAGACATGGAAGTATCTGGAGAGTGTATGTTATGTTGTGTTTGTTGAGATTTTTTTCTTTTCACAATGGCGTCTTTTTACCATAATAGTGATTCTGCCTGCATGTTATGGCATGTACTATTTTTTTTCCTTAGTAAAATAAACAGATGTATGTTTTACTAACTGTATTTTCATATTTTGTATCAGTGATTTAAATTACATACTCTGTGCTGTCAACTTTTCCATGAATCTGCAAACAAATACAATTCATTGAACTCTTAATGAGTATAATGTTTGTGTCTAATATTGTGCCAAAGCTCTGTATTAAGTAATTGGGCTCCTTGATTCTTATTTATATACACTAATATTTCTTTTCATCCACTCCAGCACATTCATCTTGTTTTCAGATGCACTTACAATGCTTCTGAATTCACTTATAATTTCTCTTTCTCTTATTTTCCTATAAAGTGGTCTTCTTAATGTTCTGGGTGAAATATTCAGTGGATTTGGGAAGGCATTACTGTTGCTAGCATTTAGCTATTATTTGTATAAAATAATATTTCTTTTCAGCCATTCTAATACGTTGGTCTTGTTTTCAGATGATGTAGTCCTTGAAATGCTAATGATGAGGTGTGGTATTCAATGAGTTACTCTCATTCACCCACTATAATTCCACCTAGTACGATGATGGTCACTTAAGCTCCAGATTCATTAGGAATGCATAGGCTGGAAAGTGGTTCTTAAACTTTTTCATAGGATGGCCTCTGTTTACTATGTACCATCTATCTTGGTGCATCCTTATAAATAATGGAACCGTATTCATTGTAAGTTGTGCAATGTGACTCAGTTCATCGAATTTTTCGAAAACAGTAAGATAACAGAAAAGCTGTTGAAAGGTTATCCATGGTTGTCAGTCATTCCTTTGTTCAGAAGATGCTTTCACAAGGATCTACTTGAACGTTTTTTCTGTGTGGAGTTCTTTAGTTTTAAGTATTCTAAATGAATCCTTTGCTTGTGTTGTTCAACACTTAATAATAATGTTGTATTGAAGTGACTATGAGTGATGTTCTCTGATTGTTTTCTTCTTTGTATTTTGATAGAGTGATATCCTTGGGATTGTGGAGTAGGTTTGATAGTTTGTTGCCAATGAAAAATAAATGAGCTTGGTCTAATTTGTAAAAAAAGGTTTGATTAGTTCCTGGGTCATGGTACATATAAAGTTTCACTTAGGCCCCTTTTTTACTTTTGAAGAGAAGTTGGTTTAATTTGATTTTTTGTTTGTGTTTTCTAAGAATATCTTGATCAGATCCTTTCATTTGCAATTTTCTTGACAAGATTTAATTCTTGCTTGAATTCTTTTTTTGAAAGTAGTATTTTTAGCAGTATGCTCATGATTGAGAGGAAAGAGGCTAATTAAACCAAAAGGTGATCCTTATGCTTCATATTTATAATGCTATCTAATAATTGACTGAGGTTTTATGATTAAAATAGCTTAGAATCAAGTAAGCAGCATTTTGTGACTGATTTTATGGTTGGTGATTTAGTTTTGTCAAAATCACCCTGTGAATCATACATGAAAATTAGATAAACAGCTGAGATTTAGCATTCATCCTGAGTTCCTTCCCAAATCTAGAAATTTGTCACCCCTGTCAGGATGGTATTAAGAACCAGCTCCTGATTGAAAGAAAAATGTCTTAAGTCACCAATGACATTAAATCAATGGAGCTAAATTATATTACATTGGTGTTGAATAATTTTCTTTATTTCACTGTAAATTGATATTCTTCTTTGTATTTATGGATGCCTACCAGATTATGACTTTTGGGGATTATTAAATTATTTTTACAAATGTTTTATCTTGTGTGCTTTATCATTTAAAATCATCTAATTACTCCTCAAAATAAAAAAGAGTTAGTAAAGTATTCCATTCTGTTTTAATTTTAAGAGAGATTTAGCATTCTATTTACAACTATTCTCCCTAATCATTAAGGTATTCAAATAACATGAATTGGCTCAAGGGATGCTCTCCTATGCAAACTCAGCTACATCATCGAGTAAGAATAGTAATACGTGATTCACAAAATGTCATGTATAGTAGGTAGTGTAGGACATAAAGGATCTCCCCCATATTATTTCTGCTTATTATCAAACTGAGAGGACTATTCTAATTTACATTTATTTATAGAATCACAGAGCTGAGCACTAAAACTTGCTACCATGAAATGTAACCGATCTTTAGTAAAGGTAGGCAATTTAATGTTTGTCATTCAGTGTAAATAATATTCTTGTTTTCTTTATTAACTTCCCTCCTGTGATCGGATATTTAGACCACTTATGCAAAAACTGTAAGACACAGGAATCAGATGAAAAAGAAATAATTCATTTCTAATATTTTCCTTAAAATTGATATCTCATTAAAAAGAAATAAGCGGATCAATGTATTACTTCCTTTAAAAGAGCATTTCACTTTTATGATAAGATAATTATGCCTTGTACTCTTTTTGATGATGATCTGTCAGAAACAAATGTGCTCAATTCTGAACTCATTGGTTTTGTTTCCTCAGTCGCTTTCCCACAAATGTGCCATTATTCATGATATGAATTCATTAGTTCATTTCCTTATAAGACTAAGATCAAAGTGACTCCTTCTAATGAAATGAACCCTTGAATGACTTATCATGTTGTATTGTTATTTCTGAAATGTCATATAATGCATACTCTCAGTTTGTTCTAAAAAATTCATCATTTGATGTTGTTATTTTATTGCTCTCCAAACATTCCAATATCTTGCTTCTTGAATTGCTTGTATGCACTGTAGTATTACACTATCTTTTTCTATTGGATAAGACAACCAGTTGAAGGTGATGCTAGATTGCAATCAATAAAAGGGCAATCAGTTGATTCATGTGAACGAACTTTTTAAGTAGTTAACACATCACCTATTCATATAGGCTGTTTTTGCATTAAACCTATTTTCTGTGGTTATTTAATTTGTTTCTTATGATGTAAATCAATAAATATTACACTTTCATACTTCCTTTAACTAAAAAATATTAAAATCAGTGTTGGTTTAACTTGTTTGGCCTTCTTTGTGCACATCATCCTACTAACTTTTGAACTTGAACCAATGCAATATTCATGATTTATTTGAGTGCCACACTAATCCCGTTCAGTATATACAGGGCTCAATTAATTAAATTAATATTAGACAGCTCTTAATTAAAGACTTTACATCCTTTTCTTTTTTTTCTATCGCATAATCATAACTTTAGAGTTGCAATACTTGATAACTTGTGCTTTAAAAAGAACAAGGTACCTATTTTCAATGTATGGATAGCCATCCTTGGAATTTATGTGTATGTGTATAATTATTTCACTCCTGCATGATGTTTGGTAACATTGTGATCTGGGAAAATACCTTAATCATTGTTTTATTTATCTGAAAATTGCATGCTTCCTCCAGTTAAATATTACAGTAGAAATTTACGGTTAGGTTTGAAGAAGCAACAATTTCACAATCTATCTTTTTTATCGACATGTTATGATTATTTGCCATGGTTGAACTAATCTTCATGACACCTCTAAAATGATGTTCATAGTCATGCAACTATACAACATCACGAAGTGTTAGATGTAAGAAGTGGCACTCTGGTCTTAATCTCACCCTAATAATGAAATACATGGAAGCATTTTCTGGAAATTAATTCCATGCATTTTATGACTAGTTAGAATTATGAAATTCAGAGATTTGTAACAGAAAAATGTTCTTAGACTTGTTGATTTCTATCTCCCAGTAGTATCATCACCTATATGTTCAAAATTTATCCTCACAACTAAACCACTCTTCTTACCATTTATATTCAGATATAAATATATCCGACCGTATCCAATGCCATCTACTCCTCCTCATCATTTCAGACAATGCTCAGCCACAACTCAAGTTGTTGGTACATAATAATTTCAGATGATGAAGAGACAAGTGTATTACAAACCTCACCAGCAACTCATTTAAATTATATTACTACTTCATTTTCTTTAATATTGATCATGATTTAGTCTATTTTATTTCTGTAGTTATGTATATGTCTCACTTGTTCTGTAACCTTTTTACACTTTTAAACATAATTTTGTTTATGATTATCTTTTTCTTCTCACTATGTTTTTGTGGTGTTATTTTTACCTCCTTCTGTGGGTGTTTTCCAAATTGTGAGTTTTTTCTCTAAAAACCTTCAGTTTTGGAGTTATTTCCCCACAAATCCAATCTTTCCTTTACAGTTTTTCTCTCTTCTCTTTTATTAGATTCGTTTTATGTATTTGCTTCTGTTGGGAGAGTCTTTGGAGTTCTTCCTGTCTCCAGTTAATTTAAGAAACTCTACAACTAGCCAGATGTTCTTTGTTTTCAAGGTTTTTTATGATCTGTTTTATTTCCTTCTTATCTGATGGAATGGAGTCTGGAAGTTTGATTTTTTTTTCGGATTGGGATTTTTAAATTCCTCTGTCTTCGAAGACCTAAACGATGGTCACTCTGAATGATTTAAAACATATAAAAGCATCTATATGTTGCTGAACTTATTCAGGAGTCTTGACTGAAACTTGCTTTTTCCTCCAGAAAAACTTTCATATAGGGTTGTTTCATATGTGAAGAGTTTACTTTTGCAGTAAGAAATATTTCTACAATTTATCTTGGGAAAGTGATGATGAAGGAAGGTGGTCAGGGTATTTTAATGTCTATTCAGAGTCTGCTACAGAGAATGCCATGGAGAGCCAGGATTATCGCCCAAACAGTTGAATACTTAACAAGGCAAAGGATGGGAGAATTGAGAGTAAAACTAGGGAATGAATCTGAAAAGATTAGTTTCGTTTCCAGAGAGTGAATGGAAAGAGGGATGCAATTGGGGTAATGAGGATACGTGTAGAACAGAGCATGGAATTTAAGAATTGTGGGTTTATTTTGTTTTGAGTAGGCCTTGGATGGAGTACAATGAGGAAGATTGATGGAGATATCAAAGTAAATTGGGTTTGAAACAAATATAGCTAAGAAATTTTCTGTCTTTTTTTTCACATGGGTTGAACATGGTCACCTTGTTTATGCTTGGCATGTAAAACTAATCGGCACTTCCTTCTCCTCAGCTTTTTGGTTTCCCTTATCCTATGCTACTGTTCTGCACTGTAAAAATTATAATATCATTGTTAATGATGTAATCCATTTATATGATTTATAATTTTCATGAAATATGAATGTTTTAATAAATTGAAAACTATAGTGCACATTTTTGCTGTAAGATAAATTGTGGTGTTTCTTATCAATAAAGGGAAAAATATAATGTCAACAATACTTCTTCAAGTCTTCCAACCGAGCCTCCTTCGGTATATTCCTTGATGACCTCTAAATAAATAAACTAACCAACTAACTAAAGCAAATAACTTACCTAAACCATGGGATATGCATTTCATTTAAGAGAAATCTGAAGTAAATGCTTTCTAAATACGTCTATGTTTT
Source organism: Pachydiplax longipennis (assembly GCA_036926295.1). Lineage (NCBI taxonomy): Eukaryota > Metazoa > Arthropoda > Insecta > Odonata > Libellulidae > Pachydiplax > Pachydiplax longipennis. The sequence goes on along the minus strand of JAVFKF010000011.1, from coordinate 2,664,751 downwards.
AGTCTGAATCCAAGCCAATGAGTAAAGTTAAACCAGGGATTTGAAATAAATATTCAATTGCTTTTATTCAACCTAGGTCAACTACATTCATATAAAACTGCGTAAATAACTAACAGCTTTTCTTCCATCTAAGCACAGCAGAAACTTGATGCTTAAAATCATGAAATGGAAAAAACTTCATGGATTGCCATTTACATCTAGGAAGTGTAAAGTTAATAATGAACTGAAAGATGTCATTTGCAGGTTTGACTACAATTTCCATTCCTAATCTAGTAGTCTTTCTTTATAATCCTTTAACCCCTTCGACCTTATAAACAAAGCTAACTTCAACAAAATTTGCAAGCAGTAAGGTAAATAAAGTCAAGGACAAAATAACAGCAGAGAAAGAAAAACCTAAACCAGGTTGAGATGCAGGAATACTTATCTCATTACTGAATGGAACGATATGAAATAATAAATGCATATATAAAACCGAATAAATTTATAGAGACATCTTTTAAATAGAAAAAATTTTTGCAAGAACGTTTCAAATTTTACGAATCCAAAAATTAATTTATTAAGAATATCAAACAGAATATTATGAATGCTGAAAGAAGAGAAATACTGTAAACTCCTTGATTATGCAGGCGGTAGGTGCAAATATGCGACTCAAGGTGACAAGAAAATATTTCCATGCGCGTAAGCTTCGTTTTTATCACTTACAATCTTGCTGTTATACAAATTTAAATTTGATATTCTGTTCCTACGAACGAGAGATAAACACAAAGAGTTGGGAGATTGAATAAACATATTTATATTAAAGTTTGTCTTGAATGAGAGGAAATTCTTATAATTAAGAATAGTGAATATTAGAGAGGATCGAAAATTTACAATCACCGCAAAGTATGGACCGGTTTGAGAGGAAAACTTCCTCTCCATAAAGGAAAGCAGGATGAAGCTTGAAAGAGCTTAAGAAGAAGAGACCTCAGCCACTCACTCCCTCAGAAAGTTAATCCTCATGTTTCGCGCTTTGAACGTAAATCGATCCTCAACTCACGTTAAACCGCCGAACTATAACGAATAGCAGTAGCGGTAACTACGATTTTGCCTGTTTGAAAGCAAGATTATGATGTGTGTAATGTTCTCGGTAAAGTTAAGATTGCCACATGTTGTTTGCTTCGCATATGTGTTTAGGAAAGTGAAATCGATTGCTTCGTCCACGAACAGAAAATATGATCAACTATCGATTTGTATCGGTACTTAGCGGAAAGTGCTGAATTCGATGTGAACCTTGGTGAGGCATCTCGCGAGCTCGAATGGATAGTGAATGCAAAATGTCTGCTACCGTACGGATTAGGAAGATATTCTTCTGTGAGATTCATTCCTCGGAAGTCATGGAAGATCATTGAGAAGTCTATTGAACGTGATCCTCTAAAGGGCGCTGATGACATTCTTCTTCCTGAATCTTAAAATGCCTCGAAGTGAGATGATTTCTTTTATGTGTGTGGGGTGATTAGTTAGTTGTTTTACGTTTGCGTTGATACCCTTGAAACATTATCCTGTATAGGCTGGCACTGGATAGATTGAGCGCATTTGTAAGTTGCTTTTGAATTAAAATTTTATTGGATCTCACTTTATTTCGATGTTTTTTGGTGTGCATTGAGTATTTGTCGTTAAGAAAACGCATCTCTGAGCTGTTGTTATGTGTATTATTAAAATAGCCCTCGGAGTTATCTCGCAAAATTTCAAAGATTGTTTTAAATCTTTGAATTGTTTGGAAATCCTTGAGACCGGATTTATCCACTTAACATCTAACACTCTCAATTAAACCTAGATTTTTCCCTGGAATACACATTGGGACCTAATTGTTCCTTCTGTCTGTAGCAGGATTTGAACCAATTCAGAAGCTAGGTAATTGATACAAAGATAGACGAAGAGTACATGTGAAATGCATGCAGTAATGAATAATTGAGAACAAGAAATCTGAGTGTAGAAAGTAAAAACTATTAAATTAATAAGAACCATAAGATTATCATTATGATTAAATAATTATTTAATGAATATAACACTGCACTACTGATATATATTAATGCACATGGTAGACGAGCTCTTTCTTCTTTTGTTTACAGAAAAACGCAAATTTATTTAATAATATTCCTTCCTCCCATCCTCTGTACTACAGACTTCTTCTTAGGTGCGCATATTTTCCAATCCTCTTTGGCATAGCAATCTCATTCATTCTTTCATCGTCCTAACCATTGTAGTCTCTTAGCCTTAATGAACATTACTAATTCTTCTCCTTTGATAAGTGTATTTAATGCAACATTTTAATAGATTCTATATTTGCCATTTAGTACTACAAGTTTATATACCTTCCTTGGATTTTCTCTTTCAACCGTTTTCTGAGAATTTTAGTCTTTTAAGACCTTGTATCTGCCCCATATTGGAAGTATCAGTGTTTCATATATATATGTGCATTTTTGATTTAATGATATCAAGGGCTGTAGTGGGAGTCCCCTTGTTTAACACCCTTCTCACATTCAGAGCATTTACTTAGTTTGTTACTAATTTTAACTCAAGCCTTTGTATTCATCATACTCATTTGCACAATTTTTATCAGCTTCTGTGGGCTGCCAATTTCATGAATCATCTCATATAGTTTTACTCTGATGATGCTACCAAAGGCTTGCTCATAATCAATGAACAGCAGTTGGAAGTCCAATAAGCTCGTCACGTTTTCTTTTATTTTGCTGAGAACCACACTGGTACTCTACTATTATCCTTCAACTTTCCTTTCTCATTCTTTTGATTATTATAGTAGACAGAACTTAAAACAGTATGGTTAGCAGCTGCTATAATTATTTCTCACTAATTTGTCTCCTTTCTTTAATGTTGGTTATGTACTTCCAATGCTCCAATCATCTTTTCAGTTTCCAGTATTATTGTGATTAATTTATGTACAACAGCCATAATTGCTTAAACTTCATAATGTATAAGTTGTGTTGTATGATTTCATTATTACAGTAGGCTGGAAAGCAAATGGAATGCATAGGAAATGGACTGTTTATCAAGACTCGAAACAAAGATAACTAATTATCATGTACACACTTTCCAATAACTAACTGTAAATTATTTTTTGGTTCATTGACAGGACTTTGAATTATGTTGTATTATTGTTTGAGAAAATTGGTATTTAAGGTTAATCATGCAGTGTATCACTATCATGTTATCATCATACAGATACATTTAGCTCAAACTTTTTTGGCATTCTGTTACTAAAAACATAGTCAATATTCTTCCATTTGCATATCTAAACTGGAAGTTGAACAGCAATTTTTGTGTTCTGAATTTCCCTTTTGGTAAACATAAATGTTAAGTCTTGATTTAATTCTGATTTAGCTCGACCAGTTCAGGTTCACTCTTCAGTTGAGGAAATTAATATATTTCCTTTGAGTTTATGCTTTGTCTTATGCCATATCTGAAACTGAAAGATATTGGAATGAAATACAGAAAAAATGCCATGGAGGAATAGTTCTGTGTTTGTCAGATATTAATTTTATCAGCCTCAAGAATTGTGCGATGTTATTGACATACCATGGTCAGACACTAAATATAACTGATGTCTGGTTCTTATTCATAAACTTAATTTCCATTTGAAGAATGAGATGAGCATTATAAGATTTAATGTTAGTTAGAAAACATCACAATCTTGATATTGCAATAAATCTTATTACAGCTGAGCTCACACAACTCCCAATATGTATGTGCTCTTCAGGTATATTGATTTTCTGCTTGTTGAAACATAAATATTCTATTATTAAAGGCAAAACTGTTAGAACACTCAAAGACTTTGTTGCATAACAACCATAACTCTATGTTTTATTAAATCATGCATTGCTTCTTTAGATGTGCATTTGGAAAGTTATAGTAGCAAAGTGTTTCTGGAACCAAATTGCGAATTTGATCAGTTTTGGACTTACCTTCGGCACTATTTAAATAAGTGTGCTTCTTCTACCGACAGGCTTAAGCTGTCGGTAACGCAGAGAGCCAGTTGATTAGTGGACGAAATACTTTGGCAACCGCATGCTTATTTTGGTTTACCGTGGAAAATTTACCTATTTAAATCTCGTAAATGCAAAATAATTAATCTCCCATGAAAGGAATGCAGTACAGGCAGTGATAATACCTCTTATAAGATTTACTTTACTTTACTAGGAGAATCAGAAATTATGATGTGATTACATGCTCTTGTGTTCTACGACTCATCGCCTCTTAGTACTTTCAGCGCGTAATTTAAAATTTTCACTACCTTTGGCGTATCGTAACTTAAATAATAAAATTACCAGTTGGAAGAAAATTCTTTATTACCTGTAGTTAAGTATATCTAGTGTCATTTAGAAATATAATTTTGTTCAAAGAGTTCAAAATTGAGTCAAGAGAATTTATGCAATCTTACTTTCTCATATGTAAAGCTATAAGGATTTCTTTAATTGACGATTATGATGCAATATTTTCAATTTGCTAATGTGTCATTTTCTGTGATTCTATCTGATAACGTAAGTTACTTTATTCAGCTGTACATGCAGACATGGGAGCATTTCACTTCGACAGCAGATGCAAAAGTAAATTTATTTAGCAGAAAGTAGCTACACTTACACAATACAACTCTTATTGATATGAAGACACCAGTAGTAATAATAATGAGATATTAATAGGGAGAGCGCATGCACTTATCATGACTGGTGTAACTTTGAAAAGTAGTTATATATTACCATTCAATGCTTGATATTTTTGTTACACAGTATGTTATTAACCCTTAAACTGCGGGAAGAACGTTTTTAAACGTTTGACCTGCTGCTTCAATTTTATGACCCTGCCTCTCAATGCAGTACCCGATCGCTCGCTCCTCTCTGTTGTTCTGGGTTGGGAATATCTCAAAATATTCCCCTTATCCGGGAAAACCCAAGTTTAACATGTTCCATCTTTACCCACTCTCTGAGTTTTGACTGCCTTAAAGCACGTTTTATTTTCTTTGTGATTAGTTATTTTTGTTAAAAATCGAGATATGAACATATTGTTTGGTATCAAAATTAGAAGAGAGTACAACTCTGTTCTGAATATTGAATCAAATATTATTATTATTAAGTAAATATAAATCAGCAGTAACATTTTCTATACACAAGTAGTTAAATTTCTCAACAATAATCGATGACCTCAGGAAAAGGGTCCATCTGGATTATGAAGGTCTATATCTGCTACCACTGGACTGTTCAAGAAGGCACAGAGCAGCTCCTGCAGCTTAAGAGTTAAACGACACTGTAGCACTTTATGGAAATGTCACTAAATTTGTTTTTAAAAATGCAGGAAGTTTGTGTCATACAGTATATTTCTTTTGAGTTTCACCTTGAGTTAGTTTTCATCCGCTGCTAACCCTTAATGATGTGATCTACCCAATGGTTTCCTCTCATTAATATATTTTTTTCTTTCATAGCACTTAAACTGTCTTATAAAAGAAAACTCTCCTTCACCATACAGATGTTACAATTGATAATCCCTTTACCATCATAAGGTGCTTTTAAGATAATGTATTCACCATTCAAAATGTGAAGAAAAGTCTTCCAAAAAGGATTTCTGAACAACTGTCACCATGTTTGTCCAATCAAATATCTCCTGTAATACTTTTTCATTCCAAAGCTTTAATTCTCAATCTTGTTTTTTCAACACATTTACATCTTTATCTTCCAATACAATTAAGTTCCACAACAGATTTAACAGAAGGCTGAATTGAGCTATGCAGCATGTAATAAATGTGGAGAAAAGACTACTATTGAATAAGTTATTAGACCCTTCCTGAAAACATAATATTATTCTAATTCCTAAATTAGCTTTATTTTGCACTTCCTCATTAAATAACACATTACTACTTCTAGCAGGAGAAATTTTGCACCGTGATTATATCGCTCTTGCATGTGTTTGGCGGAGAAGAAGCATGTGACCTCCTCCTTTGGAAATGTACGGAAAACATCCCCAGATATCGACTGTGTCGGTGATTTAGACCCAGTTGGTACGGAATGGCTCACTGTCGACGTGATGAAAACAGGATCCAGTCATTACGCTACAGACTAGTTACAGAATATGGTTGGAAACCCGAAAAGAATTCCTACTGCACCTACACTGGGAAAGCATCAAATCCTTTCTGATCAACCTATATTGTAGAATTGTATTGTATATTGTAATGAAGATGGGAATGTACCATGAAGAAAATGATGATAAAAATACTTTTATTTGCAAATGAAATCCACGCAGAACTCCTTTTTCATAAAATCCTCAATGACTGCATTCTGTAGTACCATTTGTATGCCTTTCGAGGAAGATCTGAAAGGCTATTGTGATATTGCATACAGGGCATAATATAATATGTCCTATCCAACAATGTTTAAATAGATCTTGGTTCATTCATTAGGCAGCTTGAATACACACTCAATAGAGATTATTTTCCCATCATTCATTTAAACTTTAGATATCAAATTAACAGTGGTGATTATTTGTGACAAAAATGAAAATTTCCTCACCTTTTAAGGTGTTCACTGCATGCCCCGACATAATGCCCATATTTGGCTGTATGTCTGCAAATAAGGCACATTAATATTCAGTGCCTGAGAAAGAAATGTCTTGAGCTGAAAGTGGAAGTGCTATTTCGATTAGCACAGATATTACCTTCATATGGGAACTTTGGCTGCTTTATGATGAATGTAGGGTGTTTTGCATCCCTGGATTTTAAAATTGCTGATTTCTTTTGTTGCACTAACTATGAGAATGGTGGTGATTTGATTGTTGGATAAAATTATCTTGGATTTGCTCAGTTGGTTTTGTCTTTAGTTACCTATTAGAGAAATAATGGTTTGAATGCTGTCTTACTTGCTTATTACTAAATAGATTTTCCATTATATCTTCTCTACTTACTGGTCTTTAACATCAAAATATTCAGTCTTCCTTCTCAAAGTAAATATTTTATTAGTTAGTGTTCTTAAGAGAAAGCATCATTCTTCAAGATTATCTTATTTGGGGATATTAATATCAAGCACTTTTATAAAATCTTCCTACAATTTGCAAAAGCATTCCAACATTATTTAAATTTAAAACAAGTGTAAAACATCTTCACGAAAATGTATTCTAACATTGATGTTCTAGTAAAGATATTATGTAGTTGGAAATTATATTTGACGACTGCTATGCATGTAAATGATGTGGCAAAATAAATTATTATTATTAAATTTTGAATTTTTAATCTCAAGATTCCTACCCAAAAACCACCCCTTTCTAAGGAAACTGATCTACTACACCCTTATCTACCATTATTTTGGTGTATCTATTCAAAAAAGAGGGGGATATGTCACTTTTATATTTTTTAAAATTATAATGAGATACCAAATTCCTCTCTGAAATAGAGCTACATTCTTAGTAGCTGTTTAAATTAGGCCAAATCTGAGACGGATTTAAGGCAAGGCAAGCTGTGTAACCGAATAGGACCTTCAGACTAAAAATGTCATTGGGTTCGAGTTCAGTAATCAGGAATATATAGCAAACTTAAGATTAGGCCGCCTTTGAAAATTGAATTACCTCAAATCTTGGAAAGAATACTCTATATAGTGACAAGGAGCATGATTTGAACCATTTCTCATTTTCGCTTTCCGTCATTGCTGAATTAACCCATGTGAAACTAGTATGATCCGCTATGTCCATCGGGACCCCCATTATTTTCCATGAAAAGATAGTTTTCCGCTAAATTTCATTCGTCAGTGATGCGAGGTATATTCATCAACTATTCTAGTCTATTTGATTCGTTGATTCTGAGAGATATTTGGCGGATTTTTCATATGCGGTACACAAAAAGGAAACAAATGCTATGCATCATTGGTACCGAAACTGTTTTATTTTAAACACATCACGTGACAACCTATTTTCGAAATATGAATAGATTCCATTATTATTGATTGTCCTCCATATTTTCTTCTAAGATGTGAACTCTATATCTCCAAATGCCTCCTTCAAAATGTTAATGATAACCAACTCACCTTTACCTGAAGTAGAATTGACTCGTTCATTTAAACTCAAACATTACTTTTGAACGCTAATATTTCCTGGTAAGTTTGAATGCTCCAGAAGTCATCTGGAGCTGGATTTACGTCTTCATCCGACGAACTCTCCTTGTTGTCAATCACTATATTTATGAATAGCACTATACTGCCGTAATATTTAAGAAAGGTCTTCGTATTCCGCTTAACAAAGTGATATGTGTATCAGGGTTCTAGGATCATTCAATTTATTAACTACATTTTCTTACGGATTAGCGCATCGAATATCTTTGGGACAGAGATAGTTTAATCTTATCATCTTCAGAGTTCTTGACTACCAATGTTCCTTCGTGCTTTAAAAGTTTAATCGTGAAATGAATTTATGAACGAATTAAAAGAGATGAACCACTTTGGATTGCTAAGATTAAGCAGCCTTTTTCTCTCGTGTCTCAACACCTGCGGTTTTCACTAAAGGTTTTAGAGGTTTTTCCTCTTTAATTATTTCGGAAGTCCTGGAAAGACCTCGCAGAGTCCTTATCTTCCAGCTATTCCTTTGGAATTGCATGGTTACTTACGACCTTTCTTCCTCGGCTCTCCTTCTTGCAAGATATCTCAAATTGTACCATCTGCCATGGTTCCCTTCCTGCAATTAGTCAGAATGAATTTTTTTTCCTGGAATATAACGCCTCGCACAAGTTTAGGATTCATGAAGGTTGGTAGCTAGGATGTTGATCCGAGCTATTCCCTGGTGACAGGGAAACGAAATGCTTTTGTATCGACCCTGATTACTTTTATGACATGTTATATTTATATATGCTTTGGCATTGCAATTACTGGGTGGATTAAATTTGCGACCCAAGCTCATTTCACCTTGCAGTAAATTTAAACTTGTAAAGATTTATTACTCTGTCATGAAATGCGTGAACAGGTTTAGTTACCTTTGAGTGTTCATCGCTGCTGCCACTTTTAGCAATGGTTAAACGTATTAGTTTGCTTTCAATTATATTTCGTTTCTTGAAATGGATAGTACTAGTCCATGCCGTAATCTGATCATCTAAATCAAACCATTCGACAGGGTTCAGGTTAGCCAATAGTTCCTTATGCAGTAGATAAAGGTTATGTCTTAAGTTATCTCGTTTCACATACCACAGTTTAGCTCAGGTCGTAACCAAATAAGTTGGGCTGGTTTAATTGTATGCACTGCAGCTGGCGTCTTCACTTTGCAAGAAATGTTGTTATATTTGCGAATGACACCTCTTCATAGACACTCGTTGAAATAAATGTTGAGGTGTGCTATTCGTGGTTTCAGGAACACTTTCCGCTAGAGTATGGCTTTTCTGACTACTCTGGCCTTCAATGTATCATCAATTTAGTTTGCCGTAACTCTGTAGGATTCCGTTACAGGAAAAATATACACTCACTTTGTAAAGTCTACTATTATAATTATACATGCAACATGTCTCTCTAAGACATCATCGGGCACTTATAGCAAAATTGAAGACAATAAATAAGAAAAGAAAAAGGAAGGTCGGGGATGGAGTGGGTTAAGGAAAGTTAAAATTAATTGTTTGTGGAAGGTGTATTTGTAGGAGGGGAGGTAGAAAGTTAACTATGGAAAGTATTGGGGATTGAGTCCGAAATAAGTGGTTGTTAGTTATTCAATTCATATTTACAATGTAAGTAATGTGTGATCTCTATTTGTACCGAGTAATTAGGTTTAATGCCTTTACTTTGACTGTTTAACAATTGTGGAGAAAAATTGGAGTGGTGATTTAATTCTAACAGGTGTGGGGAAAAGTGTGAATGATTTGTATTGTTTGGATAACATTTTTTGTGTTCCTGTATAAGGGTACGAAGATGCCATGAATTTATCAATAATGAAAATATTCCATTGCATCACATCTCGTACATTATCAGTAAATCTTACAATTCAGAGGAAAGGAACAATCAGTGCATCCCAGTGATAAGTGGGCGTCAAAAGCACATTGCAGCTCCTTTACAGAGATTTCTTTGGCAGAAACTGCAGGGTTTCTTAACTTGAACTGCTCTTTCATGGTCCCGAAAGTTCGTCCATTCCCGTCAATAGTTCATTTCAGCCTTTTGTCCTGATTCAGTCATCTCGCGCTGATGGGAAAAGGTTATGAGTAAGTAGTAATTGCCAAAGGCTCTCGAAGTTTGAGGTCAGTTTGGAGGAAAGAAACGACTTTATATTTCATGTAGAGTGTTTTTCTATCTTTCGGCCACTTGGAGTGCGCGCGCTCCGAGAATGCGTTCAAATGTGTAGAAACAAAATGCGGAGAGGCCGACAGAACTTATGCGTATGATTTACAATTCACCAAGCCCGATTTTAGATGTTCTGTGGAAAGAACTGCTAATCGTACTATGTATACCTGCAACTTGTATCGGTAGAAAATTACGGTAAAGTCCCGATTTCCCTACGCCAGAGATAAAGGTTATTGTGCAAAAACTATTCGTTGTACGGTTAAAGTTATTACACTAAAGGAAAGGGTAAACAATTCAGATTCTTAATATCAATCTCCTTGATTCCTTGTTTAGTTTTCTTTTCCTCCATCAGCATTTCACCTCATGCAATGTCTGTCTCGCCATTATGGACTATTTTTACCGCTTCATTATCAAAGATAGCAATACCATTATTGTTACTTACTGCATGTATTGACAGCAGATTCCAGCTCAGGTAAGTGTAAGGACATTGGTGAGAGTAACCTGTTGGGATTCCACTTATCCTGAGAGATTTGAAGCAAGGTTCGGTCCCTTTTGGCCACTCCTATTTTTCTTTCTTCTATCTATTTCCTTGGAATCGGTAAGGATATACTTGCTGGAGGATTGGTCATAACTTCGACGGACTGTTTCCATTCATACTTGATGAATCCTGCAATTAGTTGACTTTTTGTTTCCTCTGCATGTCTCTAGTAGACATTGGATAGTTTTTCAAACATATCCTTTGCTGCTTTGAAGATAGAATGTGAGTTTTCACTGTTCTTATGATGATGATTACTTTGGCGTTAGCTTCCTTGGTGATCCACTTCCTCTTCTTTTTCTCGTTTGCTCTGCACTGTTCCAGAGAACTTGTGTCCATCTTTGGATGGAAATGGAGATCCATCCAAATTTCACTTAAATACAGCAGGCGCTGATGATTGGAAATATTAATTTCGATGTCTTAATCACTCATGTCAGTCAATGAGGAAGGTCTGTATTAATTTTTTACAAGCGTTTCATAAAAAAGAAAATTAAAAACTTACAATCCAAAGGTTTATCTGAAGGACCACAATAATGATTTATGCAAAAATGGCATCCAAGTAATTTAAATTTGTCTCCATTGGTGCTACAGATATCCCACTGATACATTTGATAAAGAGTAAATTTGCCTTGAAGTAAAAGAAATGGAAGAGGGATGCTGCATCGCAAAGTGATGTTTGTTAGGGACTTTATCTACTCTTGTGAGCATTGTATTAACAATAAGGAATACATAATACTGTCCTTTTATTTACATATATTTGTTGAATGCTGTCACAACATTTACCCTTTATATAAAGAATTTCTTTTTGGTATTTTTGAATTCAATGTTTGACAGACTGTATCCAAATTTTATTTGTGGATTTAGCCTTTAAAAGAAAAATATCATTGAGGTTTTTAAAAATTCTCATGAAGGGATGAGTTCCTTAATTTTTTGGACTTAAGTTAGTCGAGGAAAGTTTGGAAAGGAATTATAATGTTTTCTATTCTGTATAGTGCTAACTTTTAATGTAACGTATGTATTTTAAATGGGTTACTGTATTGATGAAATATTCTAGAAACCTATGTTAAGTTCTCCGTAGGTAATGGTAACATTTGAATAGTTACTTTTATACAAAAATCATCTTCTCATAACATGATGCTAGATTATCAAATATAACATCTTATGAGAAGAAGCATGTAATGTTAACTATATTCGTTTTCAAGTTTCTAAGACATTATTTCATATACTTAAGCAGAGTTTCGATTTGATTAACTTTTGTGAAATGCTCTTGGTAAAAGGAATTGGTATAGAGGACAGGGAGTATAATTTATTACATTCTCTGCGCTATCCTAAGATTTTTCTGTTTGTGTGAATTTTATCATTTAATCCCATAACAGTTGAAGGAGTGAATGGCATATTAGGTCCATTTTTCATGAGCATTACCTTATGGATGTGTTTCTTAGAGCGTTAATTCATTCCAATGTAAGGAGTAAATGTACCAGCTAACAAGGAAACTAATTTAATTTCAGTAAAGTGTAGATGAAGCCTTCACACCATGGAATTCCTTGCATGGGGAGATATGTTTCACTTGATTCTTTTACTATTCAACCAGTTGTAGTAGGTCATCAAGACGGGAGTACTACGTAGATTACAGAGAATGTATATGGAGAACAGTTTCTCCCTCATGAGCTCCTGTTTTTGTATATATTCTATATAATATTTGTGGTAATTGCCTGATGATTAACTAGGCCTGTTTGAAACAGGTTAAATAATAAATTGAACAAGCAGGATTTTACACAGGACATTAATTTACTTCTACCATGAAGAGATTTTCTTAGAGAGGCTTTGTTTTCCTCTTAAACTGTCAGCTAATTCCTGTTTTACATTTTCTGTTATTTGGCAAGTTTCAGTTCCTGTTACCATCTGTTGATTCATGAAACATTTTCTTCTGTATGTCTTCTGGCGCAGTTAAGTTTAGGAATTCAATCTCTTTCAAAATAGGAAAAGGTATGTTTAAACATACATTAGGCACCTACTGTAATAATCTGCTCCAAGGTTTTGAATTGCTGGATCTGATTAGTATGGGTTATTTACTTCTATTTCACTTCTTCTCACTATATCTCTTTTGGTTTTGTTAATAAAATTTCATGCTGAGATGAAGTATGAATGAACGAGTTTTCATGTATTGTGTATGCTAGGGCAGATGAAAGTAAGTCAGTTGGTATGACTATGTAGCCTCTTCAAAGGAGAATCTCTGCATTTGGAATGCTGAATAACCTCGAGTGCCGTGTCTTCCAGAAAATGACGATTCCATTGATATGGGATAATCATCACTGCTGTATAAAAATAAATATATAAATTTCATGTTTTTACGTATACAATTTCAGTAATTCCTAAAAGAAATACATGGAAGCATTTTCTGGAAATTAATTCCATGCATTTTATGACTAGTTAGAATTATAAAATTTAGATATTTGTTATAGAAGAATGTTGTTAGACGTGTTGATTTCTTTCTTCCAGTAGTATCATCACCTATATGTTCAAAATTTATCTTCGCAACAAAACCACTCATCTTACCATTTATATTCAGATATAAATATATCCGACCCGTAACTATCACAAAGCCATTGAAAATATAAATCAGGATATCTCTAGGCTAAGTGAATGGCTAAAATCTCTAGCAATGAAAATAAGCCCTACCAAATCAAATGCTACAGACTCACGAGGATTCTACAAAACATTAATTGCTTGAATGTACTAAAAATCAAAATTAATGAGAAAGAAATAGAATAAAGCTGCTCAGTTAGGGATCTTGGCATCAGGCTGGACCAATCTCTCATCTACAGCACACATATCACCTCAATTAGCAAGAAAACATATGCAGTGCTTTATAGCATGAAAAGGTTATGTACATTCATTCCCTTACTCTCCCTATTTTCAACTATTCTGATATTTTCTCAAAGAAATTGTCTACCTTATTATCTTCTAAGCCTGACTGTGCCTTTAATCAGTCTGTTAAAATTATCTTCAATGTCAAAAGGTCTGATCATGTTTCCCCACTTTGAATGGAACTGAAATGGCATTTGAGTGATACAAGGCGCAAACTTCATACCCTCACTCTTGTACACAAAGCTCTTAATCAATGTTGCCCAAATTATTTTATTCTCTTATTTCCAAATTTTAAACCATAATCATACCCAACGAACTTGCCCATCTGGAAAGCTATTAATTCCTAAACACAATTGAATCATGCTCTAAATCTTTCATGGTACTAGGTGCAGAATCATGGAGTCAGTTATATAATACTAATATGAATACCCTACAATTTTTGTAGTTCGAAAGGATGGTAATAGCTTTGAAAATAAAATAGCAAACAATAAACATAACTTAATTTCTTACATTTACACATTCTGACATCTCTTCAATGCTTTAAGCTTATACATTGTTAAATCAATTTCCCAGACAAACCTTTTCAAGTAATAGTGCTCAATAAGTCAATGGCATCTACTCTTCCTCATCATTTCAGACAATGCTCAGCCACAACTCAAGTTGTTGGTACATAATAATTTCAGATGATGAAGAGACAAGCATAAGTATTACAAACCTCACCAGCAACTCATTTAAATTATATTACTACTTCATTTTCTTCAATATTGATCATGATTTAGTCTATTTTATTTCTGTAGTTATGCATATGTCTCTCTTATTCTGTATCCTTTTTACACTTTTAAACATAATTTAGTTTGTGATCATCTTTTTCTTCTCACTATGTTTTTTAAGTGTTATTTTTACCTCCTTCTGTGGGTGTTTTCCCAATTGTGGGTTTTTTCTCTATCAACCTTCAGTTGTGGAGCTATTTTCCCACAAACGAAATCTTTCCTTTACATTTTTTCCATCATCTCTTTTATCAGTTTTATTTTATGTATTTGCTTCTTTAATTCTCATGTAAGAGATGTCTTATCATGTGATCTGAATTCTCAATGTACTTTTATCAGTGTATCCTGATCACTGGAATCCTTAGCTTGGTGGCCTTAATGGTGAAGATGTTCTTGCCCTTCCTTCTAGTTGCTGTTATGTTTTCTTCTCTATTACATACTGCAATACTTTAAAGACTTAACTTTAAAGAATTCTTATCTGTGACTGGCAGGAGTGAATAACCTCTGTAGTGATAGATGTTTTTCAGTCTATTTTCTTGAGAAACAAGTGGACTATTGCATCCCTGCATAAGTGTGGGATGTTTTCTATGTGTTGATCTGTTCCGAGTCTTTGGAGTTCTTCCTGTCACCAGCCAATTTAAGAAGCTCTACAACAAGCCAGATGTTCTTTGTTTTCAAAGTTTTTTTATGATCTGTTTTATTTCCTTCTTATCTGATGGAATGTAGTCTAGAAGTGAAACTTTATTTTTCATCCAGAAAATCTTTCATATAGGATGTAGTACTTTGCTGGCAATAACACTCTTATTTTGTTTGGGAAGGGAAATATTATAAATTCTTTGATTTTGTCAACAAGATTTAGTAGTATTTGAAATTAAGTAATTTCACAGATATCAAACAATACATGTAAAAGTTTTCAGTTATAGGTTAATAATATGGACAGCTTGATTGAAAACAGTTTGAGAAATAAAATTTTGGCTACAGGTGATATGAAAGAGTTCAACAATGTAGTGAAATTGAAATCTGACTAGTAATACAAGATTTGTGGGAAAAATTTAATATCGTTAGAACAGTTAACTATTTGAATGTGAAAAAGAAAAATGCAATTGCTTCATCTTTCACAGAAATCTACTGGATGTACAGTCTTAACTTGTTGACACCTTGGATCTCTTGGTTGATCCATATAGAAAGAAATTCTTTTAACTTTACTAAAACCTGTTTTTTAGTTATTTTTTGTAATTTAAACAGTTGTGAAGAGTTTACATTTGCAGTAAGAAATATTTCTACAATTTATCTTGGGAAGTGATGATGAAGGAAGGTGGTCAGGGGATTTTAATGTCTATTCAGAGTGTTCTACAGAGAATGCCATGGAGAGCCAGGATTATCAGCCAAACAGTTGAATACTTAACAAGGCAAAGGATGGGAGAATTGAGAGTAAAACTAGGGAATGAATCTGAAAAGATCAGTTTGGTTTCCAGAGAGTGAATGGAAAGAGGGATGCAATTGGGGTAATGAGGATACGTGTAGAACAGAGCATGGAATTTAAGAATTGTGGGTTTATTTTGTTTTTAGTAGGCCTTGGATGGAGTACAATGAGGAAGATTGATGGAGATATCAAAGTAAATTGGGTTTGAAACAAATAAAGCTAAGAAATTTTCTGTCTTTTTTTCACATGGGTTGAGCATGGTCACCTTGTTTATACTTTGCATGTAAAACTAATCGGCACTTCCTTCTCCTCAGCTTTTTGGATTCCCTTATCCTATGCTACTGTTCTGCACTGTAAACATTATAATATCATTGTTAATGGTGTATTTCATGTATATGATTTATAATTTTCATGAAGTATATATATTGTCATAAATTGAAAACTATAGTGCACATTTTTGCTGTAAGATAAATTGTGGTGTTTCTTATCAATAAAGGGAAAAATATAATGTCAACAATACTTCTTCAAGTCTTCCAACCGAGCCTCCTTCGGTATATTCCTTGATGACCTCTAAATAAATAAACTAACCAACTAACTAAAGCAAATAACTTACCTAAACCATGGGATATGCATTTCATTTAAGAGAAATCTGAAGTAAATGCTTTCTAAATATGTCTATGTTTTAGTCTGAATCCAAGCCAATGAGTAAAGTTAAACCAGGGATTTGAAATAAATATTCAATTGCTTTTATTCAACCTAGGTCAACTACATTCATATAAAACTGCGTAAATAACTAACAGCTTTTCTTCCATCTAAGCACAGCAGAAACTTGATGCTTAAAATCATGAAATGGAAACAACTTCATGAATTCCCATTTACATCTAGGAAGTGTAAAGTTAATAATGAACTGAAAGATGTCTCTTCCAGTTTGACTACAATTTCCATCGCTAATCTAGTAAGCTTTCTTCATAATCATAACATCCCTTCCACCTTATAAACAAAGCTAACTTTAACAAAATTTCCAGGCGGTTGGGTAAATAAAGTCAAGGACAAAATAACAGCAGAGAAAGAAAAA
Source organism: Pachydiplax longipennis (assembly GCA_036926295.1). NCBI lineage: Eukaryota > Metazoa > Arthropoda > Insecta > Odonata > Libellulidae > Pachydiplax > Pachydiplax longipennis. The sequence continues at coordinate 2,647,806 of JAVFKF010000011.1, read as the reverse complement.
ACTGAAACCAGGTTGAGATGCAGGAATGCTTATCTCATTACTGAATGGAACGATATGAAATAATAAACGCATATATAAAACCGAATAAATTTATAGAGATATCTTTTCTATAGAAAAAGTCTTTGCAAGAACGTTTCAAAATTTACGAATCCGAAAATTAATTTATTAAGAAGATCAAACAGAATGTTATGAATGCTGAAAGAAGAGAAATACTGTAAACTCCTTGATTATACAGGCGGTAGGAGCAAATATGCGACTCAAGGCGATGAGAAAATATTTCGATGCGCGTAAGCTTCGTTTTTATCACTTACAATCTTGCTGTTATACAAATTTAAATTTGATATTCTGTTCCTACGAACGCGAGACAAACACCAAGAGTAGGGAGATTGAATAACGACATTTATATTAAAGTTTGTCTTTTGCACTTGGCATGTTTTCATTGTTTGTGCCGGTCACGTGACATATACTTCTGCAAAAGAGGTGGAGCAGAAAACTACAGCTGATGGAAGTTGGCGCAACTCTGCAGAATTCAAGGTCTGCAATCTTCGCGATGTGATCGTTTCATTGAATTTCTTGGTGTTGACAATCTGTATTTATTATCGAGTGATCTGGTTTTCGTAATCGTTGGTTTTAAAACACGTTAGAACTTTATTGTAGATACTCCGAAATTTCCTTTTTATGGAATTTAATTACTGGCTGGGCCACTTCGTTACAATCATCTAGCGTGATTACTCTTTCGAATTTTCTGTGGCTGGTTGCCGTGATAAAGTCGCTTATATGTGATCGTTCCTCATCTTAGTGCAATTTGTTAAAATTAGGAATGTATAGCAAACCTTAAGATTTTGCCGTCATTGAAAATAGAATTAGTTCAAATGTTGGAAAGATCACTCTATGCAGTGACAAGAAAGAGGATGATTGGAATTAAATTTTGTCCAAAGTGTGCCATGAAAGTTTGTCTGGATTGTTTTGAATTCATTAAGGAAATAAATTTTAGATTGTAGGAAAAGAAATTTTTTATTGCCTCAAAAAATAATCTCAGACTAATTATTGTCAAGTTTTCATCATTGAATGAAATTGTTAAGTAAATCTCGAGGAGTTTGCTTCAAGGAAATTCTCAAAGTTCATTCAAAATAATATTAATTATTCTATTTCATGGAAATAACAGTTTTCATAACTCTTTAGTTTTACTTTTGATAGGTATAAGAGTTTTCATGGTTGTCATGGCATCTAAATCAATTCAGCAACATCTCTAAATTTAACTTGTAAGTTTTACTAAATTTTTAAAGTATCTGTAACCCAAGTGTCAGAATTATGACAACTTCCTGTAAGACCACTGTGAAATGACTAATATTCTAAAGCAATTTTCATTTCAATAGTAATATTTTATTTCATTATTGCATGTATAATTTAAACAGAAAATCTTAAATCAGACAGTGGGTTGCCAAACGCAAAACTACTTGCAAAGTCTGATGAGATATCTTCTTGGCTATCTGCGATCCCAGAATACCTGAAAGAAAGAAATTGCATGAAATAATGTTGTTCGAGTAGATTAATTTATTCCAGAACTTCATTGAGTAAATTTGAAACTTTTCTGTATGCCATGCTAATGATAATTTCTAATTAGTTGAGAATTTGAGGGTAGTAGCGTTTTGATTTCAGAATTTTCCAACACAGCACATCTTATTGAAGATCATAATGAAAAAAACTCAAGTAGAAAGCTACTTTGGAATTTAAGACTGCTTGGGCAAGGAATTTAATTAAGAGTCCTTAGTAGTCAAAGATACCTCATGCCATTTAAAAAAATCTTGCTATCACAGTCGCATCTGAATCATCGTAGAAATCTTATTAAAAGTTTAAATTATGATCGACAAATACCTGGAGTCCATACATGAAGTCAATTCTCTCGGGAAGAGATTTTTAGGCAACCGCATCTTCTGGATCACTGCGTTTGTAGATACTACTCGATCCTGTAAAATATAATAAAGAGTCATTTTAATTAAAGGAGGTCTTACGTAAGGAAGATAAGCGAATTACATGTGTACATGAATTACGAAGTTACTAATTGCACTTTCCAAATGAAACTCGCCAATGAGAAAGATTTATTCAGAATTTTTTTTAGATAGAAGGAAAATGCTAATAGAGTTTAAAGAGAGGATTTAAATAAATTAGCACGGGTTTCCGAGCCACGCAAAGACGTACCGTGCTCAGCTCGTTTCCCCTTTTATATGGAGGGGTTCGCCAGAAAACTGCAATTGGTAGATATTTCGAGGGACATTCGCGTCATCAATTGCAATCATCCAGCCCTATAAAACCATGGTGTGGCTACAGCATGAAAACCATAGCCACGGAAAAGATAGAAGAGGAAGACTTTTAGAAGACTAAATTTTATTCTCTAATGGCTAAAAAGCCGGTCTGTATCAGTGTGTGTAGTGCCTATCACGTTAATTTCCCCATCCCCCCAATTCACAAATGCCCATCAAGTGGGCAAACTTTAATGCAGACCTGTATTCTAATGCCCGTTGGTTGGGCCCTTTTCTAAAGAAACCTGCCACCCTTCACCTGAAAGGCGTTGACTCCTTACCTTCGCTGCGGGCATCCTCCAGCGTCGGCCGAACTCCGCGATCCATCGGCGAACTGAACCTCCTCTTGAAGTCACTTACACTATTTCACTTAAATGACCATTAAATCACAAACACTGCACTCACTTTCTTCATCTTCTCGCCTCGATTTGCGCTGTGGATTTGATCCCTCGACGTCTTCCAATTACGCTCCAGGTCACCTTTGCAGAGGATTTTATCAGCTGTCTGCGCTGCAATGACGTCGTCTTGAGGACCAGACTTCGGTCATCCATCTCGGATTGCGAGCAGAGAATAAAACTCGAGCGATTGCAATTGTAATGACGGAAGTGATTCTAGTTTGTCGAGGTGTAAGGCTCTACTAGCTTCTGGCCGCGAATTCTCAGGATGTTCTTCCTCCGCGGAGTGGTGGGTGTGCCCCAATCTTGAAGATACTGCAGGTTCATTCTTCCGGAAAACAGCATACTCCAGATCGACAGGAGGGGTAGACAGTTCGCCCTCTGTCGCAGCGAAGATGGAAGTGCCTTCAGGAAACGTAGGAAGACGTGGTAATCTGTTGAGCATTACTTAGAAGGCTCTTCGAAGGTGGTCTCCGTCGATTGGGACGTCGTAGCGCGAAATGAGAGAGGCCGGGAATTCGCAGTGTTTATATAGGCAGGTTGGTGTGAGAGAGGGTTGTGGACGGGAAGAGAAGGGGACGGATTCGTTTGAATGGAGCTGTCCTAACTTTCGTCTTTTGCTACTTTGACTTCTAATCGTCGTTTCGAGTTATCTGTTATCGGAATTCCAATAAGCCACTGAGTTAGTAATTGAGGTGACAATCATAGTTGCAGCTACGTATTGACTCTTGGTGCACATTTTGGTGCATGGCGTCCACTGAAACGCGAAGCGAATACGCAAAGTGGTACGTATGATATCATTATATTTGCACTGGGTATATTTTACGAGTAATAGTCAATTAACTTTAATTTTGGAATAATATTGGTTCCTTTTGGAAATGATTCAAATGCAACCCAGAGAGTCGATAAAGTCGAAATTGAAGTGACGTTGTCGAAAATCGTCGTTTTTGCGTTGTACTTTTTTGCGGAAATTTGGTTTTTGATTTAAATGGAATGATAGAAACGCCTTTCTATAAATATTCCACACTAGCTGTAATTTAATGAGGAAATCAAAGTTTCTATTTACCTTCTAATTACGTCTCCGATGACTCATTTTTTAACTTTAACCCTATGCTCTGTCGATGAATTCCATTCTTTAAGATAATAGTTTTCAAGATATTTAATGCTAATAAGATTTTTGGCTTAGATATCTTTGTACCATTGATCTTAAGAATCTAATTTTTATCTCAGGTGCCCCTTAGTTTTCAACCGAGAAAATCATACAACCGACGATGAGAATATGAATCTCGAATTAATATTTTCTTGTGAAACTTGTCTCAGGTTCATTCGATAATTCTTTGAAATGAAAATCTGCAATAGAAACAAGGTCTGAAAACGATCAAGATACTACGTACGTTTAAATACTTTATAATACGCTTTGAATTGGCTGGGATTGAACATCATTAAGGATAACAAATTCTAGTCGTTCTTAGGAGACGACGTTTCATAATTTGCATTTGTTTTGCGGTTTTATAACTCCTGATTTTTGATTTTTTGGTGAAAATATATCCTCACTCCCTCCGAAACTACAGCATTGAATAACTGAACCGCCCGTCGATTATCAACGTCAACTTAACATTGCTAAGTATGTGCCATAACAATTGCTCTACCCATACGAAAACCGTTGCTCCGAATTGAATTGCAATGTCGTTTTTTGTGAGAAGTGCAGCGGTTCCTGAGCATAATTTCCCCACGTGCGATGCACCACGGAGAAGCTTCTATGGCATATTTTGAAGCGATATTCCGAGAAATTCGTAAAATCATTACCATCTCCAGTACCGGATGAACACACTCTGGAGTCTGTTGGCAGTAAGACGGGGAGAAGAATGGGGAGTGAGGAGGGGTTCGTACAGTTATGTTTTTATTGTCTGGACGATTCGACATTAAACTAGTACATACATTATATGACTAAAATGCAGATATTAAAAATAAGTGAGAAAATATTTTTGTAACATAATATTCGTTGCTTCCGAAAACATAATTTGCGGGTTCTGAGTAAGAGACATATGATGGCACAATGGGCAGAGCAGGCGTCGAAGAGCGGCCAAGCACCTGTGAGGCCGCGATCTGCGGTCAATTGCCGCACATGCTGTTCGCGGAGCGGCCTTCGCCGTCCAACTCGACCGGTCGTGCTCGGCCGCGGCATGCAACATTACTCTAGCGATGATCAGCATTTGTTCTTTTTCTCTTCACCCCTGCAACTTATTTCGGTTTTGACTCTGGTTATGAGATTTCACAGCATTTTGTAGAAATAAAATGCTTATTCTCGAGCTAATGAACAAGTCACAAGAGAAGAGAGGAGGGAAGCAAGCGCATCAGGGCCCCCCAAATTCATAGGCTTCTTTGCCCTTTTGGACCATGGCATTCTTCTGTTTGGTGATAGATACATATTATTGACGAGAGGTTGGCGTGGACAATTTTAAAAGTATGAATGTGATAATATTTTTACGATTAATTCTCAATTCCATCACCGTTTGCTAATAAAATATAAGTTACTTCGAACCCCTTTCGTGCATGCGTAGAAACTGTTCTTGCGTCTTTGTAATAAAAAGGAGCGTCCTATTTAAGGTCGCCGTCGAGAAAAAATTCGTTATTTAACTTTTATTTTAGCAGTTTCGCAAAACACTACGTACTTCTCATTCGACTACTCACCTAAAATTTTATCGGAAAGAATTTTTAAAAATACAGTACTTGGCATGGCATTCCATAACAACAACGAGATTTGAAATGCCAAATGATACGGAGCGCAGGCTAATTTTCTCGTGAGGGGGCATTCGTAACAAAAAGCATTCCTGTGAATAACTTCGAAAAATTATCTTCCTGAAATCGGAAAAGATAAGAATGTGATGTTTGTGGCAGTTGGTATCAGGATGGCATTAAGGTCAGACGAAGGTTGGAGCACAAGGCATTATAAGTGCATTAAAAACTGGTGAAGGTAGACGGAGAGGGAGATAATGAACAGGGAGAATGCAAATGCTGGGAGGTGGCCTCATCTGGCGTTCAATGCAGCCTTTTGTTCACTCCCTGAAACTTATTATTCACCCATTTCGGTGATTTAGTTTCCAGATCTCGTTTATTACTCGGAATAATATAAAGGAAAGATTTTACCGACATAAACTGAGAGATGATCGAATATTCTTCGTTCAGTTAAGTTGTTGAAGTATTTCGTAGGGCCTTTGGTTATCCGAGTGGGTAAAGCGTTCGAATATGGGACATCTTCACCCACTATTTTCTCATTTCTGCTTTCCGTCATTCCTGAATAAACCCATGTGAAACTAGTATGAACCGATACATCCATCGGGACCGCCATTATTTTCCATGAAAAGATAGTTTTCAGCTTAATTTTGTGTTTTTGCGTCAGTGATGCGAGGTATATTCATCAACCATTACTACTTAATCATCATTTGTTGGGATTGCAATAGCGTAAATTGAGTGGAGGTTAACCTAAACCGTTAACTAGTAAAGCGATTATATTTCCAAGGAATGGCCTGACTATCACCATGGACGAAAATATTACGCGGTGCCCGCTTCGCTTTCTGAAACGCACTTGGTCGCCAAGAGAGTTTGAGTAAACCGGGTTGTACGCACAGTATTGTTCATCTCGCCCTTCCTTTTTATTTTACCGAACTTCAGAAATACTGCCAAGATAAAGTATACACTCATTGTCAGAGCCTTTCCCTAAGGTACCGATTATTATCAAAGTAACCTTTCTTTTGTAGGAAAGCTAACTCTGCCAAAATTCGTTTCGAATCCAGGAATGGAAATAATTTCCACCTAACGACCGTGAGTTGAGACAATATAAATTTGGAGATACCCTCAAATACTCGAATAAGAAAGAGTGCCATTTTCAGTAAAACCCGTTTAAAAGCCTAAGAATCTATCTAGCTTTATACAGTGTTTTCTACTTTTAACATTAACACATGGGTAAAATACCGCTTAAAACGCTTCCTGCTTGAGACTCTGAATTTTCTGGTCCAATTCTTTCCCCGAAATCTGCTATAATCAATTGTCCACCTCCTTTGATTGTTATTATTATATAAATATCGAGTGTTTTCCCCTCACGCTTCGACTTACCTCTAGAACGGTGATTTTTGACTTTATTCTTTGGAATGATCATGAATTTCATGGGCAAAAGTGAGAAATCGGGAAGCCGAAGGATCTTCTTCCCCCTGCATAACATATATTGTCAACCTTACGTATGTTACGTGAAATAAGTATTTGAAGAATGGGGAAGGATTTATTTATATTATTTGAAGAATGGATGGACATTAGTTTAATTGATTACTCTTTAGAATATTTATAGGCTGAAATTTTGTAAATAGTATTGTGGATCAAGTCTTGGATTCAGTCGATGCCTTCTCAATTCTCTATTTATTGGCACAGTAAAATAATTTCTGAACCTATCATAGAGATAATCTGCATATTTGATAGAAAAGCATTATGTATTTTCCCTAGCATTCTTCCCTCAATCAATTTGTTCAGCAATCCCTCTAGTCTCAATATTTGACTCAACCCACATCAGTTCAGTTTGCTTCATGAATGATTCTTTTGCTAATGCTATCCTATTTTTAATCTCTGTTGAGCATCTTCCATCCTTAGAAAAATGGTTGGCCAAGTATATAAATTGATCTGCTCATTCCAGTGTTTCCTCATCCGCCCTTATCATTAGTTCAGTTTTCTATCCCTTGGAAAGCCTCATTATTTTAGTTTTCTTACATTTGCTTTCATCTCCTTTGCTTTATCGTTTACAACTTTTACTAGGATTTCCAAAACCCTTTCAGAATCATGCAACTTAGGCATTCCGTCTGCATACCTTACTGAGTTCCCCCCCAACTTTTAATCACTTCTCTATTTCTTCTAAAGCTTCTTTAACCATTTCTTCAGCATGTATGTTAAAAAGAAAAGATTATAATGGACAGCCTTGTCTTCCTCCCCTCCTGAACTCTGCCCATTCTGATTCCTTAAATGCAACTCTTATTCGTACATCTGATGTTAGTACAAATTCTGCACCTAACACCTATCTTTCCAGTGAAACCCAATTTTCCTTAGTATCACCATCAGTTATTGCCATTGGACTACATCAAACCCTTTTCAAAATCAGCAAAGATAAGCCAAGGTCCATTTTAGATTCTAAGCTTTTTGCTATTAGTACCCTCATAACCCAAATAGGATTCCTCATTCCTTTTCCTCTCAGAAAACGGAACTAGTTCATTTCAGATGTGTTAATTACTTTATCCCTCAGCACTTCTATTCAGGACAATTACAGTTACATTTGCCACATGAGATATTGTGTGATATTAGATATCATCTGATAATCCTGGCATTCCCAGGCATTACTATTTTTCTGTAATTGAATCAGAATAATCTTACTAAATCCTCGTGCCACACCCTTTTCTCATAGATTTTTCTACATAAATCATAAAAGCGTTTCTTACATTTTTCCACCAGGTTTTTAAGAAACTCTAATGGAATCTCATCCATGCCCGTTGCTTTGCTACCTTTCATGTAACACAGTGCCCTATCAAGTTCACTATGCTCCATCCAACATGATCTTCCTTTTATTCTTGGGCACTTCCCACTGCTATGTGGGTGCACTTCATGTCTTTAGCATATAATTCCTAAGCATATATTTCCACCATCTCGTTATGCTATTTGGTTTCCTTAAGGTGTTTCTCATGCTTTCTTTATGAGTGGCAATTTCACTGCTAATTTTATATTCGATCAAGTGTTTCATTTTTCTGTATAATTGGTTGAACGTCCCATTTTCTGCCATCTTCTCTATTTCATTACATTCCACCAAAATTCTCTTGTTCTATTCGTTTATTTCGTCACTTGGTTGTTCAGTGTCTTGTACATTGTACACCCTTTTCCATTGCCTTCTTCACTCCGTTTTATTTATCTTATCTACCCCCACTCATGGTTTCCTAAATTTGTTTTTTGTGACCCTCCCAATGGAACAATGTTGTGTTGTTGAAGCTTACATCTTTAAATCATCATTAAATAATTAGGGTCTGATCAAAGTGGATGATATCATCCAATACAATAATTATAATTTTCTATAATAGTAGTGGATGTTTCCAATGAAAATTTAGTTACTCATTTGTTGAATATATCTTTGCGTTTCCGGAGACCATTTCATAGCAGCCTATAACCTGCATGTATGTTACAATTAGTACTTATTCTTGATATCTAGGATGATTGGTCTAAGTTTAATATAATTTTACTTATTAACTTAATTCATAAAGATGGCAAACTTATAATTTAGTGAGGTAAGAAGAAGATGGGGAGCAGAAAGTATTTGACATCAACATGCACTTCTACTGCCAGCAACTGGCTGAAGTCATATTTATGAGGTTCATATCATATGAGATTATTACCTCCTTGATAACATGTTTAATTATGAAAATGTCAACTGATGGTCATTCTGCAACTAATATAAGGTGTAGAACATTCCACACTCTGGATTTTCAAGTAATATTTTGTGCTTTTTCTACATTCAGTTTAAAAATCTTGTTTGAATATTTATGACTGCACATCCTCCCAACCTTTCAAATTTCCATTTTGACATTTATATAAATTCTATGACAAAGGTTGTAGTGATGAGTCATTGATGCAAATATGATGAAAAACTGATGCTTTGGTATTTACAGAATTTAATCAATCTGAATCTCACACTTTTATTTGAAGAATATGTAGAAAATGCATCAATGCTCATATGATACTCAGATTTATAAATATCTGTTTAGTTGGACTGTGTTAAAATAATAATTCCTTCAATAGGTATTCTCTCTATTCCAGCAGACCAACAAAAGGGAATAAAGGAATTGATATATCTCATGTATTCTCACCATTAACATGTTTGCAATGTTGAATATTATCAAGTTTTGCTCTCTTTCAGTGTCTAAACTGTCATAATAATTATCATTTTTGCCATCAGTTGTCTCATATATTCTATGCTTTCACAAACGTTATTTAGATAAATGAACTATAGGTCCAGAATATATACCATGTATGCATTGATATTTATTCGTCCCCAGGATTATAAATATTTATCATACCATAACTATTGAAAAACAATGATTTTTTGTGAGGTTATTGAACTAATAACCCTTTACACAATGAATAACTAGATGTTGATGACTGAAAGGTGCTTAGAAACTCTAGATTTTTAGAAAAAATGGAAAAATGAAGGCTTACTGTATAGAATTTTATTAGAGATACTTTTCCTTGGGTACATAAGGTGATGTCAGCACAGACATGGAAGTATCTGGAGAGTGTATGTTATGTTGTGTTTGTTGAGATTTTTTTCTTTTCACAATGGCGTCTTTTTACCATAATAGTGATTCTGCCTGCATGTTATGGCATGTACTATTTTTTTCCTTAGTAAAATAAACAGATGTATGTTTTACTAACTGTATTTTCATATTTTGTATCAGTGATTTAAATTACATACTCTGTGCTGTCAACTTTTCCATGAATCTGCAAACAAATACAATTCATTGAACTCTTAATGAGTATAATGTTTGTGTCTAATATTGTGCCAAAGCTCTGTATTAAGTAATTGGGCTCCTTGATTCTTATTTATATACACTAATATTTCTTTTCATCCACTCCAGCACATTCATCTTGTTTTCAGATGCACTTACAATGCTTCTGAATTCACTTATAATTTCTCTTTCTCTTATTTTCCTATAAAGTGGTCTTCTTAATGTTCTGGGTGAAATATTCAGTGGATTTGGGAAGGCATTACTGTTGCTAGCATTTAGCTATTATTTGTATAAAATAATATTTCTTTTCAGCCATTCTAATACGTTGGTCTTGTTTTCAGATGATGTAGTCCTTGAAATGCTAATGATGAGGTGTGGTATTCAATGAGTTACTCTCATTCACCCACTATAATTCCACCTAGTATGATGATGGTCTCTTAAGCTCCAGATACATTAGGAATGCATAGGCTGGAAAGTGGTTCTTAAACTTTTTCATAGGATGGCCTCTGTTTACTATGTACCATCTATCTTGGTGCATCCTTATGAATTAATGGAACCGTATTCATTGTAAGTTGTGCAATGTGACTCAGTTCATCGAATTTTTCGAAAACAGTAAGATAACAGAAAAGCTGTTGAAAGGTTCTCCATGGTTGTCAGTCATTCCTTTGTTCAGAAGATGCTTTCACAAGGATCTACTTGAACGTTTTTTCTGTGTGGAGTTCTTTAGTTTTAAGTATTCTAAATGAATCCTTTGCTTGTGTTGTTCAACACTTAATAATAATGTTGTATTGAAGTGACTATGAGTGATGTTCTCTGATTGTTTTCTTCTTTGTATTTTGATAGAGTGATATCCTTGGGATTGTGGAGTAGGTTTGATAGTTTGTTGCCAATGAAAAATAAATGAGCTTGGTCTAATTTGTAAAAAAAGGTTTGATTAGTTCCTGGGTCATGGTACATATAAAGTTTCACTTAGGCCCCTTTTTTACTTTTGAAGAGAAGTTGGTTTAATTTGATTTTTTGTTTGTGTTTTCTAAGAATATCTTGATCAGATCCTTTCATTTGCAATTTTCTTGACAAGATTTAATTCTTGCTTGAATTCTTTTTTTGAAAGTAGTATTTTTAGCAGTATGCTCATGATTGAGAGGAAAGAGGCTAATTAAACCAAAAGGTGATCCTTATGCTTCATATTTATAATGCTATCTAATAATTGACTGAGGTTTTATGATTAAAATAGCTTAGAATCAAGTAAGCAGCATTTTGTGACTGATTTTATGGTTGGTGATTTAGTTTTGTCAAAATCACCCTGTGAATCATACATGAAAATTAGATAAACAGCTGAGATTTAGCATTCATCCTGAGTTCCTTCCCAAATCTAGAAATTTGTCACCCCTGTCAGGATGGTATTAAGAACCAGCTTCTGATTGAAAGAAAAATGTCTTAAGTCACCAATGACATTAAATCAATGGAGCTAAATTATATTACATTGGTGTTGAATAATTTTCTTTATTTCACTGTAAATTGATATTCTTCTTTGTATTTATGGATGCCTACCAGATTATGACTTTTGGGGATTATTAAATTATTTTTACAAATGTTTTATCTTGTGTGCTTTATCATTTAAAATCATCTAATTACTCCTCAAAATAAAAAAGAGTTAGTAAAGTATTCCATTCTGTTTTAATTTTAAGAGAGATTTAGCATTCTATTTACAACTATTCTCCCTAATCATTAAGGTATTCAAATAACATGAATTGGCTCAAGGGATGCTCTCCTATGCAAACTCAGCTACATCATCGAGTAAGAATAGTAATACGTGATTCACAAAATGTCATGTATAGTAGGTAGTGTAGGACATAAAGGATCTCCCCCATATTATTTCTGCTTATTATCAAACTGAGAGGACTATTCTAATTTACATTTATTTATAGAATCACAGAGCTGAGCACTAAAACTTGCTACCATGAAATGTAACCGATCTTTAGTAAAGGTAGGCAATTTAATGTTTGTCATTCAGTGTAAATAATATTCTTGTTTTCTTTATTAACTTCCCTCCTGTGATCGGATATTTAGACCACTTATGCAAAAACTGTAAGACACAGGAATCAGATGAAAAAGAAATAATTCATTTCTAATATTTTCCTTAAAATTGATATCTCATTAAAAAGAAATAAGCGGATCAATGTATTACTTCCTTTAAAAGAGCATTTCACTTTTATGATAAGATAATTATGCCTTGTACTCTTTTTGATGATGATCTGTCAGAAACAAATGTGCTCAATTCTGAACTCATTGGTTTTGTTTCCTCAGTCGCTTTCCCACAAATGTGCCATTATTCATGATATGAATTCATTAGTTCATTTCCTTATAAGACTAAGATCAAAGTGACTCCTTCTAATGAAATGAACCCTTGAATGACTTATCATGTTGTATTGTTATTTCTGAAATGTCATATAATGCATACTCTCAGTTTGTTCTAAAAAATTCATCATTTGATGTTGTTATTTTATTGCTCTCCAAACATTCCAATATCTTGCTTCTTGAATTGCTTGTATGCACTGTAGTATTACACTATCTTTTTCTATTGGATAAGACAACCAGTTGAAGGTGATGCTAGATTGCAATCAATAAAAGGGCAATCAGTTGATTCATGTGAACGAACTTTTTAAGTAGTTAACACATCACCTATTCATATAGGCTGTTTTTGCATTAAACCTATTTTCTGTGGTTATTTAATTTGTTTCTTATGATGTAAATCAATAAATATTACACTTTCATACTTTCTTTAACTAAAAAATATTAAAATCAGTGTTGGTTTAACTTGTTTGGCCTTCTTTGTGCACATCATCCTACTAACTTTTGAACTTGAACCAATGCAATATTCATGATTTATTTGAGTGCCACACTAATCCCGTTCAGTATATACAGGGCTCAATTAATTAAATTAATATTAGACAGCTCTTAATTAAAGACTTTACATCCTTTTCTTTTTTTTCTATCGCATAATCATAACTTTAGAGTTGCAATACTTGATAACTTGTGCTTTAAAAAGAACAAGGCACCTATTTTCAATGTATGGATAGCCATCCTTGGAATTTATGTGTATGTGTATAATTATTTCACTCCTGCATGATGTTTGGTAACATTGTGATCTGGGAAAATACCTTAATCATTGTTTTATTTATCTGAAAATTGCATGCCTCCTCCAGTTAAATATTACAGTAGAAATTTACTGTTAGGTTTGAAGAAGCAACAATTTCACAATCTATCTTTTTTATCGACATGTTATGATTATTAACCATGGTTGAACTAATCTTCATGAGACCTCTAAAATGATGTTCATAGTCATGCAACTATACAACATCACAAAGTGTTAGATGTAAGAAGTGGCACTCTGGTCTTAATCTCACCCTAATAATGAAATACATGGAAGCATTTTCTGGAAATTAATTCCATGCATTTTATGACTAGTTAGAATTATGAAATTCAGAGATTTGTAACAGAAAAATGTTCTTAGACTTGTTGATTTCTATCTCCCAGTAGTATCATCACCTATATGTTCAAAATTTATCCTCACAACTAAACCACTCTTCTTACCATTTATATTCAGATATAAATATATCCGACCGTATCCAATGCCATCTACTCCTCCTCATCATTTCAGACAATGCTCAGCCACAACTCAAGTTGTTGGTACATAATAATTTCAGATGATGAAGAGACAAGTGTATTACAAACCTCACCAGCAACTCATTTAAATTATATTACTACTACATTTTCTTTAATATTGATCATGATTTAGTCTATTTTATTTCTGTAGTTATGTATATGTCTCACTTGTTCTGTAACCTTTTTACACTTTTAAACATAATTTTGTTTATGATTATCTTTTTCTTCTCACTATGTTTTTGTGGTGTTATTTTTACCTCCTTCTGTGGGTGTTTTCCAAATTGTGAGTTTTTTCTCTAAAAACCTTCAGTTTTGGAGTTATTTCCCCACAAATCCAATCTTTCCTTTACAGTTTTTCTCTCTTCTCTTTTATTAGATTCGTTTTATGTATTTGCTTCTGTTGGGAGAGTCTTTGGAGTTCTTCCTGTCTCCAGTTAATTTAAGAAACTCTACAACTAGCCAGATGTTCTTTGTTTTCAAGGTTTTTTATGATCTGTTTTATTTCCTTCTTATCTGATGGAATGGAGTCTGGAAGTTTGATTTTTTTTTCGGATTGGGATTTTTAAATTCCTCTGTCTTCGAAGACCTAAACGATGGTCACTCTGAATGATTTAAAACATATAAAAGCATCTATATGTTGCTGAACTTATTCAGGAGTCTTGACTGAAACTTGCTTTTTCCTCCAGAAAAACTTTCATATAGGGTTGTTTCATATGTGAAGAGTTTACTTTTGCAGTAAGAAATATTTCTACAATTTATCTTGGGAAAGTGATGATGAAGGAAGGTGGTCAGGGTATTTTAATGTCTATTCAGAGTCTGCTACAGAGAATGCCATGGAGAGCCAGGATTATCGCCCAAACAGTTGAATACTTAACAAGGCAAAGGATGGGAGAATTGAGAGTAAAACTAGGGAATGAATCTGAAAAGATTAGTTTCGTTTCCAGAGAGTGAATGGAAAGAGGGATGCAATTGGGGTAATGAGGATACGTGTAGAACAGAGCATGGAATTTAAGAATTGTGGGTTTATTTTGTTTTGAGTAGGCCTTGGATGGAGTACAATGAGGAAGATTGATGGAGATATCAAAGTAAATTGGGTTTGAAACAAATATAGCTAAGAAATTTTCTGTCTTTTTTTTCACATGGGTTGAACATGGTCACCTTGTTTATGCTTGGCATGTAAAACTAATCGGCACTTCCTTCTCCTCAGCTTTTTGGTTTCCCTTATCCTATGCTACTGTTCTGCACTGTAAAAATTATAATATCATTGTTAATGATGTAATCCATTTATATGATTTATAATTTTCATGAAATATGAATGTTTTAATAAATTGAAAACTATAGTGCACATTTTTGCTGTAAGATAAATTGTGGTGTTTCTCATCAATAAAGGGAAAAATATAATGTCAACAATACTTCTTCAAGTCTTCCAACCGAGCCTCCTTCGGTATATTCCTTGATGACCTCTAAATAAATAAACTAACCAACTAACTAAAGCAAATAACTTACCTAAACCATGGGATATGCATTTCATTTAAGAGAAATCTGAA
Organism: Pachydiplax longipennis; assembly: GCA_036926295.1. Lineage (NCBI taxonomy): Eukaryota > Metazoa > Arthropoda > Insecta > Odonata > Libellulidae > Pachydiplax > Pachydiplax longipennis. The sequence goes on along the minus strand of JAVFKF010000011.1, from coordinate 2,632,372 downwards.
GTAAATGCTTTCTAAATACGTCTATGTTTTAGTCTGAATCCAAGCCAATGAGTAAAGTTAAACCAGGGATTTGAAATAAATATTCAATTGCTTTTATTCAACCTAGGTCAACTACATTCATATAAAACTGCGTAAATAACTAACAGCTTTTCTTCCATCTAAGCACAGCAGAAACTTGATGCTTAAAATCATGAAATGGAAAAAACTTCATGGATTGCCATTTACATCTAGGAAGTGTAAAGTTAATAATGAACTGAAAGATGTCATTTGCAGGTTTGACTACAATTTCCATTCCTAATCTAGTAGTCTTTCTTTATAATCCTTTAACCCCTTCGACCTTATAAACAAAGCTAACTTCAACAAAATTTGCAAGCAGTAAGGTAAATAAAGTCAAGGACAAAATAACAGCAGAGAAAGAAAAACCTAAACCAGGTTGAGATGCAGGAATACTTATCTCATTACTGAATGGAACGATATGAAATAATAAATGCATATATAAAACCGAATAAATTTATAGAGACATCTTTTAAATAGAAAAAATTTTTGCAAGAACGTTTCAAATTTTACGAATCCAAAAATTAATTTATTAAGAATATCAAACAGAATATTATGAATGCTGAAAGAAGAGAAATACTGTAAACTCCTTGATTATGCAGGCGGTAGGTGCAAATATGCGACTCAAGGTGACAAGAAAATATTTCCATGCGCGTAAGCTTCGTTTTTATCACTTACAATCTTGCTGTTATACAAATTTAAATTTGATATTCTGTTCCTACGAACGAGAGATAAACACAAAGAGTTGGGAGATTGAATAAACATATTTATATTAAAGTTTGTCTTGAATGAGAGGAAATTCTTATAATTAAGAATAGTGAATATTAGAGAGGATCGAAAATTTACAATCACCGCAAAGTATGGACCGGTTTGAGAGGAAAACTTCCTCTCCATAAAGGAAAGCAGGATGAAGCTTGAAAGAGCTTAAGAAGAAGAGACCTCAGCCACTCACTCCCTCAGAAAGTTAATCCTCATGTTTCGCGCTTTGAACGTAAATCGATCCTCAACTCACGTTAAACCGCCGAACTATAACGAATAGCAGTAGCGGTAACTACGATTTTGCCTGTTTGAAAGCAAGATTATGATGTGTGTAATGTTCTCGGTAAAGTTAAGATTGCCACATGTTGTTTGCTTCGCATATGTGTTTAGGAAAGTGAAATCGATTGCTTCGTCCACGAACAGAAAATATGATCAACTATCGATTTGTATCGGTACTTAGCGGAAAGTGCTGAATTCGATGTGAACCTTGGTGAGGCATCTCGCGAGCTCGAATGGATAGTGAATGCAAAATGTCTGCTACCGTACGGATTAGGAAGATATTCTTCTGTGAGATTCATTCCTCGGAAGTCATGGAAGATCATTGAGAAGTCTATTGAACGTGATCCTCTAAAGGGCGCTGATGACATTCTTCTTCCTGAATCTTAAAATGCCTCGAAGTGAGATGATTTCTTTTATGTGTGTGGGGTGATTAGTTAGTTGTTTTACGTTTGCGTTGATACCCTTGAAACATTATCCTGTATAGGCTGGCACTGGATAGATTGAGCGCATTTGTAAGTTGCTTTTGAATTAAAATTTTATTGGATCTCACTTTATTTCGATGTTTTTTGGTGTGCATTGAGTATTTGTCGTTAAGAAAACGCATCTCTGAGCTGTTGTTATGTGTATTATTAAAATAGCCCTCGGAGTTATCTCGCAAAATTTCAAAGATTGTTTTAAATCTTTGAATTGTTTGGAAATCCTTGAGACCGGATTTATCCACTTAACATCTAACACTCTCAATTAAACCTAGATTTTTCCCTGGAATACACATTGGGACCTAATTGTTCCTTCTGTCTGTAGCAGGATTTGAACCAATTCAGAAGCTAGGTAATTGATACAAAGATAGACGAAGAGTACATGTGAAATGCATGCAGTAATGAATAATTGAGAACAAGAAATCTGAGTGTAGAAAGTAAAAACTATTAAATTAATAAGAACCATAAGATTATCATTATGATTAAATAATTATTTAATGAATATAACACTGCACTACTGATATATATTAATGCACATGGTAGACGAGCTCTTTCTTCTTTTGTTTACAGAAAAACGCAAATTTATTTAATAATATTCCTTCCTCCCATCCTCTGTACTACAGACTTCTTCTTAGGTGCGCATATTTTCCAATCCTCTTTGGCATAGCAATCTCATTCATTCTTTCATCGTCCTAACCATTGTAGTCTCTTAGCCTTAATGAACATTACTAATTCTTCTCCTTTGATAAGTGTATTTAATGCAACATTTTAATAGATTCTATATTTGCCATTTAGTACTACAAGTTTATATACCTTCCTTGGATTTTCTCTTTCAACCGTTTTCTGAGAATTTTAGTCTTTTAAGACCTTGTATCTGCCCCATATTGGAAGTATCAGTGTTTCATATATATATGTGCATTTTTGATTTAATGATATCAAGGGCTGTAGTGGGAGTCCCCTTGTTTAACACCCTTCTCACATTCAGAGCATTTACTTAGTTTGTTACTAATTTTAACTCAAGCCTTTGTATTCATCATACTCATTTGCACAATTTTTATCAGCTTCTGTGGGCTGCCAATTTCATGAATCATCTCATATAGTTTTACTCTGATGATGCTACCAAAGGCTTGCTCATAATCAATGAACAGCAGTTGGAAGTCCAATAAGCTCGTCACGTTTTCTTTTATTTTGCTGAGAACCACACTGGTACTCTACTATTATCCTTCAACTTTCCTTTCTCATTCTTTTGATTATTATAGTAGACAGAACTTAAAACAGTATGGTTAGCAGCTGCTATAATTATTTCTCACTAATTTGTCTCCTTTCTTTAATGTTGGTTATGTACTTCCAATGCTCCAATCATCTTTTCAGTTTCCAGTATTATTGTGATTAATTTATGTACAACAGCCATAATTGCTTAAACTTCATAATGTATAAGTTGTGTTGTATGATTTCATTATTACAGTAGGCTGGAAAGCAAATGGAATGCATAGGAAATGGACTGTTTATCAAGACTCGAAACAAAGATAACTAATTATCATGTACACACTTTCCAATAACTAACTGTAAATTATTTTTTGGTTCATTGACAGGACTTTGAATTATGTTGTATTATTGTTTGAGAAAATTGGTATTTAAGGTTAATCATGCAGTGTATCACTATCATGTTATCATCATACAGATACATTTAGCTCAAACTTTTTTGGCATTCTGTTACTAAAAACATAGTCAATATTCTTCCATTTGCATATCTAAACTGGAAGTTGAACAGCAATTTTTGTGTTCTGAATTTCCCTTTTGGTAAACATAAATGTTAAGTCTTGATTTAATTCTGATTTAGCTCGACCAGTTCAGGTTCACTCTTCAGTTGAGGAAATTAATATATTTCCTTTGAGTTTATGCTTTGTCTTATGCCATATCTGAAACTGAAAGATATTGGAATGAAATACAGAAAAAATGCCATGGAGGAATAGTTCTGTGTTTGTCAGATATTAATTTTATCAGCCTCAAGAATTGTGCGATGTTATTGACATACCATGGTCAGACACTAAATATAACTGATGTCTGGTTCTTATTCATAAACTTAATTTCCATTTGAAGAATGAGATGAGCATTATAAGATTTAATGTTAGTTAGAAAACATCACAATCTTGATATTGCAATAAATCTTATTACAGCTGAGCTCACACAACTCCCAATATGTATGTGCTCTTCAGGTATATTGATTTTCTGCTTGTTGAAACATAAATATTCTATTATTAAAGGCAAAACTGTTAGAACACTCAAAGACTTTGTTGCATAACAACCATAACTCTATGTTTTATTAAATCATGCATTGCTTCTTTAGATGTGCATTTGGAAAGTTATAGTAGCAAAGTGTTTCTGGAACCAAATTGCGAATTTGATCAGTTTTGGACTTACCTTCGGCACTATTTAAATAAGTGTGCTTCTTCTACCGACAGGCTTAAGCTGTCGGTAACGCAGAGAGCCAGTTGATTAGTGGACGAAATACTTTGGCAACCGCATGCTTATTTTGGTTTACCGTGGAAAATTTACCTATTTAAATCTCGTAAATGCAAAATAATTAATCTCCCATGAAAGGAATGCAGTACAGGCAGTGATAATACCTCTTATAAGATTTACTTTACTTTACTAGGAGAATCAGAAATTATGATGTGATTACATGCTCTTGTGTTCTACGACTCATCGCCTCTTAGTACTTTCAGCGCGTAATTTAAAATTTTCACTACCTTTGGCGTATCGTAACTTAAATAATAAAATTACCAGTTGGAAGAAAATTCTTTATTACCTGTAGTTAAGTATATCTAGTGTCATTTAGAAATATAATTTTGTTCAAAGAGTTCAAAATTGAGTCAAGAGAATTTATGCAATCTTACTTTCTCATATGTAAAGCTATAAGGATTTCTTTAATTGACGATTATGATGCAATATTTTCAATTTGCTAATGTGTCATTTTCTGTGATTCTATCTGATAACGTAAGTTACTTTATTCAGCTGTACATGCAGACATGGGAGCATTTCACTTCGACAGCAGATGCAAAAGTAAATTTATTTAGCAGAAAGTAGCTACACTTACACAATACAACTCTTATTGATATGAAGACACCAGTAGTAATAATAATGAGATATTAATAGGGAGAGCGCATGCACTTATCATGACTGGTGTAACTTTGAAAAGTAGTTATATATTACCATTCAATGCTTGATATTTTTGTTACACAGTATGTTATTAACCCTTAAACTGCGGGAAGAACGTTTTTAAACGTTTGACCTGCTGCTTCAATTTTATGACCCTGCCTCTCAATGCAGTACCCGATCGCTCGCTCCTCTCTGTTGTTCTGGGTTGGGAATATCTCAAAATATTCCCCTTATCCGGGAAAACCCAAGTTTAACATGTTCCATCTTTACCCACTCTCTGAGTTTTGACTGCCTTAAAGCACGTTTTATTTTCTTTGTGATTAGTTATTTTTGTTAAAAATCGAGATATGAACATATTGTTTGGTATCAAAATTAGAAGAGAGTACAACTCTGTTCTGAATATTGAATCAAATATTATTATTATTAAGTAAATATAAATCAGCAGTAACATTTTCTATACACAAGTAGTTAAATTTCTCAACAATAATCGATGACCTCAGGAAAAGGGTCCATCTGGATTATGAAGGTCTATATCTGCTACCACTGGACTGTTCAAGAAGGCACAGAGCAGCTCCTGCAGCTTAAGAGTTAAACGACACTGTAGCACTTTATGGAAATGTCACTAAATTTGTTTTTAAAAATGCAGGAAGTTTGTGTCATACAGTATATTTCTTTTGAGTTTCACCTTGAGTTAGTTTTCATCCGCTGCTAACCCTTAATGATGTGATCTACCCAATGGTTTCCTCTCATTAATATATTTTTTTCTTTCATAGCACTTAAACTGTCTTATAAAAGAAAACTCTCCTTCACCATACAGATGTTACAATTGATAATCCCTTTACCATCATAAGGTGCTTTTAAGATAATGTATTCACCATTCAAAATGTGAAGAAAAGTCTTCCAAAAAGGATTTCTGAACAACTGTCACCATGTTTGTCCAATCAAATATCTCCTGTAATACTTTTTCATTCCAAAGCTTTAATTCTCAATCTTGTTTTTTCAACACATTTACATCTTTATCTTCCAATACAATTAAGTTCCACAACAGATTTAACAGAAGGCTGAATTGAGCTATGCAGCATGTAATAAATGTGGAGAAAAGACTACTATTGAATAAGTTATTAGACCCTTCCTGAAAACATAATATTATTCTAATTCCTAAATTAGCTTTATTTTGCACTTCCTCATTAAATAACACATTACTACTTCTAGCAGGAGAAATTTTGCACCGTGATTATATCGCTCTTGCGTGTGTTTGGCGGAGAAGAAGCATGTGACCTCCTCCTTTGGAAATGTACGGAAAACATCCCCAGATATCGACTGTGTCGGTGATTTAGACCCAGTTGGTACGGAATGGCTCACTGTCGACGTGATGAAAACAGGATCCAGTCATTACGCTACAGACTAGTTACAGAATATGGTTGGAAACCCGAAAAGAATTCCTACTGCACCTACACTGGGAAAGCATCAAATCCTTTCTGATCAACCTATATTGTAGAATTGTATTGTATATTGTAATGAAGATGGGAATGTACCATGAAGAAAATGATGATAAAAATACTTTTATTTGCAAATGAAATCCACGCAGAACTCCTTTTTCATAAAATCCTCAATGACTGCATTCTGTAGTACCATTTGTATGCCTTTCGAGGAAGATCTGAAAGGCTATTGTGATATTGCATACAGGGCATAATATAATATGTCCTATCCAACAATGTTTAAATAGATCTTGGTTCATTCATTAGGCAGCTTGAATACACACTCAATAGAGATTATTTTCCCATCATTCATTTAAACTTTAGAAATCAAATTAACAGTGGTGATTATTTGTGACAAAAATGAACATTTCCTCACCAATCAAGGTATTCACTGCATGCCATGACATAATGCCCATATTTGGCTGTATGTCTGCAAATAAGGCACATTAATATTCAGTGCCTGAGAAAGAAATGTCTTGAGCTGAAAGTGGAAGTGCTATTTCGATTACCACAGATATTACCTTCATATGGGAACTTTGGCTGCTTTATGATGAATGTAGGGTGTTTTGCATCCCTGGATTTTAAAATTGCTGATTTCTTTTGTTGCACTAACTATGAGAATGGTGGTGATTTGATTGTTGGATAAAATTATCTTGGATTTGCTTCAGTTGGTTTTGTCTTTAGTTACCTATTAGAGAAATAATGGTTTGAATGTTGTCTTACTTGCATTATTACAAACCTGTTTTTTAGTTATTTTTTGTAATTTAAACAGTTGTGAAGAGTTTACTTTTGCAGTAAGAAATATTTCTACAATTTATCTTGGGAAGTGATGATGAAGGAAGGTGGTCAGGGGATTTTAATGTCTATTCAGAGTGTTCTACAGAGAATGCCATGGAGAGCCAGGATTATCAGCCAAACAGTTGAATACTTAACAAGGCAAAGGATGGGAGAATTGAGAGTAAAACTAGGGAATGAATCTGAAAAGATCAGTTTGGTTTCCAGAGAGTGAATGGAAAGAGGGATGCAATTGGGGTAATGAGGATACGTGTAGAACAGAGCATGGAATTTAAGAATTGTGGGTTTATTTTGTTTTTAGTAGGCCTTGGATGGAGTACAATGAGGAAGATTGATGGAGTTATCAAAGTAAATTGGGTTTGAAACAAATAAAGCTAAGAAATTTTCTGTCTTTTTTTCACATGGGTTGAGCATGGTCACCTTGTTTATACTTTGCATGTAAAACTAATCAGCACTTCCTTCTCCTCAGCTTTTTAGATTCCCTTATCCTATGCTACTGTTCTGCACTGTAAACATTATAATATCATTGTTAATGGTGTATTTCATGTATATGATTTATAATTTTCATGAAGTATATATATTGTCATAAATTGAAAACTATAGTGCACATTTTTGCTGTAAGATAAATTGTGGTGTTTCTTATCAATAAAGGGAAAAATATAATGTCAACAATACTTCTTCAAGTCTTCCAACCGAGCCTCCTTCGGTATATTCCTTGATGACCTCTAAATAAATAAACTAACCAACTAACTAAAGCAAATAACTTACCTAAACCATGGGATATGCATTTCATTTAAGAGAAATCTGAAGTAAATGCTTTCTAAATATGTCTATGTTTTAGTCTGAATCCAAGCCAATGAGTAAAGTTAAACCAGGGATTTGAAATAAATATTCAATTGCTTTTATTCAACCTAGGTCAACTACATTCATATAAAACTGCGTAAATAACTAACAGCTTTTCTTCCATCTAAGCACAGCAGAAACTTGATGCTTAAAATCATGAAATGGAAACAACTTCATGAATTCCCATTTACATCTAGGAAGTGTAAAGTTAATAATGAACTGAAAGATCTCTCTTCCAGTTTGACTACAATTTCCATCGCTAATCTAGTAAGCTTTCTTCATAATCATAACATCCCTTCCACCTTATAAACAAAGCTAACTTTAACAAAATTTCCAGGCGGTTGGGTAAATAAAGTCAAGGACAAAATAACAGCAGAGAAAGAAAAAACTGAAACCAGGTTGAGATGCAGGAATGCTTATCTCATTACTGAATGGAACGATATGAAATAATAAACGCATATATAAAACCGAATAAATTTATAGAGATATCTTTTCTATAGAAAAAGTCTTTGCAAGAACGTTTCAAAATTTACGAATCCGAAAATTAATTTATTAAGAAGATCAAACAGAATGTTATGAATGCTGAAAGAAGAGAAATACTGTAAACTCCTTCATTATACAGGCGGTAGGAGCAAATATGCGACTCAAGGCGATGAGAAAATATTTCGATGCGCGTAAGCTTCGTTTTTATCACTTACAATCTTGCTGTTATACAAATTTAAATTTGATATTCTGTTCCTACGAACGCGAGACAAACACCAAGAGTAGGGAGATTGAATAACGACATTTATATTAAAGTTTGTCTTTTGCACTTGGCATGTTTTCATTGTTTGTGCCGGTCACGTGACATATACTTCTGCAAAAGAGGTGGAGCAGAAAACTACAGCTGATGGAAGTTGGCGCAACTCTGCAGAATTCAAGGTCTGCAATCTTCGCGATGTGATCGTTTCATTGAATTTCTTGGTGTTGACAATCTGTATTTATTATCGAGTGATCTGGTTTTCGTAATCGTTGGTTTTAAAACACGTTAGAACTTTATTGTAGATACTCCGAAATTTCCTTTTTATGGAATTTAATTACTGGCTGGGCCACTTCGTTACAATCATCTAGCGTGATTACTCTTTCGAATTTTCTGTGGCTGGTTGCCGTGATAAAGTCGCTTATATGTGATCGTTCCTCATCTTAGTGCAATTTGTTAAAATTAGGAATGTATAGCAAACTTAAGATTTTGCCGTCATTGAAAATAGAATTAGTTCAAATGTTGGAAAGATCACTCTATGCAGTGACAAGAAAGAGGATGATTGGAATTAAATTTTGTCCAAAGTGTGCCATGAAAGTTTGTCTGGATTGTTTTGAATTCATTAAGGAAATAAATTTTAGATTGTAGGAAAAGAAATTTTTTATTGCCTCAAAAAATAATCTCAGACTAATTATTGTCAAGTTTTCATCATTGAATGAAATTGTTAAGTAAATCTCGAGGAGTTTGCTTCAAGGAAATTCTCAAAGTTCATTCAAAATAATATTAATTATTCTATTTCATGGAAATAACAGTTTTCATAACTCTTTAGTTTTACTTTTGATAGGTATAAGAGTTTTCATGGTTGTCATGGCATCTAAATCAATTCAGCAACATCTCTAAATTTAACTTGTAAGTTTTACTAAATTTTTAAAGTATCTGTAACCCAAGTGTCAGAATTATGACAACTTCCTGTAAGACCACTGTGAAATGACTAATATTCTAAAGCAATTTTCATTTCAATAGTAATATTTTATTTCATTATTGCATGTATAATTTAAACAGAAAATCTTAAATCAGACAGTGGGTTGCCAAACGCAAAACTACTTGCAAAGTCTGATGAGATATCTTCTTGGCTATCTGCGATCCCAGAATACCTGAAAGAAAGAAATTGCATGAAATAATGTTGTTCGAGTAGATTAATTTATTCCAGAACTTCATTGAGTAAATTTGAAACTTTTCTGTATGCCATGCTAATGATAATTTCTAATTAGTTGAGAATTTGAGGGTAGTAGCGTTTTGATTTCAGAATTTTCCAACACAGCACATCTTATTGAAGATCATAATGAAAAAAACTCAAGTAGAAAGCTACTTTGGAATTTAAGACTGCTTGGGCAAGGAATTTAATTAAGAGTCCTTAGTAGTCAAAGATACCTCATGCCATTTAAAAAAATCTTGCTATCACAGTCGCATCTGAATCATCGTAGAAATCTTATTAAAAGTTTAAATTATGATCGACAAATACCTGGAGTCCATACATGAAGTCAATTCTCTCGGGAAGAGATTTTTAGGCAACCGCATCTTCTGGATCACTGCGTTTGTAGATACTACTCGATCCTGTAAAATATAATAAAGAGTCATTTTAATTAAAGGAGGTCTTACGTAAGGAAGATAAGCGAATTACATGTGTACATGAATTACGAAGTTACTAATTGCACTTTCCAAATGAAACTCGCCAATGAGAAAGATTTATTCAGAATTTTTTTTAGATAGAAGGAAAATGCTAATAGAGTTTAAAGAGAGGATTTAAATAAATTAGCACGGGTTTCCGAGCCACGCAAAGACGTACCGTGCTCAGCTCGTTTCCCCTTTTATATGGAGGGGTTCGCCAGAAAACTGCAATTGGTAGATATTTCGAGGGACATTCGCGTCATCAATTGCAATCATCCAGCCCTATAAAACCATGGTGTGGCTACAGCATGAAAACCATAACCACGGAAAAGATAGAAGAGGAAGACTTTTAGAAGACTAAATTTTATTCTCTAATGGCTAAAAAGCCGGTCTGTATCAGTGTGTGTAGTGCCTATCACGTTAATTTCCCCATCCCCCCAATTCACAAATGCCCATCAAGTGGGCAAACTTTAATGCAGACCTGTATTCTAATGCCCGTTGGTTGGGCCCTTTTCTAAAGAAACCTGCCACCCTTCACCTGAAAGGCGTCGACTCCTTACCTTCGCTGCGGGCATCCTCCAGCGTCGGCCGAACTCCGCGATCCATCGGCGAACTGAACCTCCTCTTGAAGTCACTTACACTATTTCACTTAAATGACCATTAAATCACAAACACTGCACTCACTTTCTTCATCTTCTCGCCTCGATTTGCGCTGTGGATTTGATCCCTCGACGTCTTCCAATTACGCTCCAGGTCACCTTTGCAGAGGATTTTATCAGCTGTCTGCGCTGCAATGACGTCGTCTTGAGGACCAGACTTCGGTCATCCATCTCGGATTGCGAGCAGAGAATAAAACTCGAGCGATTGCAATTGTAATGACGGAAGTGATTCTAGTTTGTCGAGGTGTAAGGCTCTACTAGCTTCTGGCCGCGAATTCTCAGGATGTTCTTCCTCCGCGGAGTGGTGGGTGTGCCCCAATCTTGAAGATACTGCAGGTTCATTCTTCCGGAAAACAGCATACTCCAGATCGACAGGAGGGGTAGACAGTTCGCCCTCTGTCGCAGCGAAGATGGAAGTGCCTTCAGGAAACGTAGGAAGACGTGGTAATCTGTTGAGCATTACTTAGAAGGCTCTTCGAAGGTGGTCTCCGTCGATTGGGACGTCGTAGCGCGAAATGAGAGAGGCCGGGAATTCGCAGTGTTTATATAGGCAGGTTGGTGTGAGAGAGGGTTGTGGACGGGAAGAGAAGGGGACGGATTCGTTTGAATGGAGCTGTCCTAACTTTCGTCTTTTGCTACTTTGACTTCTAATCGTCGTTTCGAGTTATCTGTTATCGGAATTCCAATAAGCCACTGAGTTAGTAATTGAGGTGACAATCATAGTTGCAGCTACGTATTGACTCTTGGTGCACATTTTGGTGCATGGCGTCCACTGAAACGCGAAGCGAATACGCAAAGTGGTACGTATGATATCATTATATTTGCACTGGGTATATTTTACGAGTAATAGTCAATTAACTTTAATTTTGGAATAATATTGGTTCCTTTTGGAAATGATTCAAATGCAACCCAGAGAGTCGATAAAGTCGAAATTGAAGTGACGTTGTCGAAAATCGTCGTTTTTGCGTTGTACTTTTTTGCGGAAATTTGGTTTTTGATTTAAATGGAATGATAGAAACGCCTTTCTATAAATATTCCACACTAGCTGTAATTTAATGAGGAAATCAAAGTTTCTATTTACCTTCTAATTACGTCTCCGATGACTCATTTTTTAACTTTAACCCTATGCTCTGTCGATGAATTCCATTCTTTAAGATAATAGTTTTCAAGATATTTAATGCTAATAAGATTTTTGGCTTAGATATCTTTGTACCATTGATCTTAAGAATCTAATTTTTATCTCAGGTGCCCCTTAGTTTTCAACCGAGAAAATCATACAACCGACGATGAGAATATGAATCTCGAATTAATATTTTCTTGTGAAACTTGTCTCAGGTTCATTCGATAATTCTTTGAAATGAAAATCTGCAATAGAAACAAGGTCTGAAAACGATCAAGATACTACGTACGTTTAAATACTTTATAATACGCTTTGAATTGGCTGGGATTGAACATCATTAAGGATAACAAATTCTAGTCGTTCTTAGGAGACGACGTTTCATAATTTGCATTTGTTTTGCGGTTTTATAACTCCTGATTTTTGATTTTTTGGTGAAAATATATCCTCACTCCCTCCGAAACTACAGCATTGAATAACTGAACCGCCCGTCGATTATCAACGTCAACTTAACATTGCTAAGTATGTGCCATAACAATTGCTCTACCCATACGAAAACCGTTGCTCCGAATTGAATTGCAATGTCGTTTTTTGTGAGAAGTGCAGCGGTTCCTGAGCATAATTTCCCCACGTGCGATGCACCACGGAGAAGCTTCTATGGCATATTTTGAAGCGATATTCCGAGAAATTCGTAAAATCATTACCATCTCCAGTACCGGATGAACACACTCTGGAGTCTGTTGGCAGTAAGACGGGGAGAAGAATGGGGAGTGAGGAGGGGTTCGTACAGTTATGTTTTTATTGTCTGGACGATTCGACATTAAACTAGTACATACATTATATGACTAAAATGCAGATATTAAAAATAAGTGAGAAAATATTTTTGTAACATAATATTCGTTGCTTCCGAAAACATAATTTGCGGGTTCTGAGTAAGAGACATATGATGGCACAATGGGCAGAGCAGGCGTCGAAGAGCGGCCAAGCACCTGTGAGGCCGCGATCTGCGGTCAATTGCCGCACATGCTGTTCGCGGAGCGGCCTTCGCCGTCCAACTCGACCGGTCGTGCTCGGCCGCGGCATGCAACATTACTCTAGCGATGATCAGCATTTGTTCTTTTTCTCTTCACCCCTGCAACTTATTTCGGTTTTGACTCTGGTTATGAGATTTCACAGCATTTTGTAGAAATAAAATGCTTATTCTCGAGCTAATGAACAAGTCACAAGAGAAGAGAGGAGGGAAGCAAGCGCATCAGGGCCCCCCAAATTCATAGGCTTCTTTGCCCTTTTGGACCATGGCATTCTTCTGTTTGGTGATAGATACATATTATTGACGAGAGGTTGGCGTGGACAATTTTAAAAGTATGAATGTGATAATATTTTTACGATTAATTCTCAATTCCATCACCGTTTGCTAATAAAATATAAGTTACTTCGAACCCCTTTCGTGCATGCGTAGAAACTGTTCTTGCGTCTTTGTAATAAAAAGGAGCGTCCTATTTAAGGTCGCCGTCGAGAAAAAATTCGTTATTTAACTTTTATTTTAGCAGTTTCGCAAAACACTACGTACTTCTCATTCGACTACTCACCTAAAATTTTATCGGAAAGAATTTTTAAAAATACAGTACTTGGCATGGCATTCCATAACAACAACGAGATTTGAAATGCCAAATGATACGGAGCGCAGGCTAATTTTCTCGTGAGGGGGCATTCGTAACAAAAAGCATTCCTGTGAATAACTTCGAAAAATTATCTTCCTGAAATCGGAAAAGATAAGAATGTGATGTTTGTGGCAGTTGGTATCAGGATGGCATTAAGGTCAGACGAAGGTTGGAGCACAAGGCATTATAAGTGCATTAAAAACTGGTGAAGGTAGACGGAGAGGGAGATAATGAACAGGGAGAATGCAAATGCTGGGAGGTGGCCTCATCTGGCGTTCAATGCAGCCTTTTGTTCACTCCCTGAAACTTATTATTCACCCATTTCGGTGATTTAGTTTCCAGATCTCGTTTATTACTCGGAATAATATAAAGGAAAGATTTTACCGACATAAACTGAGAGATGATCGAATATTCTTCGTTCAGTTAAGTTGTTGAAGTATTTCGTAGGGCCTTTGGTTATCCGAGTGGGTAAAGCGTTCGAATATGGGACATCTTCACCCACTATTTTCTCATTTCTGCTTTCCGTCATTCCTGAATAAACCCATGTGAAACTAGTATGAACCGATACATCCATCGGGACCGCCATTATTTTCCATGAAAAGATAGTTTTCAGCTTAATTTTGTGTTTTTGCGTCAGTGATGCGAGGTATATTCATCAACCATTACTACTTAATCATCATTTGTTGGGATTGCAATAGCGTAAATTGAGTGGAGGTTAACCTAAACCGTTAACTAGTAAAGCGATTATATTTCCAAGGAATGGCCTGACTATCACCATGGACGAAAATATTACGCGGTGCCCGCTTCGCTTTCTGAAACGCACTTGGTCGCCAAGAGAGTTTGAGTAAACCGGGTTGTACGCACAGTATTGTTCATCTCGCCCTTCCTTTTTATTTTACCGAACTTCAGAAATACTGCCAAGATAAAGTATACACTCATTGTCAGAGCCTTTCCCTAAGGTACCGATTATTATCAAAGTAACCTTTCTTTTGTAGGAAAGCTAACTCTGCCAAAATTCGTTTCGAATCCAGGAATGGAAATAATTTCCACCTAACGACCGTGAGTTGAGACAATATAAATTTGGAGATACCCTCAAATACTCGAATAAGAAAGAGTGCCATTTTCAGTAAAACCCGTTTAAAAGCCTAAGAATCTATCTAGCTTTATACAGTGTTTTCTACTTTTAACATTAACACATGGGTAAAATACCGCTTAAAACGCTTCCTGCTTGAGACTCTGAATTTTCTGGTCCAATTCTTTCCCCGAAATCTGCTATAATCAATTGTCCACCTCCTTTGATTGTTATTATTATATAAATATCGAGTGTTTTCCCCTCACGCTTCGACTTACCTCTAGAACGGTGATTTTTGACTTTATTCTTTGGAATGATCATGAATTTCATGGGCAAAAGTGAGAAATCGGGAAGCCGAAGGATCTTCTTCCCCCTGCATAACATATATTGTCAACCTTACGTATGTTACGTGAAATAAGTATTTGAAGAATGGGGAAGGATTTATTTATATTATTTGAAGAATGGATGGACATTAGTTTAATTGATTACTCTTTAGAATATTTATAGGCTGAAATTTTGTAAATAGTATTGTGGATCAAGTCTTGGATTCAGTCGATGCCTTCTCAATTCTCTATTTATTGGCACAGTAAAATAATTTCTGAACCTATCATAGAGATAATCTGCATATTTGATAGAAAAGCATTATGTATTTTCCCTAGCATTCTTCCCTCAATCAATTTGTTCAGCAATCCCTCTAGTCTCAATATTTGACTCAACCCACATCAGTTCAGTTTGCTTCATGAATGATTCTTTTGCTAATGCTATCCTATTTTTAATCTCTGTTGAGCATCTTCCATCCTTAGAAAAATGGTTGGCCAAGTATATAAATTGATCTGCTCATTCCAGTGTTTCCTCATCCGCCCTTATCATTAGTTCAGTTTTCTATCCCTTGGAAAGCCTCATTATTTTAGTTTTCTTACATTTGCTTTCATCTCCTTTGCTTTATCGTTTACAACTTTTACTAGGATTTCCAAAACCCTTTCAGAATCATGCAACTTAGGCATTCCGTCTGCATACCTTACTGAGTTCCCCCCCAACTTTTAATCACTTCTCTATTTCTTCTAAAGCTTCTTTAACCATTTCTTCAGCATGTATGTTAAAAAGAAAAGATTATAATGGACAGCCTTGTCTTCCTCCCCTCCTGAACTCTGCCCATTCTGATTCCTTAAATGCAACTCTTATTCGTACATCTGATGTTAGTACAAATTCTGCACCTAACACCTATCTTTCCAGTGAAACCCAATTTTCCTTAGTATCACCATCAGTTATTGCCATTGGACTACATCAAACCCTTTTCAAAATCAGCAAAGATAAGCCAAGGTCCATTTTAGATTCTAAGCTTTTTGCTATTAGTACCCTCATAACCCAAATAGGATTCCTCATTCCTTTTCCTCTCAGAAAACGGAACTAGTTCATTTCAGATGTGTTAATTACTTTATCCCTCAGCACTTCTATTCAGGACAATTACAGTTACATTTGCCACATGAGATATTGTGTGATATTAGATATCATCTGATAATCCTGGCATTCCCAGGCATTACTATTTTTCTGTAATTGAATCAGAATAATCTTACTAAATCCTCGTGCCACACCCTTTTCTCATAGATTTTTCTACATAAATCATAAAAGCGTTTCTTACATTTTTCCACCAGGTTTTTAAGAAACTCTAATGGAATCTCATCCATGCCCGTTGCTTTGCTACCTTTCATGTAACACAGTGCCCTATCAAGTTCACTATGCTCCATCCAACATGATCTTCCTTTTATTCTTGGGCACTTCCCACTGCTATGTGGGTGCACTTCATGTCTTTAGCATATAATTCCTAAGCATATATTTCCACCATCTCGTTATGCTATTTGGTTTCCTTAAGGTGTTTCTCATGCTTTCTTTATGAGTGGCAATTTCACTGCTAATTTTATATTCGATCAAGTGTTTCATTTTTCTGTATAATTGGTTGAACGTCCCATTTTCTGCCATCTTCTCTATTTCATTACATTCCACCAAAATTCTCTTGTTCTATTCGTTTATTTCGTCACTTGGTTGTTCAGTGTCTTGTACATTGTACACCCTTTTCCATTGCCTTCTTCACTCCGTTTTATTTATCTTATCTACCCCCACTCATGGTTTCCTAAATTTGTTTTTTGTGACCCTCCCAATGGAACAATGTTGTGTTGTTGAAGCTTACATCTTTAAATCATCATTAAATAATTAGGGTCTGATCAAAGTGGATGATATCATCCAATACAATAATTATAATTTTCTATAATAGTAGTGGATGTTTCCAATGAAAATTTAGTTACTCATTTGTTGAATATATCTTTGCGTTTCCGGAGACCATTTCATAGCAGCCTATAACCTGCATGTATGTTACAATTAGTACTTATTCTTGATATCTAGGATGATTGGTCTAAGTTTAATATAATTTTACTTATTAACTTAATTCATAAAGATGGCAAACTTATAATTTAGTGAGGTAAGAAGAAGATGGGGAGCAGAAAGTATTTGACATCAACATGCACTTCTACTGCCAGCAACTGGCTGAAGTCATATTTATGAGGTTCATATCATATGAGATTATTACCTCCTTGATAACATGTTTAATTATGAAAATGTCAACTGATGGTCATTCTGCAACTAATATAAGGTGTAGAACATTCCACACTCTGGATTTTCAAGTAATATTTTGTGCTTTTTCTACATTCAGTTTAAAAATCTTGTTTGAATATTTATGACTGCACATCCTCCCAACCTTTCAAATTTCCATTTTGACATTTATATAAATTCTATGACAAAGGTTGTAGTGATGAGTCATTGATGCAAATATGATGAAAAACTGATGCTTTGGTATTTACAGAATTTAATCAATCTGAATCTCACACTTTTATTTGAAGAATATGTAGAAAATGCATCAATGCTCATATGATACTCAGATTTATAAATATCTGTTTAGTTGGACTGTGTTAAAATAATAATTCCTTCAATAGGTATTCTCTCTATTCCAGCAGACCAACAAAAGGGAATAAAGGAATTGATATATCTCATGTATTCTCACCATTAACATGTTTGCAATGTTGAATATTATCAAGTTTTGCTCTCTTTCAGTGTCTAAACTGTCATAATAATTATCATTTTTGCCATCAGTTGTCTCATATATTCTATGCTTTCACAAACGTTATTTAGATAAATGAACTATAGGTCCAGAATATATACCATGTATGCATTGATATTTATTCGTCCCCAGGATTATAAATATTTATCATACCATAACTATTGAAAAACAATGATTTTTTGTGAGGTTATTGAACTAATAACCCTTTACACAATGAATAACTAGATGTTGATGACTGAAAGGTGCTTAGAAACTCTAGATTTTTAGAAAAAATGGAAAAATGAAGGCTTACTGTATAGAATTTTATTAGAGATACTTTTCCTTGGGTACATAAGGTGATGTCAGCACAGACATGGAAGTATCTGGAGAGTGTATGTTATGTTGTGTTTGTTGAGATTTTTTTCTTTTCACAATGGCGTCTTTTTACCATAATAGTGATTCTGCCTGCATGTTATGGCATGTACTATTTTTTTCCTTAGTAAAATAAACAGATGTATGTTTTACTAACTGTATTTTCATATTTTGTATCAGTGATTTAAATTACATACTCTGTGCTGTCAACTTTTCCATGAATCTGCAAACAAATACAATTCATTGAACTCTTAATGAGTATAATGTTTGTGTCTAATATTGTGCCAAAGCTCTGTATTAAGTAATTGGGCTCCTTGATTCTTATTTATATACACTAATATTTCTTTTCATCCACTCCAGCACATTCATCTTGTTTTCAGATGCACTTACAATGCTTCTGAATTCACTTATAATTTCTCTTTCTCTTATTTTCCTATAAAGTGGTCTTCTTAATGTTCTGGGTGAAATATTCAGTGGATTTGGGAAGGCATTACTGTTGCTAGCATTTAGCTATTATTTGTATAAAATAATATTTCTTTTCAGCCATTCTAATACGTTGGTCTTGTTTTCAGATGATGTAGTCCTTGAAATGCTAATGATGAGGTGTGGTATTCAATGAGTTACTCTCATTCACCCACTATAATTCCACCTAGTACGATGATGGTCACTTAAGCTCCAGATTCATTAGGAATGCATAGGCTGGAAAGTGGTTCTTAAACTTTTTCATAGGATGGCCTCTGTTTACTATGTACCATCTATCTTGGTGCATCCTTATGAATTAATGGAACCGTATTCATTGTAAGTTGTGCAATGTGACTCAGTTCATCGAATTTTTCGAAAACAGTAAGATAACAGAAAAGCTGTTGAAAGGTTATCCATGGTTGTCAGTCATTCCTTTGTTCAGAAGATGCTTTCACAAGGATCTACTTGAACGTTTTTTCTGTGTGGAGTTCTTTAGTTTTAAGTATTCTAAATGAATCCTTTGCTTGTGTTGTTCAACACTTAATAATAATGTTGTATTGAAGTGACTATGAGTGATGTTCTCTGATTGTTTTCTTCTTTGTATTTTGATAGAGTGATATCCTTGGGATTGTGGAGTAGGTTTGATAGTTTGTTGCCAATGAAAAATAAATGAGCTTGGTCTAATTTGTAAAAAAAGGTTTGATTAGTTCCTGGGTCATGGTACATATAAAGTTTCACTTAGGCCCCTTTTTTACTTTTGAAGAGAAGTTGGTTTAATTTGATTTTTTGTTTGTGTTTTCTAAGAATATCTTGATCAGATTCTTTCATTTGCAATTTTCTTGACAAGGTTTAATTCTTGCTTGAGTTCTTTTTTTGAAAGTAGTATTTTTAGCAGTATGCTCATGATTGAGAGGAAAGAGGCTAATTAAACCAAAAGGTGATCCTTATGCTTCATATTTATAATGCTATCTAATAATTGACTGAGGTTTTATGATTAAAATAGCTTAGAATCAAGTAAGCAGCATTTTGTGACTGATTTTATGGTTGGTGATTTAGTTTCACCCTGTGAATCATACATGAAAATTAGATAAACAGCTGAGATTTAGCATTCATACTGAGTTCCTTCCCAAATCTAGAAATTTGTCACCCCTGTCAGGATGGTATTAAGAACCAGCTCCTGATTGAAAGAAAAATGTCTTAAGTCACCAATGACATTAAATCAATGGAGCTAAATTATATTACATTGGTGTTGAATAATTTTCTTTATTTCACTGTAAATTGATATTCTTCTTTGTATTTATGGATGCCTACCAGATTATGACTTTTGGGGATTATTAAATTATTTTTACAAATGTTTTATCTTGTGTGCTTTATCATTTAAAATCATCTAATTACTCCTCAAAATAAAAAAGAGTTAGTAAAGTATTCCATTCTGTTTTAATTTTAAGAGAGATTTAGCATTCTATTTACAACTATTCTCCCTAATCATTAAGGTATTCAAATAACATGAATTGGCTCAAGGGATGCTCTCCTATGCAAACTCAGCTACATCATCGAGTAAGAATAGTAATACGTGATTCACAAAATGTCATGTATAGTAGGTAGTGTAGGACATAAAGGATCTCCCCCATATTATTTCTGCTTATTATCAAACTGAGAGGACTATTCTAATTTACATTTATTTATAGAATCACAGAGCTGAGCACTAAAACTTGCTACCATGAAATGTAACCGATCTTTAGTAAAGGTAGGCAATTTAATGTTTGTCATTCAGTGTAAATAATATTCTTGTTTTCTTTATTAACTTCCCTCCTGTGATCGGATATTTAGACCACTTATGCAAAAACTGTAAGACACAGGAATCAGTTGAAAAAGAAATAATTCATTTCTAATATTTTCCTTCTCTAAAAATTGATATCTCATTAAAAAGAAATAAGCGGATCAATGTATTACTTCCTTTAAAAGAGCATTTCACTTTTATGGTAAGATAATTATGCCTTGTACTCTTTTTGATGATGATCTGTCAGAAACAAATGTGCTCAATTCTGAACTCATTGGTTTTGTTTCCTCAGTCGCTTTCCCACAAATGTGCCATTATTCATGATATGAATTCATTAGTTCATTTCCTTATAAGACTAAGATCAAAGTGACTCCTTCTAATGAAATGAACCCTTGAATGACTTATCATGTTGTATTGTTATTTCTGAAATGTCATATAATGCATACTCTCAGTTTGTTCTAAAAAATTCATCATTTGATGTTGTTATTTTATTGCTCTCCAAACATTCCAATATCTTGCTTCTTGAATTGCTTGTATGCACTGTAGTATTACACTATCTTTTTCTATTGGATAAGACAACCAGTTGAAGGTGATGCTAGATTGCAATCAATAAAAGGGCAATCAGTTGATTCATGTGAACGAACTTTTTAAGTAGTTAACACATCACCTATTCATATAGGCTGTTTTTGCATTAAACCTATTTTCTGTGGTTATTTAATTTGTTTCTTATGATGTAAATCAATAAATATTACACTTTCATACTTTCTTTAACTAAAAAATATTAAAATCAGTGTTGGTTTAACTTGTTTGGCCTTCTTTGTGCACATCATCCTACTAACTTTTGAACTTGAACCAATGCAATATTCATGATTTATTTGAGTGCCACACTAATCCCGTTCAGTATATACAGGGCTCAATTAATTAAATTAATATTAGACAGCTCTTAATTAAAGACTTTACATCCTTTTCTTTTTTTTCTATCGCATAATCATAACTTTAGAGTTGCAATACTTGATAACTTGTGCTTTAAAAAGAACAAGGCACCTATTTTCAATGTATGGATAGCCATCCTTGGAATTTATGTGTATGTGTATAATTATTTCACTCCTGCATGATGTTTGGTAACATTGTGATCTGGGAAAATACCTTAATCATTGTTTTATTTATCTGAAAATTGCATGCCTCCTCCAGTTAAATATTACAGTAGAAATTTACTGTTAGGTTTGAAGAAGCAACAATTTCACAATCTATCTTTTTTATCGACATGTTATGATTATTAACCATGGTTGAACTAATCTTCATGAGACCTCTAAAATGATGTTCATAGTCATGCAACTATACAACATCACAAAGTGTTAGATGTAAGAAGTGGCACTCTGGTCTTAATCTCACCCTAATAATGAAATACATGGAAGCATTTTCTGGAAATTAATTCCATGCATTTTATGACTAGTTAGAATTATGAAATTCAGAGATTTGTAATAGAAAAATGTTGTTAGACTTGTTGATTTCTATCTCCCAGTAGTATCATCACTTATATGTTCAAAATTTATCCTCACAACTAAACCACTCTTCTTACCATTTATATTCAGATATAAATATATCCGACCCGTAACTATCACAAAGCCATTGAAAATATAAATCAGGATATCTCTAGGCTAAGTGAATGCCTAAAATCTCTAGCAATGAAAATAAGCCCTACCAAATCAAATGCTACAGACTCACTAGGATTCTTCAAAAAATTAATTGCTTGAATGTACTAAAAATCAAAATTAATGAGAAAGAAATAGAATAAAGCTGCTCAGTTAGGGATCTTGGCATCAGGCTGGACCAATCTCTCACCTACAGCACACATATCACCTCAATTAGCAAGAAAACATATGCAGTGCTTTATAGCATGAAAAGGTTATGTACATTCATTCCCTTACTCTCCCTATTTTCAACTATTCTGATATTTTCTCAAAGAAATTGTCTACCTTATTATCTTCTAAGCCTGACTGTGCCTTTAATCAGTCTGTTAAAATTATCTTCAATGTCAAAAGGTCTGATCATGTTTCCCCACTTTGAATGGAACTGAAATGGCATTTGAGTGATACAAGGCGCAAACTTCATACCCTCATTCTTGTACTAAAGCTCTTAATCAATGTTGCCCAAATTATTTTATTCTCTTATTTCCAAATTTTAAACCATAATGATATGCAAGGAACTTGCCCCTCTGGAAAGCTATTAATTCCTAAACACAATTGAATCATGCTCCAAATCTTTCATGGTACTAGGTGCAAAATCATGGAGTCAGTTATATAATACTAATAAGAATACCCTACCATTTTTGTCCTTCAAAAGGATGGTAAATGAAGAGCTTTGAATATATAATAGCAAACAATAAACATGACTTAATTTCTCGCATTTACACATTCTGACATATCTTCAATGCTTCAAGCTTATACATTGTTAAATCAATTTCCCAGGCATATCTTTTCAAGTAATAGTGCTCAATAAGTCAATGCCATCTACTCCTCTTCATCATTTCAGACAATGCTCAGCCACAACTCAAGTTGTTGGTACATAATAATTTCAGATGATGAAGAGACAAGCGTATTACAAACCTCACCAGCAACTCATTATAATTATATTACCTCTTCATTTTCTTTAATATTGATCATGATTTAGTCTGTTTTATTTTTCTAGTTATGTATATGTCTCACTTGTTCTGTAACCTTTTTACACTTTTAAACATAATTTTGTTTATGATTATCTTTTTCTTCTCACTATGTTTTTGTGGTGTTAATTTTACCTCCTTCTGTGGGTGTTTTCCCAATTGTGAGTTTTTCTCTAAAAACCTTCAGTTTTGGAGTTATTTCCCCACAAATCCAATCTTTCCTTTACAGTTTTTCTCTCTTCTCCTTTATTAGATTCATTTTATGTATTTGCTTCTGTTGGGAGAGTCTTTGGAGTTCTTCCTGTCTCAAGTTAATTTAAGAAACTCTACAACTAGCCAGATGTTCTTTGTTTTCAAGGTTTTTTATGATCTGTTTTATTTCCTTCTTATCTGATGGAATGGAGTCTGGAAGTTTAATTTTTTTTTCGGATTGGGATTTTTAAATTCCTCTGTCTTCGAAGACCTAAACGATGGTCACTCTGAATGATTTAAAACATATGGAAGCATCTATATGTTGCTGAACTTATTCAGGAGTCTTGACTGAAACTTGCTTTTTCCTCCAGAAAAACTTTCATATAGGGTGTGGTACTTTGCTGGCAATAACTCTCTTATTTTGTTTGGGAAGGGAAATATTATGAATTCTTTGATTTTGTCAAAGAGATTTAGTAGTACTTGAAATTAAGTAATTTCACAGATATCAAACAGTACATGTAAAAGTTTAACTTGTTGACTGGTGACACCTTGGATCCCTTGGTTGATCAGTTCCTTGAGAAGGAAAGTGAAAAGAGTTCCTTGAGAAGGAATTCTTTTCACTTTACTAAAACCTTTTTTTTAGTTTTTTTGTAAAAGAGTTTACTTTAGCAGTAACAAATATTTCTACAATTTATCTTGGGAAAGTGATGATGAAGGAAGGTGGTCAGGGGATTTTAATGTCTATTCAGAGTCTGCTACAGAGAATGCCATGGAGAGCCAGGATTATTGCCCAAACAGTTGAATACTTAACAAGGCAAAGGATGGGAGAATTGAGAGTAAAACTAGGGAATGAATCTGAAAAGATCAGTTTGGTTTCCAGAGAGTGAATGGAAAGAGGGATGCAATTGGGGTAATGAGGATACGTGTAGAACAGAGCATGGAATTTAAGAATTGTGGGTTTATTTTGTTTTGAGTAGGCCTTGGATGGAGTACAATGAGGAAGATTGATGGAGATATCAAAGTAAATTGGGTTTGAAACAAATAAAGCTAAGAAATTTTCTGTCTCTTTTTTCACATGGGTTGAACATGGTCACCTTGTTTATACTTGGCATGTAAAACTAATCGGCACTTCCTTCTCCTCGGCTTTTTGGATTCCCTTATCATATGCAACTGTTCTGCACTGTAAACATTATAATATTATTGTTAATGATGTAATCCATTTATATGATTTATAATTTTCATGAAATATGAATGTTTTAATAAATTGAAAACTATAGTGCACATTTTTACTGTAAGATACATTGTGGTATTTCTCATCAATAAAGGGAAAAATATAATGTCAACAATACTTCTTCAAGTCTTCCAACCGAGCCTCCTTCGGTATATTCCTTGATGACCTCTAAATAAATAAACTAACCAACTAACTAAAGCAAATAACTTACCTAAACCATGGGATATGCATTTCATTTAAGAGAAATCTGAAGTAAATGCTTTCTAAATATGTCTATGTTTTAGTCTGAATCCAAGCCAATGAGTAAAGTTAAACCACAGATTTGAAATAAATATTCAATTGCTTTTATTCAACCTAGGTCAACTACATTCTAATGAAACAGCGTAAATAACTAACAGCTTTTCTTCCATCAAAGC
This sequence comes from Pachydiplax longipennis, assembly GCA_036926295.1. Classification (NCBI taxonomy): domain Eukaryota; kingdom Metazoa; phylum Arthropoda; class Insecta; order Odonata; family Libellulidae; genus Pachydiplax; species Pachydiplax longipennis. Next base: position 2,607,413 of record JAVFKF010000011.1, on the reverse strand, counting down.
ACAGCAGAAACTTGATGCTTAAAATCATGAAATGGAAACAAATTCATGGATTGTACATCTAGGAAGTGTGAAGTTAATAATGAACTGAAAGATGTCTTTTCCAGGTTTGACTACAATTTCCATTCCTAATCTAGTAATCTTTCTTTATAATCCTAAAACCCCTTCGACCTTATAAATAAAGCTAACTTCAACAAAATTTCCAAGCGGTAGGGTAAATAAAGTCAAGGACAAAATAACAGCAGAGAAAGAAAAAACTGAAACCAGGTTGAGATGCAGGAATGCTTATCTCATTACTGAATGCAACGGTATAAAATAATTAAAGCATACATGAAACCGAATAAATTTATAGAGACATCTTTTAAATAGAAAAAAATTTTGCAAGAACGTTTCAAATTTTACGAATCCAAAAATTAATTTATTAAGAATATCAAACAGAATATTATGAATGCTGAAAGAAGAGAAATACTGTAAACTCCTTGATTATGCAGGCGGTAGGTGCAAATATGCGACTCAAGGTGACAAGAAAATATTTCCATGCGCGTAAGCTTCGTTTTTATCACTTACAATCTTGCTGTTATACAAATTTAAATTTGATATTCTGTTCCTACTAACGAGAGACAAACACAAAGAGTTGGGAGATTGAATAAACATATTTATATTAAAGTTTGTCTTGAATGAGAGGAAATTCTTATAATTAAGACTAGGGAATTTTAGAGAGGATCGAAAATTTACAATCACCGCAAAGTATGGACCGGTTTGAGAGGAAAACTTCCTCTCCATAAAGGAAAGCAGGATGAAGCTTGAAAGAGCTTAAGAAGAAGAGATCTCAGCCACTCACTCCCTCAGAAAGTTAATCCTCATGTTTCGCGCTTTGAACGTAAATCGATCCTCAACTCACGTTAAACCGCCGAACTATAACGAATAGCAGTAGCGGTAACTACGATTTTGCCTGTTTGAAAGCAAGATTATGATGTGTGTAATGTTCTCGGTAAAGTTAAGATTGCCACATGTTGTTTGCTTCGCATATGTGTTTAGGAAAGTGAAATCGATTGCTTCGTCCACGAACAGAAAATATGATCAACTATCGATGTGTATCGGTACTTAGCGGAAAGTGCTGAATTCGATGTGAACCTTGGTGAGGCATCTCGCGAGCTCGAATGGATAGTGAATGCAAAATGTCTGCTACCGTAAGGATTAGGAAGATATTCTTCTGTGAGATTCATTCCTCGGAAGTCATGGAAGATCATTGAGAAGTCTATTGAACGTGATCCTCTAAAGGGCGCTGATGACATTCTTCTTCCTGAATCTTAAAATGCCTCGAAGTGAGATGATTTCTTTTATGTGTGTGGGGTGATTAGTTAGTTGTTTTACGTTTGCGTTGATACCCTTGAAACATTATCCTGTATAGGCTGGCACTGGATAGATTGAGCGCATTTGTAAGTTGCTTTTGAATGGAAATTTTATTGGATCTCATTTTTTTTTCGATGTTTTTTGGTGTGCATTGAGTATTTGTCGTTAAGAAAACGCATCTCTGAGCTGTTGTTATGTGTATTATTATTGAAATAGCCCTCGGAGTTATCTCGCAAAATTTCAAAGATTGTTTTAAATCTTTGAATTGTTTGGAAATCCTTGAGACCGGATTTATCCACTTACCATCTAACACTCTCAATTAAACCTAGATTTTTCCCTGGAATACACATTGGGACCTAATTGTTCCTTCTGTCTGTAGCAGGATTTGAACCAATTCAGAAGCTAGGTAATTGATACAAAGATAGACGAAGAGTACATGTGAAATGCATGCAGTAATGAATAATTGAGAACAAGAAATCTGAGTGTAGAAAGTAAAAACTATTAAATTAATAAGAACCATAAGATTATCATTATGATTAAATAATTATTTAATGAATATAACACTGCACTACTGATATATATTAATGCACATGGTAGACGAGCTCTTTCTTCTTTTGTTTACAGAAAAACGCAAATTTATTTAATAATATTCCTTCCTCCCATGCTCTGTACTACAGACTTCTTAGGTGCACATATTTTCCAATCCTCTTTGGCATAGCAATCTCATTCATTCTTTCATCGTTCTAACCATTGTAGTCTCTTAGCCTTAATGAACATTACTAATTCTTCTCCTTTGATAAATGTATTTAATGCTACATTTTAATAGATTCTATATTTGCCATTTAGTACTACAAGTTCGTATATCTTCCTTGGATTTTCTCTTTCAACCGTTTTCTGAGAATTTTAGTCTTTTAAGACCTTGTATCTGCCCCATATTGGAAGTATCAGTGTTTCATATATATATGTGCATTTTTGATTTAATGATATCAAGGGCTGTAGTGGGAGTCCCCTTGTTTAACACCCTTCTCACATTCAGAGCATTTACTTAGTTTGTTACTAATTTTAACTCAAGCCTTTGTATTCATCATACTCATTTGCACAATTTTTATCAGCTTCTGTGGGCTGCCAATTTCATGAATCATCTCATATAGTTTTACTCTGATGATGCTACCAAAGGCTTGCTCATAATCAATGAACAGCAGTTGGAAGTCCAATAAGCTCGTCACGTTTTCTTTTATTTTGCTGAGAACCACACTGGTACTCTACTATTATCCTTCAACTTTCCTTTCTCATTCTTTTGATTATTATAGTAGACAGAACTTAAAACAGTATGGTTAGCAGCTGCTATAATTATTTCTCACTAATTTGTCTCCTTTCTTTAATGTTGGTTATGTATTTCCAATGCTCCAATCATCTTTTCAGTTTCCAGTATTATTGTGATTAATTTATGTACAACAGCCTTAATTGCTTAAACTTCATAATGTATAAGTTGTGTTGTATGATTTCATTATTACAGTAGGCTGGAAAGCAAATGGAATGCATAGGAAATGGACTGTTTATCAAGACTCTAAACAAAGATAACTAATTATCATGTACTCACTTTCCAATAACTAACTGTAAATTATTTTTTGGTTCATTGACAGGACTTTGAATTATGTTGTATTATTGTTTGAGAAAATTGGTATTTAAGGTTAATCATGCAGTGTATCACTATCATGTTATCATCATACAGATACATTTAGCTCAAACTTTTTTGGCATTCTGTTACTAAAAACATAGTCAATATTCTTCCATTTGCATATCTAAACTGGAAGTTGAACAGCAATTTTTGTGTTCTGAATTTCCCTTTTGGTAAACATAAATGTTAAGTCTTGATTTAATTCTGATTTAGCTCGACCAGTTCAGGTTCACTCTTCAGTTGAGGAAATTAATATATTTCCTTTGAGTTTATGCTTTGTCTTATGCCATATCTGAAACTGAAAGATATTGGAATGAAATACAGAAAAAATGCCATGGAGGAATAGTTCTGTGTTTGTCAGATATTAATTTTATTAGCCTCAAGAATTGTGCGATGTTATTGACATACCATGGTCAGACACTAAATATAACTGATGTCTGGTTCTTATTCATAAACTTAATTTCCATTTGAAGAATGAGATGAGCATTATAAGATTTAATGTTAGTTAGAAAACATCACAATCTTGATATTGCAATAAATCTTATTACAGCTGAGCTCACACAACTCCCAATATGTATGTGCTCTTCAGGTATATTGATTTTCTGCTTGTTGAAACATAAATATTCTATTATTAAAGGCAAAACTGTTAGAACACTCAAAGACTTTGTTGCATAACAACCATAACTCTATGTTTTATTAAATCATGCATTGCTTCTTTAGATGTGCATTTGGAAAGTTATAGTAGCAAAGTGTTTCTGGAACCAAATTGCGAATTTGATCAGTTTTGGACTTACCTTCGGCACTATTTAAATAAGTGTGCTTCTTCTACCGACAGGCTTAAGCTGTCGGTAACGCAGAGAGCCAGTTGATTAGTGGACGAAATACTTTGGCAACCGCATGCTTATTTTGGTTTACCGTGGAAAATTTACCTATTTAAATCTCGTAAATGCAAAATAATTAATCTCCCATGAAAGGAATGCAGTACAGGCAGTGATAATACCTCTTATAAGATTTACTTTACTTTACTAGGAGAATCAGAAATTATGATGTGATTACATGCTCTTGTGTTCTACGACTCATCGCCTCTTAGTACTTTCAGCTCGTAATTTAAAATTTTCACTACCTTTGGCGTATCGTAACTTAAATAATAAAATTACCAGTTGGAAGAAAATTCTTTATTACCTGTAGTTAAGTATATCTAGTGTCATTTAGAAATATAATTTTGTTCAAAGAGTTCAAGATTGAGTCAAGAGAATTTATGCAATCTTACTTTCTCATATGTAAAGCTATAAGGATTTCTTTAATTGACAATTATGATGCAATATTTTCAATTTGCAAATGTGTCATTTTCTGTGATTCTATCTGATAACGTAAGTTACTTTATTCAGCTGTACATGCAGACATGGGAGCATTTCACTTCGACAGCAGATGCAAAAGTAAATTTATTTAGCAGAAAGTAGCTACACTTACACAATACAACACTTATTGATATGAAGACACCAGTAGTAATAATAATGAGATATTAATAGGGAGAGCGCATGCACTTATCATGACTGGTGTAACTTTGAAAAGTAGTTATATATTACCATTCAATGCTTGATATTTTTGTTACACAGTATGTTATTAACCCTTAAACTGCGGGAAGAACGTTTTTAAACGTTTGACCTGCTGCTTCAATTTTATGACCCTGCCTCTCAATGCAGTACCCGATCGCTCGCTCCTCTCTGTTGTTCTGGGTTGGGAATATCTCAAAAGGATTTCCCCTTATCCGGGAAAACCCAAGTTTAACATGTTCCATCTTTACCCACTCTCTGAGTTTTGACTGCCTTCGAGCATGTTTTATTTTCTTTGTGATTAGTTATTTTTGTTAAAAATCGAGATATGAACATATTGTTTGGTATCAAAATTAGAAGAGAATACAACTCTGTTCTGAATATTGAATCAAATATTATTATTATTAAGTAATAATAAATCAGCAGTAACATTTTCTATACACACGTAGTTAAATTTCTCAACAATAATCGATGACCTCAGGAAAAGGGTCCATCTGGATTATGAAGGTCTATATCTGCTACCACTGGACTGTTCAAGAAGGCACAGAGCAGCTCCTGCAGCTTAAGAGTTAAACGACACTGTAGCACTTTATGGAAATGTCACTAAATTTGTTTTTAAAAATGCAGGAAGTTTGTGTCATACAGTATATTTCTTTTGAGTTTCACCTTGAGTTAGTTTTCATCCGCTGATAACCCTTAATGATGTGATCTACCCAATGGTTTCCTCTCATTAATATATTTTTTTCTTTCATAGAACTTAAACTGTCTTATAAAAGAAAACTCTCCTTCACCATACAGAGTTACAATTGATAATCCCTTCACCATCATAAGGTGCTTTTAAGATAATGTATTCACCATGCAAATTGTGAAGAAAAGTCTTCCAAAAAGGATTTCTGAACAACTGTCACCATGTTTGTCCAATGAAATATCTCCTGTAATACTTTTTCATTCCAAAGCTTTAATTCTCAATCTTGTTTTTTCAACACATTTACATCTTTATCTTCCAATAAAATTAAGTTCCATAACAGATTTAACAGAAGGCTGAATTGAGCTATGCAGCATGTAATAAATGTGGAGAAAAGACTACTATTGAATAAGTTATTAGACCCTTCCTGAAAACATAATATTATTCTAATTCCTAAATTAGCTTTATTTTGCACTTCCACATTAAATAACACATTACTACTTCTAGCAGGAGAAATTTTGCACCGTGATTATATTGCTCTTGCATGTGTTTGGCAGAGAAGAAGCATGTGACCTCCTCCTTTGGAAATGTACGGAAAACATCCCCAGATATCGACTGTGTCGGTGATTTAGACCCAGTTGGTACGGAATGGCTCACTGTCGACGTGATGAAAACAGGATCCAGTCATTACGCTACAGACTAGTTACAGAATATGGTTGGAAACCCGAAAAGAATTCCTACTGCACCTACACTGGGAAAGCACCAAATCCTTTCTGATCAACCTATATTGTAGAATTGTATTGTATATTGTAATGAAGATGGGAATGTACCATGAAGAAAATGATGATAAAAATACTTTTATTTGCAAATGAAATCCACGCAGAACTCCTTTTTCATAAAATCCTCAATGACTGCATTCTGTAGTACCATTTGTATGCCTTTCGAGGAAGATCTGAAAGGCTATTGTGATATTGCATACAGGGCATAATATAATATGTCCTATCCAACAATGTTTAAATAGATCTTGGTTCATTCATTAGGCAGCTTGAATACACACTCAATAGAGATTATTTTCCCATCATTCATTTAAACTTTAGAAATCAAATTAACAGTGGTGACAAGATCAGTGACAAAAATGAAAATTTCCTCACCTTTCAAGGTATTCACTGCATGCCATGACATAATGCCCATATTTGGCTGTATGTCTGCAAATAAGGCACATTAATATTCAGTGCCTGAGAAAGAAATGTCTTGAGCTGAAAGTGGAAGTGCTATTTCGATTAGCACAGATATTACCTTCATATGGGAACTTTGGCTGCTTTATGATGAATGTAGGGTGTTTTGTATTCCTGGATTTTAAAATTGCTGATTTCTTTTGTTGCACTAACCATGAGAATGGTGGTGCTTTGATTGTTGGATAAAATTATCTTGGATTTGCTTCAGTTGGTTTTGTCTTTAGTTACCTATTAGAGAAATAATGGTTTGAATGTTGTCTTACTTGCATTATTACTAAATAGATTTTCCATTATATCTTCTCTACTTACTGGTCTTCAACATCAAAATATTCAGTCTTCCTTCTCAAAGTAAATATTTTATTAGTTAGTGTTCTTAAGAGAAAGCATCATTCTTCAAGATTATCTTATTTGGGGATATTAATATCAAGCACTTTTATAAAATCTTCCTACAATTTGCAAAAGCATTCCAACATTATTTAAATTTAAAACAAGAGTAAAACATCTTCACGAAAATGTATTCTAACATTGATGTTCTAGTAAAGATATTATGTAGTTGGAAATTATATTTGACGACTGCTATGCATGTAAATGATGTGGCAAAATAAATTATTATTATTAAATTTTGAATTTTTAATCTCAAGATTCCTACCCAAAAACCACCCCTTTTTAAGGAAACTGATCTACTACACCCTTATCTACCATTATTTTGGTGTATCTATTCAAAAAAGAGGGGGATATGTCACTTTTATATTTTTAAAAATTATAATGAGATACCAAATTCCTCTCTGAAATAGAGCTACATTCTTAGTAGCTGTTTAAATTAGGCCAAATCTGAGACGGATTTAAGGCAAGGCAAGCTGTGTAACCGAATAGGACCTTCAGACTAAAAATGTCATTGGGTTCGAGTTCAGTAATCAGGAATATATAGCAAACTTAAGATTAGGCCGCCTTTGAAAATTGAATTACCTCAAATCTTGGAAAGAATACTCTATATAGTGACAAGGAGCATGATTTGAACCATTTCTCATTTTCGCTTTCCGTCATTGCTGAATTAACCCATGTGAAACTAGTATGATCCGCTATGTCCATCGGGACCCCCATTATTTTCCATGAAAAGATAGTTTTCCGCTAAATTTCATGCGTCAGTGATGCGAGGTATATTCATCAACTATTCTAGTCTATTTGATTCGTTGATTCTGTGAGATATTCGGCGGATATTTCATATGCGTTACACAAAAAGGAAAAAATGTAAATTTTTTCCGCGCGCCAAAATTTGACAATACTGCCCTTAGATGCCCGCTTTCAGTTATAGGTGTGAAGGAGGAATATGCCATATCATGGAGAATCGAAAAGAAAACCTATCTTTTTGAGTTTAAAATGTGAACACTTCAATCAAGCCACCCTCCGGGCAACTATGCAGCCCAGAAACAACTTTTCTTTAGTTATTAATACTCCAACTCTCGTAATTTTCGCGAGATACGGCGAACATGGATTATTTTGAAGGGTCATAACTTATGATCATAGTAAGAAATCTGAATCTTTCAGTTATTGATATGGAATCGAATCGAATTTATCATATCATATGTATTCATTAAAGCTCCGAATATTCTTTAATATCCTCAAAAATTTTCAATTAATTGTTTAATACAGCAGAAAATTTCGCGTGCTTGGAAGATGTAACACTTCATCTCATATGGTGCGCAGCTTCATAGGATAGTTTGTGAGAGAGGGACTACAAAACTCTGTTTTAGGACGGCCCTTGAGCCATTAGACATCTGAGCAAACGTAGTGGCTTTTCAATTTTGGGAATTCAGGATTAGAGTTCTTGTTTAGTTTGTCTTCGGATTCTCGGAGTATAGAAGTGGAACTTATCGAACGTTGTTGTGGAGATTTTTCCCAAGTGGTTTATTTTTATGTTTATGCGGATATCGTTTCCAAAGAGAAAAGAAGTCTAAAAGAGGCAAGTTACGTTTTACGTTTTAAGTTTACGTTTTAACCTATTGCAGAAAGTATCTCGGTGCTATCGAATTCTGCGAAGAAGCCGCTAATGGAACTCAAAGAAATCAATGGAGAAGGAAGGATGCACACTGAGGCTCATTCTTAATTGAATTGCTCGATGAGAAACTAAAAAGGCTACACAGCCATATAATTATGCGATATTTTTGATTTACTTGTGATGAGCATGGCCTTTTGCCTTGCAAAAAAGGATTTTGGTTTAATGAGATATTTATTTCCAGCCAAAAATTCACAACTTTGTGCAAATATAATCAGTATGAATGCGTTGTAAGGCAATACTAATAAAATTGTTCTTGTCGCCGTTGTAAATGAGAACATTCAAGATATCTCATAATTTTTGTAAAGCAGTTTGCAATTCCAATAATTTCTGATTTGTCAAACATTACCTGCTAATGTTCCCATCATTTTATTTTCATTTTCCTTTTACGAGTTTTTAAAAAATGGTAAACTGCTAAACGCCTTCCAGTAATCCATTATTATACTGTCCGTTCCCGCTTCCACAGTACCCGCTTCCACAGTTACACGCTTCCACAGTTACCCGCTTTCCACAGTATGATCCACCCACATCACGATGTCACCGGCCACTTCCCTTTAGACTAAAGAAGTTTTAATAATCAAACAGATTGCTATAAATAACGGATACCAGCCCAGATATGGTGGATAAACTCTTGAGGAGAAAACCAAATATCCTCTCATTCCGTAAAATCACTCCTTCCCTGTAATAATCTTCCACAACCCCTTCCTCATAGCGGAGAATCCCCTTCATCGGAAGTCTCTCCTATAGATTGGGACACATGCTTCCTAATGACCTGAGAGCGGCCATCTAAGTCCCCAGGAACCTACGGTGAGCCATCGGCCACCACAAAGATAAAAGAACAAAGACCCAGCGACTCCCTCAGCGGGGTGTACGGTAAAGGTATATTAGGTAAAGTATATTATAAATTACGTAATAAATAAAGTACATTAAGGGTTGATTAAGTTAGAGGCAATCAGGTATCTGGATCAGGAAAATATATAATAATTATCTCGAATTCTTTTACAATTATAGATAATTGGGATCCGCACGAGAGGGAATGGAGTTCATATTCGCTGAGAAATATTTCTTTTACATTTAGTATACTGATTCAACATATCTTAAAGTTGATAACAAGGTCATACTATGTTTCGACCTAAAATTATTATAAAATACGTCATCGCTTACTGGAAAGCATGCATATGAAAATGATAGCATTAAGTAAGAAAACAAGATCATGAGAAAAGATGGAGTTGTTGATTATAGCAACAATGTAGACAGAATGGCAACGATGTAGACAGATATAGTAAGGGTTCGAAAAAGAGCAAAGAATATTCAAAAGAAAAAATATCATGAAAACTGATTCGTCAATATTCAACGCGATTATATAAATTATAAAATTATGTGTACAAATACCACATTTTTAGTGAATAATATTTTTGGGAAAGTTTAAACCATTTTTTTTACTCTCCGATATTACTCATCCATATTCTGTGCCACGCCATTGGTAGAGAGTATCCCCAAACCATGACTTAGTTCCTCCCCCCACTTACCTTCATAGATTCCTTCCTCCTTCTCATTTCTGGACTTCAATGCTTCAACGCCCGTCGTCTTCACATCGTAAGCTCTTCTGGTAAAGAATATTAGGTAATGTAAAGATTTCGATACCTACGTTACTTAACTCTGCGTCTATCCTCTTTATTATCTTCAGATTCTTCGTGGCTTATAAATACGTAATTTACGACATTCTAGTAGTTTAAATACCTTATAATCTTATAAATTTTAGGAAAGCGTTTCTTAAATTGGAAAATGTATTGGATGTGTGGCTTGTCTTCGGAAGTCTTATCCTGCATGTGCTCTGCCATTCTGAGGGACTGCACCGAGGGAGCTTCAATGAGACTTACAATTAGAAGTTAAGTGATTACGAACATTTCTTCCAGACTTCTTCCAGTCTTGAATTCTAAAGCGTGTCATCCCTTCTTATTTCCAAGTAATTTTATCCAGGTTTTCCTCGGTAAATCCGTCATTTTCATGGTGAATCGCACCACATTTTCGAATGTCAGGCATCCCTTAGAAATTGCGATCTGAATCGTTGTCGTTTGACGAAATGGTTGGACCGGCGTTGAGCCATTCGAACTCTTTCGAAGGTTTCGGCGTGCTTAGTAAATTCATTTTCCTATACCGTAATTTGTCGATGAATGTAAAATCTCATGATTTTTGCCAAGGTTTCTTCATTCTGGAGTATGTTCTCGGGTATGCTGCTCGGTTGAACGTTAATGACCCACGTGGGCCCCCCTTAATGACCCTCAGTCGCTCCATTTGATAGGGAATTTATTTCTACTCAATAATCACCTACGACGGGATGCTTGTCAGGGTCAACATGTGCTTTCGTAGATTTGCTCGCCAGAAACCCAAGGGAATACTTCTACTACGTCGAAGTATCAGTGGGATTTAAGGATTGTCGAAATATCTCCATGCTAGGAAAGTCTTTCCACATTCCTCCGAAATTAAATTCAGTCACGAAGAATAGTCGATCAGGGATATCTTTGGCGAGCATGAGATGTGTAATATGTGCGAAATTACCTCTGCTTTTAAGCACATTGAACCATACAACTGGTATTAAATATGTTAATCTGGTTGATCCGACAAAGCCATTAATATCGCCCACATTATGTGGGTACGTGCTTAGGAGAATAGTACGAGACTTAAAAGCTTGTAAATCAAGACCTCAAAGCTGTCGGCGCTTCTTAGATTTGATTTTGTCCTTGATTAATACAGACGTAAATCAAAAATGTTAATTAAAAATGTTAATGCTTTTTAAATCTGTTTTGTTTTTCGTGCATTTTTATTCCATGAATGGAAAGTAATCCGCTGCTATGAATTTGGGAATGGATCACTAAATCCTTTCATTCAGTCATATTCAAATTTTCAAATATGGTAAAATTTCCAAAATGAGTGAATAGAAATATTTTTATTGAAGCAAAGCGAGGATTGTTTGACTTAAAACGACTTGTTTCTATGTATCAATTTAAGTTGGATTTTCATTTTCATTAATTTTGAGAGTGCATGTATTTGGTTTTGGTACTAAGTTTGTCTGCTGAGTGAGAATGGAGTGTCTGGTGATGTGACTGGAGGTGTTCTCTTTTGTGTATTTGGTGATGGATTATGGTATTAGCAATCGTAGTTCCATGGTATCTAACTTATATTCAGTGTGTATTCTGAGGGATCCCGTAAGAATGATCGCAAAAATATAGTTCGAAGGAAGGCAGGTCGGTATGTTTTAGGGAGGGTTTATGAAAAAGATAGCGGTTTAGAAAGGTTAAAATCCTCAGAATGGAATCGCTAGAGAGCTGGAGGAGAGTAGGCTAGGTTGTTTATCAGTTTTATTTCCATCGTTACTAATTACTATTCATTTCATGTATGTGGTGTGGTATAACAATGAAGATGAAAATCCAAATAGTATATTCGAACAAATTTAAGGTCTTCTGATGTCTTTTTAAAGAAAACTGCGACAGTAATTAAACCATCCTTTGCTTTGCTTCAAGTCCACTTATTGCGGAAGATTTTGACAGATGCTTTTAAATATCGATCTAAGTAGATATTCCAGTATGTAATGAATTTTTAATGTGCTTCGGCTGGAATAGTTTGAACATTTCTCCCGTTTGAGCAAGTTTATTATTTCTTTCAATGTGAACAGCTTTGCACATGCGATTTTCAGACTTTGCAGCTTTCCTAAATTATTTATATTGGCTAATTTTCATCAAATATAATTAGGATATTTGGTGGTTTTTATGGTCGTATTTTTCTCGATTCATTACAGTCAATTTAGTCGATAATCTAATGCATTAAATAAGGCATACTTTAAGAAATCTTGAACCTGTTTGTAGACTTGCTTTTTTGTTCTAGATTTGATCTGTTTTCTATGTACCGCTTTTATTCTCCTATGCATATTGTATTGTAATTTTAAGACTCTCCTTTTTGCCTTTTCGGAGCTTCAATTCATCCGGTACCTGTTAGATCAGAATATGGTAGTATTTTAGGTTTAAGTGCTTCGACAGCTGAGATCATTTTGCCCGTGGTCTCCCACCGGAATCGAACCTGTGACTGTTTTCTCCAATGTAGAACGCGCGGCACACATGGCTATCTGGAGCTGTCTTAAATTCGAGTGCGTCTTAACTTCAACGAGAACGTAATTAAATATAAAGCCCCCTTTAGTTTTTTGCGCAATTAGTACTTTTAATAATTTTTTCCATTTGGTCAGGGTACTATTACTAAGGAGTTATTTCATGGTAATTTCCGTATGTTTAAATACGTTTAAATTTAATCACTTTCTCGGAGAATTACATTGCTTGAGTACCCTCAATTATGATGTAACCTTTATTCGATCACCTTAAAGCAGTAGATATATTTTTAACGGAAAATATCGATAAAGATTATTGAAGTTAATCAAATTTTTGGAGGGGATATGCTTAACATCTTTTGCAGATGCTGTGTTGATTAATTTAAGAGTTGTAGTAATTCAGCAAACTTTCTAAAATCATCTAAATACATAACGTAGGGCTTGTAGCTTAGATCAAAACACACATTGATTTTCTTAAATCTTGTGTTATACACTTTCAGTAAAATTACTTGAGTGGATGTCATTGGAAGACTCAAGGGAATTAGTGGTGTTTCCAGAGGTTTCTTCCCCCAAATCAGGCAAGCATACTGAGCAGTTAAAAGATAAAGGAATAAAGGAAGCAGTTGGGGGCCGGAAGGGGTAAGGTTTTTCTCTTATTAAATTGTATCATTTCAGTTTGTGTGGTGGAATTAGTGTGTTTTGCAATGCTTGTTAAGACAGTGGTGCTGCTGGCTTGAACAGTAACTACAGCCCTCTCATATTGTACACTCACCAGAAGTAACGCTTATAAGAAAAAAGTTTCAAGCCAATATATTTCAAGATTTTGATAATGTAATATAGGAGCATAGCTTTCCATGGTAGAATTAAATAGCAATAATATTGTACCACAAGTTTTATTTGTGATACTTTTTAATCGTTTGCTTTATGCAGGTTTTAAAAGTATTCACCGAAAGTAGGTTATAGCTTTTAATTAGAAAAGGTGTCGTTTCGACAATGATTATAGTTACTTAGCACATGGATGGGGAGACTGCAACCTTTGTGCCATGTAGTATATAGCACCAGCTTTTCTTCTATTCCTGAATTTTACATGGTTTTATGAACGACTTTTCTCACAATGCTTTATTAGATTTGATGAAAATAGAATGGAAAATTTATTACATGTATTTATAAAACATTTCAGGTAGACTATCAGAAGGTAGATTTTCAGAAGCCTTTTGAATGTTATTAATATGACAAAGACATAAATAAAATAGAGAAAATGAACACTGATACAGGATAAGGCGTTTTTGGGTGTTTTAGTATTTCTGTATTAGTTTGTAGTTATGGGAGTGTTTGTTTTAAAACATTTGGGTGGGGAAAAGAATATCAGTTTGTCTGGGAATTTTTTGAGTGTGTAAACTAACAGTTTTATAGATTCAGATTTCATGATCCTGCACATGATGCGTATTAAATTAATTTACCTCTCACATTATGCGTATTTTAGGACAACGTACTTGTTCTGAACTTCTGCAAGATATTTAATACATAACGGTTTCTATTTTTACTGTATTGTTACTTTGTTACTCCATTTATGAAATTCATTTTATTTACCCTCTCAACCTGCTTTTACTGAGTTTATTATAGATTGCAACATATTCATCGTATTTGCTTGCAGAACCTGAGGTTGTAGCCTGCATATGACGCCTTTGGAAAGAGGATAAAGCGAATATTCCCTCCAAAAGGAACTGACAAGGCTATCAAAGGAGACAAACCTTGGAACACTGAATTCAAGCAGCAAATGCGGATCCCTACAGCAGCACCCATTATAAGCAGAAAGTTGTGCTAGAAGACTCCACATACTTCATGGATGCATTGGACTTAAATATTGCTAACTTTTATAATAGAGTAGATTGGACACTAGAATTTAATTACAAATCTGTAATTTCAGTATGTTTCGGTATTTTGTTTAGATGTTATGCATTTGTAAGATTATATCTACCTTTTGTGATCCGTTTGAAAAGTGTCGGGACGTCAGTCGAATGTATTAGGTGCGGAGGGAGGCTGTGCAGGGACCTGAGGAAGGAGCTTTCACGTCAACGCAGAGAAGATTCTGCGAGCAGATGAAGCGGTCAGGGAGCCGAAGCATCGAGACGATTCTGCGAATCTAGCTGTGTGAGTGAGGCCTGCACGCGAGGCTTTCGTGTCGATCCTTGAGGCCGTCCGCGTGAGGTAAGGAATGCCTGCGTGTCTGTCGTCCGTAGGAGGTGCCGAGAGTTACGCCAATGCAGGTTGAGCCTCACAGCGGTGGCCGCAGGTCGAGCCCGAATGCAGTGCAGGGAAGAGAAAGAAGAGCCTGCAAAAAGCAGGCGAAGCCAAGCAACGAAGATAGCCTGCGACGAACTTCGCACACGAATCCGAATTACAGCGGCAACACTTCGTCTCTACAAATATTTCTCGAAACGAAGCGTCCACAATGCGTCTAAAAAGTCCGTTTTACCGATGCATCCACGTAATGCGATTGAACACTGCGAATATGACACAGCGAACTTATCGTTTTATAACTCTGCGTTTTTTAAGACAGCGATTTTAAACTGTTTTCGAAAGCTGCGTTATCACAATTACTGGATTATCATATTATCATCACCTTGCGTCGACGTTATGCGTACGACAACTGTGTCAACGTCACCAGTTACTGCAGCCGATGCTCTCTCAATACTGCGCAATGTTTCCTCATACGGCGACTGCAGTCGACCTATGTGTATAACGCCTTTATATGTCTTAGCCTGTTAGATGTTGCGATTGGTTGTTTGCGAACTTTGTTAATAGCCATGTACTTATTGTGAATGATCCTGCTGCATTTCGGTGTTCTTCCTACGTATAATATTATATATCTCCTCATCCTTATGGCTATTTTTTATGATGGAGTATGTTTTTATATGAAGTCGTTGAGCTTAAGGAAGTTGTTTGAATTAGTGTTTACTTGGTATGTTATTACTGATATGATTTTATTTTCATGAATTGCTTCATGGACTGGTATAATTTGTTCATCGTTTTTATTGTCACATGTGGTTCACACACGAATCTGAATTTCAGCGGCAACACTTCGTCAATACATATCCTTCGAAACGAAACCTCCACGATGCGTCTGATAAGTACGTTTAAACGCTGCATCCACCTAATGCGATTGATACTGCGTTTTTTAGCATAGTTATTTTTTATCTCTGCGTTCTCCCAATTACTGAATCATCATACTATATCATTACTTTGTGTCGACGTGATGCCTACGATCACCGTCGCCGTCACCATCGGCTGTAGCCGATGTTCGCACTATACTAAGCAAGCTTTTTTTTCCTATGGTGACCTCAGTCGACTTATCTATATAACGACTGTATATGACTTAGCCTTTTTGTTTTTGCAATTGGTTTTTACGAATTTAGTTATTATTTATGAACTTACTGCGAAAGATCCTGCTGTATTTGTCCTTCATTTAATATTACCTGTCGCCTTATCCTTAAGGTAACTTTTTCTGCTAGATTATAAGTTTTTATATCCCTTTGATACTATACCCAATTTTCTTATTGGATGTCAGTAAGGTTGTTGAGGGTTTTAGTATGTCTTTTCTTGTTATGTTGTTACTGATGATTTAATTTTCATTAAGTGTTACTTGGTGTTATAATTTCTTTTTTCCTATTGAGAGAACTTGAGTATCATATATTGCATTAAATTTCTATTTTTTTTGTGGTAATCCATATGGTTAATTTCCCTTTTTTACAGGAAGTCTTCAAAATTTTAAGGAATTTCTTTGAAT
Source organism: Pachydiplax longipennis (assembly GCA_036926295.1). Lineage (NCBI taxonomy): Eukaryota > Metazoa > Arthropoda > Insecta > Odonata > Libellulidae > Pachydiplax > Pachydiplax longipennis. The sequence continues at coordinate 2,590,976 of JAVFKF010000011.1, read as the reverse complement.
TCGTGATTTCTCATTATCTGTAATTACTGATAAGATGTATTTTTCTTGAAATTTTATAGGCTAGGTTGTAAGGTGTATCGTTCCTTTCCTTTCCGTACGTGTTCGCATATCGATGTTTGCATTAAATATTTAATCGTTTTTTCCAGTCTTCGCATATGACTATTTTTGTTTTTGAAAGTTCTGTTTGGTGTATTTTCTGTTCCGTGTAATTTGCTCAGAATTTCCAGGTCCAGCCACGTATTTAAAATTCACACAGTTTTCATTTGCTGGTGGAATTTTAGTGGAGAAGATGATGTTTGAGCCGTTTTAGGTGCCCAAAGATAGGATAGCCTTGGTCTACCTGATTCTTGGTCTCTTGCTGCCAATTGAACGACAGATATGCTGAGGTTCTGAAGGAGTTTTTTCGAGTCCATCAGATTACAACCCTTTGGTTCAGTTTTAGGAACCCTACAGACAGAAGTGTGATGCTGCAGCATATTTCATCCACGGTCATCTTCCAGAGGGGCGCCCGTAATGGACACCAAATCACTTGTGTGCATTAAGTGATTTTTGACGTGTGGCAAGTTCAGATACATTTGCAAAGCATTTACTTGAACTATAGTCTCTTCCACCTGTGAAGCCACACTTAACGTGCTGAAGTGCTTATTAACCCATGTTCTCGGAAAGAGCTGACCGCATTTTTAACAGTTGTCTTAACCCTGTACTATTCATTCTTCATGGAGCAATTAATCTATTTTGTGAACTTAATGTTGTGGCCTACGATGCTATACATAATCGAAGTTCAGGAGAAGTGAGTGATGAATAATACAATAGGTTACCAGATCCAGTGAAGAACTTAATTTTACCAATTTTTCTATTCATGTAAATGTTTTATCACATACTTTCATTATTACATGTTTTCTATATATGTACAAATAATTTTGCCTACTTTTGGAATCTTGTCAGCTTGCATTGCCAGATAATGTATTTACATTATGCTTTGATGGAATCAAACATGGTTTTTCGTTATTGTAAAAGTATCTGAGGAATCGCTTGAAGTTAAATAATTCTTTTATAAATCACTGAATAAGAGTTGTTTTGCTGATAAACTTCTGTGGTTTTGGCTGCCTTTGGGAGGTTTTTTTCAGAGGGGTTTTCCTTCCAACTTCGGGCGAATGCCAGGCAGACTTGTTCTTCCCCTCCGGTCTTCCTTGTGATGTCTGTTTTACTGTTGTTTTGCTATTTGGTTAGTTTTGTCTGATGTAGTCACAGGGAGATTTAAGCGAAATAAAAGTTAATATTGAGAATTGCCTGTTCTGATTCTTAGTGGCATTTTGTTCCTACAACCTAACTAAAAGGAAAAGCAGCCATGTATTTTCACAGTTAATCTAAAATTAACTACTGCTTATAAGGACGATAAGGCCTACTATCCTGCGATATGAAAGGCAAAAATGCTTCAGCTTGGGTGTATTAAAAGGCCCTTAAACTTCGTTTTATAGTTTTACTGTACATATAAATGCGTATCTGAGGAAGTAGAAAAAGCCGCGATCAATTCGAAGATCGAAGGTTTCCCACCTCTGTCATAGAATTTTTCGATTCGGGGACGAGCTTCGCGGAATTATCGGTTTAGGATTTCAGAAAAATTTCAATTTCCGTTTGAAAATGTACGAGAGAACTATTGTTATCGCCTACATAACTTTGGTCATTATTAAAAAGACTTAAACGTTGTTGATGTTGCGTATGTTCAGTTCTGTCTCTTTGGTATTCAACAAAGCCGTTAAAGCCTATAGCCAATAACTCACAAGCGACAGCTTTAACAATCTGGTGGGGTCACTTGTATCTTAATACTTTTATCGTAAAGCTCGTATAAGAAAAATAATTACGGGACATTTTAAACTTTCGCAGATTAATTGGACGTTTAAATTTAAACTGGTATTTTAGTACCATATATTTTTATAGAAAACTTGCTCAATTCTGCCATTCATAATTTAATTCGTAATTTATCACAACTTTCACATAATTACAATTTGCGTTAAAGAAGCGAAAACTGCGTAAATCTATATCATCAAATTAACAATCGCTATTACAATGGTGATAGTTAAATAGTGGCCCTTAATAAGTAGCCTAGTTAAAGCTTCTCCTCGAAAGTATTTTCTCGTAGACTGTTATCTTGAATACGTGGTCCCGCTACCATATATTCGTAAATTGAATAATTCTTGCCTTTTGGTACACTGATAGACCAAGTTCATACTTGGTTATTAGACCAAGTTTATACTTGATTACAGTTTTATACGCTGAAAATAATTTAATAAAGAATGACACGCTGAATAACGCAAATTTCTAGATAACGCCGTCAAATCGAAGTCGAGGATTACAGACACTTACAAAAAAGTACCCACTTCCAGGGGCAACTCGTACAGCAGACACAACATTTCGGCGAGCGAGCCTCCAGAATAGGGATCCAGGAAAAAGTTCCGACGGAAAAAGTGCCGCCGGAAACGTTCCGTGGGTTATTTATTAATAGGGTTGCCAACGTCTTAAAGGTTGATTCCGGGAGTATTACGTTTCAAGAGTGGTAAATTCTGGGAGGATAAGTTTAAATATTTAAATACAATGGAAGATTATACAAATATCATGCTAAAAAAGCCGTTTTTCGCGGTCATTTCGGCTTATATGGGAAGATTTAGCATAAATCTTGCTTTATAAGCCGTTTCTTGCGGAAATATCGGCTTAATTTGAAACATTTTACAAATATCTTGCTAAATAAGCCGCTTTTCGCCGAAATTTCTACCTAATTTGGAATTTTTTAAGAACATCATTCCATAAAAGCCGTTTTTTGCCAGAATTGTGGCTTATTTTGGAAGATTTTGAAAATATCTTGCTAAATAAGCCGTTCTTCACCGAAATTTCTGTTTAAATTGGTAGATTTTGCAAATATCTCGCTAAATAAGCCGTTTAAGACGGAAATTTCGGCTTAATTTGAATGATTTTACAAATATCTTGCAAAAAAAGCCGTTTTTGCGGAAATCTCGGCTTAATTTGGAAGATTGTACAAATATCTAGCTAAATGAGCCGTTTTCCGCCGAAATTTCCGCTTAATTTGAAAGGTTTTGCATATATGTTGCTGAATAAGCCGTTTTTCGCGGAGATTTCGGCTTAATTTGTAAGATTTTGCTAATAACTTGCTCAATAAGCCGTTTTTCGCCAAAATTTCTCCTTATTGTGGAAGATTTTATAAATATCTTGCATCATAAGCCGTTTTTTGCCAGAATTGTGGCTTATTTTGGAAGATTTTGCAAATATCTTGCTAAATAAGCCGTTTTTGCGGAAATCTCGGCTTAATTTAGTAAATTGTACAAATACGGTGCTAAATAAGTCGTTTTTCGCCCAAATCTCTGCTTAATTTGGAAGATATTACAAATACCATGATAAATAAGTCGTTTTTTGAAGAAACGTCGTCTTAATTTGGAAGTTTTTCAAATATTTTTCTCGAAAGTAGTTTTTCGCCGAAATTTCTTCTTAATTTGGAAGATTTTCAAATATATAGCTAAATAAGCCGTTTTCGCGGAAATTTCGGCTTATTTTGGTAGGTTTTACGAATATCTTGCTAAATAAGCCATTTTTTGAGAAAATCCGGCTTAATTTGGAGGATTTTGCAAATATCTAGCTTAATAAGCCGCTATTGCGGAAAGCTCGGCTTAAGTTGGAAAAATTTACGAATATCTTCCTAAAAAAACCGTTTATTGCCAGAATTTCGGCTTTATTTGAATGAATTTACAAATATCTTGCTGAATAAGCCGTTTTTCGCCGAAATTTTGGCCTTACATCGAAGATATTACAAATATCTTGCTAGATAAGCCGTTTTCCCCTGAAATTTCTGCCAAATTTGGAAGATTTTACAAATATATTGATAAAAAAAAGCCGTATTTAGCGGTTATTTCAGCTTTTTTTGGAAGATTCTGCAAATATCTCGCAAAATGAGACGTTTAAGACGGAAATTTCGGCTTAATTTGAATGATTTTACAAATATCTTGCTAAATAAGCCGTTTTTGCGGAAATCTCGGCTTAATTTGGAAGATTGTACAAATATCGTGCTACATCAGCCGTTTTTTGCCAAAATCTCTGCTTAATTTGGAAGATTTTACAAATATCCTGCTAAATAAGCCGTATTTCGCCGAAATTTCTGCTTAATTTGGAAAATTTAAAATTATCTTGCTAAGTAAGCCGTTTCTCGCGGAAATTTCGGCTTAATTTGGAAGATTTTACAGATATCTTACTAAATAAGCTGTTTTTGGTGGAGATTACGGCTTAATTTGGTAGATTATACAAATATCATGCTAAATAAGCCGTTTTTCGCCGAAATTTCTGCTTAATTTGGAAAATTTTACAAATATCATGCTAAATAAGCCGTTTTTCGCGGAAATTTCGGCTTCTTTTGGATGATTTCACGAATATGTTGCTAAATAAGCCGTTTTTCGCGGAGATTTCGGCTTAATTTCGATGATTTTACGAATATCTTGCTGAATAATCCGTTATTTCACCGAATTTCGGCTTAATTTGGTAGGTTTTACGAATATCTTGCTAAATAAGCTGTTTTTTGATGAATTTACTGTTTAACTTCGAAGATTTCACAAGTATCTTGCTAAATAACCCGTTTTTCACTGAAATTTCGGCATAATTTGGATGATTTTACGAATATCTTGCTATATAAGCCGCTTTTCGCGGAGATTTTGGCTTAATTTGGAAGATATTACGAATATCTTGCTAAGTAAGCCGTATTAGGCGGAGATTTCGGCTTAATTTGGAAGACTTCACGAATATCTTGCTAAATAAGCCGTTTTTCGCTGAAATTTCGGCAGAATTTGGAAGATTTTTTAAATATCTTCCTATAAAAGCCGTTTTTCGTCCTTTTTTCGCCTTAATTCGGAAGATTTCACATATATCATGCTAAATAAGCCGTTTTTTTTGGAAATTTCGGCTTAATTTAGTTTATTTTACGAATATTTTGCTAAATAAGCCGGTATTTCACCGAATTTTGGCATAATTTGGAAGATTTTACAAATATCTTGCTGAATAAGCCGTTTTTCGTGAAGATTTCGGCTTAATATGGAAGTTTTTAAAAAATCTTCGCACAAAAGCCGTATTTCGACGGAATTTCGCCTTAATTTGGAAGATTTTCCAAATATCTTGCTAAATAAGCCGTTTTTCGCCGAAATTTCTGCTTAATTTGGAAGATTTTACAAAAATCTTCCTGAAAAAGCCGTTTTTCGACCAATTTTCGCATTAATTTGGAAGATTTTTCAAATATCTTGCTAAAGAAGGCGTTTTCGCCGAAATTTCAGCTTAATTTGGAAGATTTTTGAAAAATCTTGCGAAACAAGCCGTTTTTCGCGGAAATTTCGGCTTAATTTCGAAGACTTTACAAATATCATACTAAAAAAGACGTTTTTCGCCGAAATTTCCGCTTAATTTGGTAGATTTTACAAATATCATGCTAAAGAAGCCGTTTTACACGGAAATTTCGGCTTAATTTGGAAGATTTTACAAAAATCGTCGTACGAAAAGCCATATTTCGACCGAATTTCGCCTTAATTTGGAAGATTTTCCAAATATCTTGCTAAATAACCCGTTTTTCGCCGAAATATCTGCTTAATTTGGAAGATTTTCCAAATATCTTGCTGAATAAGCCGTTTTTCGCAGGAATTTCTGCTTATTTTGGAAGATTTTTTAAAAATCTTGCTAAATAAGCCCTTTTTCGCGGATATTTCGGCTTAATTTGGAAGATTTTACCAATATCTTCCTACAAAAGCCGTTTTTAGACCCAATTTCGCCTTAATTTGAAAGATTTTACGAATATCTTGCTGAATAAGCCGTTATTATTGGAGATATCAGCTTAATTTGGAAGTTTTTACAATAATCTTCGTACAAAAGCCGTTTTCCGCCGAAATTTCTGCTTAATTTGGATATTTTTGAAAAATCTTGCTAAATAAGCCGTTTTTCGCGGAAATTTCGGCTTAAATTTGGAAGATTTTACAAATATCTTGCTAAATAACCCGTTTTTCACTGAAATTTCGGCATAATTTGGATGATTTTACGAATATCTTGCTATATAAGCCGCTTTTCGCGGAGTTTTTGGCTAAATTTGGAAGATATTACGAATATCTTGCTAAGTAAGCCGTATTAGGCGGAGATTTCGGCTTAATTTGGAAGATTTCACGAATATCTTGCTAGATAAGCCGTTTTTCGCTGAAATTTCGGCTGAATTTGGAAGATTTTACAAATATCTTCCTATAAAAGCCGTTTTTCGTCCATTTTTCGCCTTAATTCGGAAGATTTCACATATATCATGCTAAATAAGCTGTTTTTTGGAAATTTCGGCTTCATTTGGATGATTTCACGAAAATGTTGCTAAATAAGCTGCTTTTTGCGGAAATTTCGGCTTAATTTAGTTGATTTTACGAATATTTTGCTAAATAAGCCGTTATTTCACCGAATTTTGGCTTAATTTGGAAGATTTTACGAATATCATGCTAAATAACCCGTTTTTCACTGAAATTTCGGCATAATTTGGATGATTTTACGAATATCTTGCTATATAAGCCGCTTTTCGCGGAGATTTTGTCTTAATTTGGAAGATATTACGAATATCTTGCTATGTAAGCCGTATTAGGCGGAGATTTCGGCTTAATTTGGAAGATTTCACAAATTGATTTCCAGCCGGCAAAGGGGAAATTTAATCATATATGCACCAAGTATGAGAGAAATGGTACTCGTTTTGAACAACCTATTACCATTTCATGAAAACATAACAATATACTGGCCGTTTATTATTGTGATATACTTTGCTATCAAAAATAATTATAGCTAATATTACATAATAGTACTATAACTAGAATGATATGATGCGATGATTAAAAAATTACTTACCAATACAGCCTTGATAATATCGTTGGAACCGACTTCTTTTGAAAATGGTTATTCAGGTAATATTCTATGTAAAACAACCAAATCTTACTATTTGATGACCTAATAGTAAGATTTGGTTGATATACATAATTTATTTACCATTTTGATTTATAAATCTGTTTCTGTAAACACTCAGGAAAAATTTATCCTCTTATAAGTTCTACAATGTAAAATGAGAATTTTGGCTTCTCTGTAACCTAATGAGTGAAGTATAAAAGATATTGATGAAAATCTAACATGCAAGCTTTCTTAAGGCTTACTTAATGTCACAAAAATAACCTGTAGTATCTTGGTGAATATTTACACTGAAGAGAATAGTACCTCAGTGTTATAGGTATTTCATATAATCATCTGCTCTAAGATTTTGAAAAAGTTCTATGACAATATTTTTACTGTGGATTAAAAAATGATCTATAATTATTTTTTTGTGATTTAGAAAAATTTGTTATTTGTTCATGTATTGTTGTCCTTACCCTACGAGGAGAGAAATTGGAGCAAGTAGAATCATTCACCTACCTTGGAAGTAGCATAACATGGGATGGGAGAAGTACCACAGACATCAAGCGAAGAATAGCCCAAGCAAAGGAGGCATTCATGAGGAAGAGGCCACTACTTTGCTCAAAGAATATAAGATTACAGACAAGGAAACAATTCTTGAAAACATTCGTCTGGAGTGTGGCACTCTATGGATCAGAGACATGGACCATTAGGAAAGCGGACCAGAGAAGAATAGAAGCCTTCGAAACCTGGTGCTGGAGGAGAATGCTGAAGATCAAATGGACAGATAAGGTAAGAAACGAAGAAGTATACAGAAGAATAGAAGAGGTTAAAACAATATGGTGCATCATCCGAAAAAGAAGAACCAGATGGATTGGACATATCATCAGACACAATGAATTTGTTAGGAACGTACTTGAGGGAAAAATAGAAGGAAAAGCAGCAAGAGGAAGACCAAGAGATGAATATATTAGCCAAATAAAGAGAGATATAGGAAAGAAGAGATATCAGGATTTAGTAAAGTTAGCTTTAGATAGAGAGGAATGGAGGGCTGCAGTCAACCAATCTACGGATTGAATGACCTATGATGATGATGATGTATTGTTGTCCAGTATCATTGATTTTAGATACTTCTAAAAATTAAGTGTCTTCACTATTTACAAGTCGAATCTTAGTGCCTATGCTTTGCTTCCTTTCTTCAAATGCACTTTATTTTTATAGGATTCCTTTGTCTATCTGGCTTTCCTTATAACTTAACTATCAATTTCATCATTTTATGACATTTAAACTTAAAAATTCTTTCTGGAATTGACGTCTTACTATAAATCTTAAGGAGCTAAGTAGTGATTCAATAGAGACATCTTGCAGAAAATACCATTGGTATGTTCAATGTACGATGAATTTGCAGTGATATTAATGAACTGTTTTTTCATCAGTGTCCTTTATAAATGCTGTACTATTTAAAAAGGTCTGCTCTTACTGAAGAATGCCTTTACAGATTCCAAGCAGTTGAAAATAACCAAGTGCATAGCTAATAATGAATTGTTTATTCATGTAAATTATTAACATTATAACATGAAAGTGAAATTTAGAGTGATAAGAGAATTAGTGTTTCCATAAAATAAAGATTTTCTTTAGTGATGAAACATAACTTAGAACTGATGAGTAATGATCACCTGATGATGAAGATTACTTGCTGAAACCTGGTTGTGTTACCTCAATAAAAAATATGGAAGAAATACAATAACTCTCTTCATTCTATGCATTGGATTTCCTTAATACCTTGCAACTGGTTTACATTTATATAAGTTAAAGTTTGGACTTTCTGTCTTTTCTATTTATTCATGCACCTTCTCTGTACCATTATCTCAAATGATCGAAAGCTGTTTATGCAGAAAAGCAAGCAAGCAATTCATCAAACTGTGTGCTGTGCAAATGCAGCACTATTGCATGGTTATTTTAAATTCCCCTTTCTTTGAAAATCCAAAATGTGAACAGTTGTAATATGTTTGGAAGTACCCATATGTTGTTAAAGATATTTACCTTGGACGAAAGATGCTCTTGTAACCTAATTACCTCTTCTACAGCTCTAGTACTTTGAAGCCAATAATTCTCTTGATCTGGTTTGGAAATCAATTCTTAAGAAAGATTTTATTTTCAATTAGGAGTTAGTAGTACTTCAACTTAAGTTTAACACAGTTATATAGATATTCTCTAAAACGTAAACTATCGCAATTTCCATTGAATCATTCTTCGATGTTTGATACTGACTATCAACAGAAAGAGGGAAAAAGGAGCAACAAAATATAAGTTATTAATATGAAATATCAAGATAGAATAGTAATAATTATAGGTAAAATCAGTGAAAAAGTTGACAAGAAATTAAAATCATCTTGCATAATAATCACCGTCGTGTACATTTTAATAATCCGATGTCAGTATCTCTTACAGGAATCCCATAGATGAACCCTTTTAAATTAATGTCAATCACTCCCCAACGTCTTAGAATTATGCAGTTTAGAGATTCTTTAGCGTGCTATACGCCTTTGTTTATTTTTCTACCAAAAGGATCTTGAATTCACCTTGGATGACTAAGAAATGCACGTTAGATATAATATAAATAAAATATTAAAGTAGAATATTAAAGAAGATTTATTTCCGTGATTTATTTGTAATAAATAAGGGTACATGAATGAATATGAGAAAGTCGCATGAATATGGATAACTATAAGAACGTCACCATAAATTTTATTCCTAAAGGTTAGTTTTCCTGAAACTTAAAGAGGGCGCCACCGTAGTCGAAACGAGTTTCATTTTGTTTCGATTCTCACAGTCTTGAATTAGCTTCAGAAGGAGTAACGTCAGAGTAATGCGGGAGAGTGCACGTACGGAGGCTTGATAATCAGCGGTAAGTGTGACTTGTGGATGAATTTGAAATAATTTTCGTAAATGGATACCGTAATGCATTCTGGTTGAGTCATTAAATGATATCCGGTTAATTAACTATAACACACGTTGGTATGAATTATTCTATAGCATCGCGGATGCAACGAGGTCTTCAACGTTCGTACAGCTAGTTCCAAAAAAAACTTACCACCTAAGCCGCAACCCGCAGAACAGGCAGTGAATTTCCTCCGTGCGAGCCTTAAGAAGTGAGAGAGAGAGAGAGAGAGGAAAAACATGGAGGAGATAGTCTGCTTCTGTCCTGGCTCCGCTTGCAGAGTTGAAATGGATTTATTTGCATTATTGATATTGCAAAGATTTATTAGTATCCTTAGTTTGGTGGCATTGGCGTAGCAGAATAGTATTATAACAATATGGATGTTGTAATGCAAGAATTCAGTTATTATAAAATGGTTATTACAAATCAGTACATATTCTAGCTTTGCTTCTCGCACCGAGGGAACCATCGCACACGAGGTCCCGTTATTCCTAGGAAACCGAGGCAAACCCCCTTCCCCTCATAAAATTCGAGTCTGAGACGAAAGGCACAAGCAGGACGAAGGAAATTTTTGCAAAATCTGCCTCTGAGCCGCTCTGAGCTTTTAGGACTGAGATGGGAGGAGGAAAATTTCCGCGCAGTTTGAATCAGTGTCGGACCCAAAATGTATAGACCTCGAATTCGACGCCTTCGTTTGCAAAACTCTGCGGTTATAATGGGTCGTATTATATATTATAATAGTAGATAATATTATACATCGTTCAAGAGAAGAGTTATTAGCCTTTAAAATTATATACCTAAGGAGTCCATATCGATCACCTGTTTTATCACAGCCTGTGTGAATGCAATCTACACAAGTAAAGTAAGGCGAACTCATGGCCATATCTATGCTATTACTTTAAATACATAAAAAATCTATAAGTAAATATGTAGTATGAAGTCTTGAGGCATTCTCTGCGTATTTTAAATAAATTTTGTTTCATTTGATAAGCATCAAAATTAAAACTCGATCGGTAAAAAATCAGTAGATTTTATCATCTATGCAGTTGGTATTTTTAATACACCGTCCAAATCAATTGATAGAAAATGTGCTAGGATCGATTTTCCTGAATTAATAAAGATGACGGATACGAGACAACCATCTTTCACATTAATTTTGAATCCAAAATGAATTTTTTTGGTGTCATTGAAGTGTGAATCGAATAAACGTGATTTCTTCTGTGGATTCCTCTTGAAATGGTTGCAGTCACAAACCATTACGTTCTTAAACGTTCTTCTCTCGTATTTATCAAGTTCTAAAATACACAAAAAGATAGGGCGAATGAGGTTTTGTCATAATGCTCATTGAATGCTACTGTAAGCTATGAATGTAAAATTTTCAATTAATTTTGAATGCATACAAAACTACTTGCATTGTTTATATTTCAACTGTTTATTATTATCACGTTTACAATTATTATAATGTAGAAAACGTTAAAAATACGCGAAATAATAGGGACTTAGTGAAATAGTTTTAGGGCCTTTTTACCTGTAATTCCAACCCTATAAGTATCACACGGGGATAGAAGCACATATAAGGCTCATGTTGAAATTTTGCTCCCCTCGGTTGATGGCTGGCCCTACGTAACTCTCATATTTTTCGACAGAATTTTAATGATTGAGATGAATGGGCGGTGGTTTGGTATGAATAGTCTATCTACATATTTATCGCTCGGTGATACTGAAAATATTCCTTCGTATTTAAAATGTATGGCTATGAGAAACTTTTCATCTCTCCACATTCCATGACAAATTTGAAAAGCAAGATAGAGGAGTGATTGGAAGAAGTGGTTAAAGCAATGAGTTCACCAGGACTTCAAAAGGGGGCCTGCTTTGATAGAGATAGGGAAGTGAGAAACGACGGCAACAGTAATACATACACTCACATGAATTTAACAACCGAAAGTGTAAGAGGTATGTTAATTCCAGATTTTTTGATAAATCACAATAGATAATGGCATTTCTTGCGTTCCTCGTTGACCAATTGGTTACTTTGAGTAGGAGCAACGACCTCTTTTAAAAGTATAACCCACTCACTCACCTTCTCAATTTTCTCATCCAACATATATTTTTTCCGTTTATGACAGCCTCCAGAGAAACTACTCATTTATCCAATTTAAGTAATATCTTAGTCAAACATGGTTAACATTCAAATATACAGGATATAACGCCCATGGCTTATCATACTTTCAGAAATTTCCTTCTGATGCATTAGTAATTCCCAGGATCTCGGAAATTGTATACAATAGCGATGTTCAATGTATCGTACCAATATTTTAATTCTATAAGAAAGTTCGAGTAGTTTACTAAGCCAGAACCTAAACCATCTTCTTATCAGCAATTTATTTTGGAAAGAGAGTTCGGTTTTTTCAAACCGATAAAAATTGCTAACATTGGTATTACTATCTATGCAAGCCAATGGTTTATTCTAAATCTTACCTAACTTTAGAGATGTAATTTATCTGTAATCGGCGTATAAACTTCAAGTTTCTGCGACACTGAATATGCGGAGTATCTAAAATTCCATATTTACGTTTCAATTCATATTTTAGTGACATGATAATAGAAACTTTAGTCGATGTAGTAAGATCATCTTCAACGCTCTATCTATTTTGTATCATAGATGTTATAAGAGAAGTGAAACGATTTGGTTCTCGTAAGCGTAAGGAATAAATATTAGATGGCGTTTCTCTAGTTCATTGTTCATTTCTCAAGTTATTTCAAACTGCGAAATATTTAGCTCAATGTAGGGACAAAATAAAGCATAAAAAACAATTTATATAAATAAAGTAAACAATCATTGACGAAGAGCTTGATTGATATAAGTTGACGATAGGCAGCATTACTTATTTTTTCATTTTTGTTATTGCATTAGTTATTTAGTATAATCTAATACAGTTTATACCATTCACTTTAAAAGCAGAATATAGAGATACTAATTCTGATATGATGCACCCATACATTGTCAACTTTATGTTATCGTTCAGATTTTCCGAAGGTCCTATTTTAACTGGAATGATCTTCCTTGCATTACTATTTAAAAATACTATAAAAAAATTTAAAAAACTTCTTCGCAGAGTTCGTAGAGAATTATGATGTGCCTAGGATGAGGGTGTTACGAAGGTCCTTGAAGTGAATATTGGAGTAATGGATTACATATAGAACCAAGAATATTTTAACAGCTAACGTATGAATCATGAGAATTAGAGGAATATTCTCATGTAAGTACGGTTACCATCCGTTAGTTTCTATTTTTAACGTATTTAACGTATCATTAGTCTCACTTTCACCTAGCGCATAGTTCTGAAAATCATTTCAGTATAACAATGGAAATCGTGTTGTGGGTGTTTTCACACCCCCTGACATACGTCATCCGGCGGATCGCGGGGTATTAATGTAAATATAAATAAACCAAATGTCAACATGTAAACCTGCAATATGCAAGTATACAAAAACCTGGTATTTATCTGCAATATGCAAATCAGTCTTAAGGTTCTGATTTGCCATACTAACTGTTGTTTCTTAACCATCTGGATTCCTTGCAAGAAGTCCTGAAAGGTCGTCTACCTCAAAAATAGAGTTGAATATCTTCATTCCCTAAGGGAATACCCGCGGCGAAGATTACAAATCGCGGATCCACCATTTCCCACCTTACTTGTGATCGGTCGCCGCCACCATACCCTAACCTTGGATACCTGCTCAGCAGGGGTGCGGTCGGTAATCCTCATTAGCGCTTTCAAATTCGCTACCCCGGATACATACGACCATCCACAATATGCCGAAAAGGGGGTTTTCTTTCTCAGAGAGGAGTTCACCTTCATCCATCGGCCGTTTTATGGTTCCTTTGAGAAAATAGATAATACCTTTCGATGGACGAAACAAAAGAAAAAGAAACAACAAAGGAATGAATAGGGGATACTCCTAGGGCCAGAGTGGAGGTCCTCCGCTCTCTCTGAAAGACTCAGTAAAACTTCAGACGGGAATTTGTCAGAAACAGCCAAATCTCATCTCAAAATCATAATGCTTCATCTAATACAATCATCACGAATGCCTGATGGAAGTAAGAACAGAATGTTGATGCATATATTCTGAATTACCTAATGCTCTGTTAATTGTAGTATCAAGCAAATTTTATACCTCTCTGTATTGCAGAATAATTCAACTGCGAAGAAATCGAGTCAAAATTTGCAGCACGGGACAAGAAAGAGATTTAGCATCAGATAAAAGTTGGGACATCATAATTTTGCAAGGAACATGAACTTGATTTAATTAAAGGGATGGTTTTTCTGGGACTGGCAATGAACAATATGTTCGGAAAAGTGTTACGAAATGCGTTACGTTAATTTCGTCGTAAATTAATTTTTTATTCGATACGTGAAAAAAAATTGTAGTCCTCAGTATTTAAATTAAGAGTGCTACTATTCTAATACCTATGTTATTTTCTAAAATATTAAATTAGCAATTTGAATTTTAAACAATTACCTTAGAAAATGATGATAGCACACCAATTAATATTTTACTTTCTATCAATTGATTTGGTGGTATTTAAAATTTTTGTAATATTTGATGTAATTATCTGATGTAGTTGATCGTAATTTACTTGGTTTACTTTATTGTAATATGTTTTGGGTCTAATTTTCAGAGCTCTCTACCAGGTTGACTTAAAATGATTCTTTCTCAGTGTATTCGTCCAGATAAAGTTTCTTTTCATCTTTGCTTTCCTCAGTAGGTATAGAAGTTTTTTCATACTCCCCTTTTCGATAGCATTTTTCTGCAACATAAATTAGTTTACATACAGTTGATTGTGTTCTTATTCCTAATTATTCTTTATCTCCTTGCAGAGTTTTCGTTCATCTTTCTATTTAAGTCATAGTCGTGAATTTCCTCTAAATAAATTTAAAAGTTCTTCCTGTAGGCGTCAAGAGCATAAAAAACGTAATAATATAATCCTTTTTAATCTTGCAATGACATAATTTTTTATTGGATAATTGAAGCAGCTAAATTAAGTTTACCCGATGCCTACAGAAAAAGGTGAATTACGCAGAAATTTCAGGCCGAAATAAGGAGATCCGATTTCCATTCATTTTTTTAATACTATGCTGCTGACATAGTAAAAATTAACACTAAATTTAAACTAGATTTCATGCTAATAAAGACGGTACAAATACGTTCAACGCGTTTCACAACGGTTTAAAAAGGCGCCGTCAGAATTCTCCTCCTTCCAAGAGCCAATAGAATGCGTGGAAAACTCTAGACTCGCTCTCATCGAGCTTCACGTCTGTTATGCGGGTTGCGGCTTAGGTGGTAAGTTTTTTTTGGAACTAGCTGTACATTAGGGAAAGAGTTTAATATTGTGTTAGTGTGTCCCCAATAATGCCTTTCTGCTCTTCCGTGATTTTTCACTCCTTTCGTAGGATTTTATCGTTCTTGCATTGTCTGCACGTATTCGTAATAGGATGAAATTCTGTGCGACCATAGCATTTGTTTAAGTGTCCTTTATAAAAAAGTGGGTAAAATTATGAAACACATCTCTCTAATGAATAATTATATCAACCTCAAGTGAAATTGTTAATCTCTTTTGCAAAACATTTATTCCCAAATTAATATTTAGCGATTTCGAATTTACGGGTGCAGTACATTTTGGCGCGAATCTGTTTTGGTGGAGGCCATTTTGGCGCGGTTTTCGGCGGTTAAGATGTATTAGCAAGATTTAATGGAAATACCTTTACTTTTTAATTAAGAACTATCTTAAATTTATCATGATAAATTTAATTTTATAATATATAGGTTATATATTTAGGTTCACTATATCGCTAACATATAGTTAAAGTATATAGGTTCACTTTCCCTTTTTTCACAGGGCGTTCCCGAAGTTGCTGTGGAGTAACATCACGGACGCAACCGATTCAGATCCGTCGAACACAGTCATCTCAGCGGCATACGTGCAAATCATAGGTTTTCTCAGGTCTAATAAATAATTTTAATAGTGTATTAAATTTTGATTTACCATGCCATGACTGAATGCCAATAGATAATTGTTTTATGGTATGTAACAAAGCTAATCCATTAAATACCCATGAATGTGTTTTTTTCAGGCCCATCCATTTTTCGCATTTCAAACGGTTTTCAGTAGTGATGTATTATGCACGACTGTTATTTTTCACAATCAAATAGTACAAATAGAACTATTTATTGTGATAAGGTTTAAGAAGGTATTGCTTATCGTCCGTGGTTAATTTTAATTTAAGATTTTATAATTGTATACGTTTATTTGAAACAGTAGGTGTATGCTATTACATTTAATATACCAATGGTGATTAATTTCTTTTCAGGAATACTCATCTTTGAATTTCTTTTTCAACAGGTTGAGGAACATGGCTCGTTGTTGTTGTTGCTTTCGCTGTTGTTTCGATCGTTGATTTCGGTACTCTTCCGTTTCCGTGATGTTGGGTTGCATTTCAAATGCAGGAGGAAACTGGGTGTTCCTCTACACCTAATGTCATGGCAGGGGCACCATCTCACACATATATCACAGCGAATTACTTGCAAACATACCTCTAGATTTAGTGTGTTTAATTAGTCATATTACAATTTGTTTTAATACTCACTTTTTTACATTATTAACCATTGTGATTCTTAAATTGTGATGTGGTGTTTAATATTGCTCATTAATATAATATCCATGCATGTATTTTTTCCAGGGCTTATAATTTGAAGTTTTTTCCACAGGTTCGGACAGGATTTATCCTGTAACGTAGAATGCGCGCGGAATATCGTTGCTGGTAGGTCGATCTCTAAGTGAGTGAGTTCGTTTTTCTCGAGTTTGCGTAAGACGTAAGCGATTTACGTCTCAGGAGGTAGGTAATTTTTCGCGAATCGTAGTTTATCGTTAGGGCTTAGCGGAAATCGTGTCCGTTAGGGTAATGTGCCATAGATGCGAATAATTTACTACTTTAGTGCGTTAGCTCGTATCGCTAAGACCGAGACGATTCTTCGGTCAATCGTGTGCTTTTTGTATGAATATGATGGAAATTGTTGGGGTCTGGTTTTACTTATGGTGTGCTTGCTACCTATGGTGTGTTTGCTATGATGTGTGATTGATTGCGGCAAGTGCACTTGCATGAGCGGCTGATTGTGTATAACACCTTTCCTGGTAGTTAGATTCCTTATTTGTATTTAGACCTTTTTGAACTTACGGTTGTGGTGGTGGGTTGATTGTGTGGTAGGTAAAATCGGATCCCCAGTCCAATTTCCATCCAAATAAGTTTAATGCTAAATGAAAACCGTAGGGAGTTAGTATTTTCTCAGCGGATTAGTAGTAGAAAGAGATGATATTCGTAAGTTCTCCGTTCATAGATTCGGAATGCGTCTTAGATTACGGTGGTCGTAGAGTAAACCAGCAATCGATATTCGATACGTTGGGTTCAATTCGGAGCCTTTCGCTGCGTTCGTTAAATCTTCGAACCATTATTTAGATTAATTACCATATCCCTTTTTCGTATTTCATAAGGTTTTCAGTTTTGATGTACTATGTTCGACTGTTTCTTTTCCCCATTATATTCTATGCATAGAAGTATGTACTGTGTTAAGGATTTAGAAAGGTAGATTGCGTTATGTTCGAATTTGCATTTAAGTTTAAGGTAACCTTTTTTATGTATATATATGAAAGGGTGCTTGTATGCTATTACATTTAATATACCAATGGTTATTAATTTCTTTTCAGGAATACTCATCTTTGAATTTCTTTTTCAACAGGTTGAGGAACATGGCTCGTTGTTGTTGTTGTTGTTGCTTTCGCTGTTGTTTCGATCGTTGATTTCGGTACTCTTCCATTTCCGTGATGTTGGGTTGCATTTCAAATGCAGGAGGATATGGGGTCTTCCTCTACGCCTAACGTCATTTGGGGGCCAACGTCAGGTAGTTTTCGGTTTGGTTCGATTCCGCTTCGCGTCCTCTAAGTATTTGAGGGTTTAAGAAATGCCTTAACGGTCTTAAACCCGATGATGATACAATCCTTACCTAACACCTCCGCGCGGTAGAGGACGGGCAACGTGTACGTGTGTATACGGCTAAGTTAGGGAGGTGCCGAAGGGATACCGGTATGTGTATCCACACTCCATGTCTTCTAATGGAGGAGAGGGCATTCTGTTGTCCTGGGGTCGACAAATGGATCCCGAATTCGGTAGGTCCATAGGCAGATGGGTAGATATAGGGTGCGTGTTAGAGTCAATATCTTAGCAGTCAGAGTAGAAACCGATTCTTTAGAGCATTAGCTGGCCGTGTAGTGTTGTTGGTTCGTTTCGTCCTTCCTCTGCAGAGGGAGTTCCCGAGGTTCCTGTGGAGTTACATCACGGACACAACCAATTCAGATCCTTCACACACAGACATCACAGCGACACATGCTTCACGTTGGTTCAATTAATAAAAGTGTATTAAATCTCCCATGCCATTACTTAGTGACATTGGAAATGGGGGTTTGTGAATGTCTATCTTGAAAGGAAAATGTATGTGTGTGTGCGCGAATTTGTATACTTTATTGTCATTGTATTACCTTGTTTATATTATGGTTGTCCTAATTGAATTTCTCTGAATTGTTACAGAATCTTTCAGGTATTATATATGTTATATTTCTATATTGTTCAATTTGATTTATGTGCATAAAAAATTATGAACTGCCTTTGGGAGGTTTTAGAGGGGTTTCCCTCTCAGCATAGGGCAAATGTCAGGCAGACTGGCCTTGTGGCCCCCCTCTAAAGATTAAATAAAGATATTAACAATAATTGAATGGCCTTTATATGTTCTTATTTATCCTACATACCATACCTAATGAAGCCAGTGAAAAAGGTATATTTGGTATCTAATATGCTAATGTTGGTGTATCATAAACTTGATCAGATAAAAAAAGTATTGCTTTTGTCAGATTCTCGTGAATTTGCAAGAAAATTCATATTGAGACTTACAAGGAGACTACACACCGTCGGACTCGATTTTAGTGGTAAGACTCGGTAATTTGATAGATATCTAGTCAAGATTGACGAATCACCCCCAAAGTTGGGTTTTATGAGCGATAGTTTTCACGGAAAATGAACTTAAAGTTTACGAAAAATTGTCAGGTAGGCTATAAAGCTAAGCGTAGCGACCTTCGTGATTCGAACGTTTGGCGCAGTGGTATGGTATCCGCTTCCAAAGTCCTTTTGGTCGGGTTCGAGCCCTCATGCGGGAAAATTTCTTTTCTCTTTTTTTCTTTTACATACTCTGTCATAATCTTAATCTATGTCTGTTTTTTTCTTTTGGTGGATTTTGAACTTATTTTCCAAAAGTTAGAGTATTTCTCTGCTGTGAGTCACCCGTTTCTTCAAATTATGCGCAAATACTTATGCATTTATTATCTGAAAACTACAATACTAGAGAGAGAACGCAGAGGACTATTTCAAATATCTCCTACATCCAGCTGCTCGCTCTAACGGCAACTTTTATTCCAATACCCGACTTACATTTACCAATTCTGAACTCTGAACACATTGGTTTAAATATAGAAGCCGACAACTGATTGATTAAAGTAAAGATTTTATTTCGCGCATTCAGAATTCATTCCTTAATAAAGAAGAAAACAGATATAGGTTAAGATTATGACAGAGTACGTAAAAGAAAAAAAGAGAAAAAAGAAATTTTCCCGCATGAGGGCTCGAACCCGACCAAAAGGACTTTGGAAGCGGATACCATACCACTGCGCCAAA
Source organism: Pachydiplax longipennis (assembly GCA_036926295.1). Taxonomy (NCBI): domain Eukaryota; kingdom Metazoa; phylum Arthropoda; class Insecta; order Odonata; family Libellulidae; genus Pachydiplax; species Pachydiplax longipennis. The sequence continues at coordinate 2,571,317 of JAVFKF010000011.1, read as the reverse complement.
CGTTCGAATCACGAAGGTCGCTACGCTTAGCTTTATAGCCTACCTGACAATTTTTCGTAAACTTTAAGTTCATTTTCCGTGAAAACTATCGCTCATAAAACCCAACTTTGGGGGTGATTCGTCAATCTTGATTCGATATCTATCAAATTACCGAGTCTTACCACTTAAATCGCGTCCGACGGTGTGTAGTCTCCTTGTTAGATAAACTTGAGTAAAATAAATATCAGGATATATATCTATATGTAGATTCTATTTTGTAAAAGTTAGATTGAATTTAATGTTTTGATGATTAATGTTAATGTTTTTTTATATAGCGTGTTATTTTCCACCCTTTTTGGGCAAAAACAGCCTTCTTGTAAGATTTTTAAAATTTTGAGCTAATTATGACTTTATTACGGCGATAACTTGCTTATTTCAGATGTTGAAGTTGATATTGTGGTTACATTCAGACACTCACCCTAGATGGCTTTTGTGGAAAATGCAATCTGCCAATATGTTTAAGATCAGTGTTTTGATTCTCTGCCCTTCATTTTTTTGCCTTTTGATTTATTTTTGGTAGACGTGCTTGGGTGAAAACTCTTTTGCAAGAGATTACATTTTGGTAAAAACTGAAGATAGATTTCATAATCTAATAATTATATTTGTTTCTATAGTAGGTATCTTAAAGGAAAAATAAGAAGATTTAGAGGCCTAGTGATGCCAAGTGGTGCAATGAACTAACAGACTGTGAATTTTACTTTACCACAAAGAATGTTAAAATATTTTATATACTTATTTATTAGTTAGTCTTACATTGCTCAACTCCAGAATTTTAAGAGAAGTTTTGTTTCTACCCTTAACAACTAAGTGTGAAGCTACTTTCAATTGACCTTTTTTTGATTAGTTTAATATATACAATATGGCAGTATTTTCATTCACTATGCCAAGAGAGGCTGCAATCATTTGGATGATGCTTTTATGTTTCATGCTGCCTACATTCAAATACTTAAACATCAATCTTTTATATGAGAAAAGTGGTTTATTCACTAACCGAACTGAAAGAGAACCTTTTCCTCTTTATTTTATTTAGCATCATTAGCAAGAATCAGGAGGAAATTATTTGAAATGGCTTCACAGAATGCCCAAAAAAAGTCGAATTTTGGTTTGGAGGCTTCACATTTCTCACCTCTGCTCAGTACTGAATATTTAATTTTAACCTAACTTGATTCATTAAAAATTATGACTGATATCTGTAGCATTACCGAAAATTGCATTGAATCATCTTCAGATTCATTGTACTGATGTTAGGATATACTGTGATTATCAGTATGAATCGGATATTGGAATGTAAGTAGCACCATAATTTTAAGAAAGAATGAAAATAAATGATTAGGAATCAAATGATTAAAGCTTTGGAAGTTTTAAATATTCCAATTAGCAAATTTAGTAATACTTAATACAGTATATTAATAGCCTTTCTTGCCTTGAATGAATATACTTTTTTCATGTTATACATTTCATCCTTGATTTGGAAAATTTTTCTTACATCGCGCTGGATACCTCTTCTTTTGGGCAATTTAATGCTTTAGTTGGAAGATTTTTCAAATGGTGGACTGAATGTTTTGTTTTCTTCTCTACTTTGAGCATTTCCTCAACATAATCTTTTCCACAAATTCCACGTTCTTGTTATCCTATTGTCCGCCCCCAATTCTTCAATACAATGCTTCTGACTACCTTGTAACTTGAAGATGACATTTATTCATTGAAGCCTGGTTATGATTCCATGTTTAGTGTGGTATTTTGCAGAGTTTTATTTGTAATTAACTAGGAACTAGTTTTCTCAATAGAAATTAGTTAGTTTCTTATTTCTGCCATATGTATAATTTTGTCATCCTTCCAGCTCATAAACTCAGTTTTTAGTCTAATCTGTTATGCATAATATGAGTAAAGGGGAATTTGGGAATGAGCAGTATATGATACATAATTTGATTCCAAGATAATATGGTATGGTTATGATTGGAAATATATGGTTAACTAAAATGAGGAAATGAAGAAAGAATTATAAGGTGAGGTCTCAAATAGAAATTATTCAATGTATGATTTCAAACAGAAAACAGTTCTTTATTTGAAGAGAAACACAGCAAGATATATTTGAGCAAGAATGGTACCGTCTACATTAATCTTAACAATACATATATTGATAAACATGATTGGTTTAAAAACAGTAAGGAATAAAAAACTTGTGGTAACTGATAGAATCTCTCCATTGCTTCAAATGCCTTTAGTATTAAATTAATACTTCTTCATTGCTATTTAGATTTCAATGAATGGTTTGGACACCCTTATAACCAGTGTTTCCCAAACGTTTTAGAGCCACCGCCTCCTTGGATCCGTAAACCTGTAGTCAACACCCCCAAGTGGTAACTTTAAAATAATAATCAGAATCATAGACAAGGAACATTGTAATAATTAAATTGAAAACAATGACTAAGAGATAAGGTGACTTATAATCCAACAAATATTTAGTTTTCGTAACACATTTATGCAAAAGGCTTGATGATCAATAAAAAGAACTTGGATAAGAATTTAATCCTTAAATAAAAATAAATTATCAAAGCAAATAACATTAAGAAAAATTTTTTCAAGAAGTTGACACATCATATCCTTAATTAGATTAGGCAAATATATAACATTAACATTTTCAATTTATAGAAATAAGATAACCAACCATGTTTTGTTAAAATTAGTAAAGCAATTAAGTGACTATTTGAATGGGAGGGCTTGGTGGGCTTGGTGTCATGGTACCATTTTTCCAACGCCCAGTTTAATATCAATTAGCAGGAGTCTAGGAATCACTGCGTTCACAAACCTGAAGTCTTTTTCTCTGCTTGGAAATTAGTTGAATAACTGCGCTAAAACCACGTTCCACCAAATACAAAGTCGGAAAAGCAAGAAGGAGTTTTTTAACCACTGTCCATAATGCAGGATATCAGTCCGAAACCTCCTTCTGTAACCAAAACTGTTGATAATTTATTTCAAATTTTTGTTTCAATTCATTGTCATGTTTAGTCAAATCAATTCTTCCACTAACACTCCAACCTTCTCAATATATACAAGCAGATTTTTAACCCAGGCTGGTATCTCCAACAAAAGAAGATTCTCAAATCGCTCCAACATATTATCATCCAGGGTGGCTAAATGGTCACAAAAGACTCAAATCATCATCATATATTCCAGCTTGCACTTCTAGTTCAAGGAAGGAAGGAAATTGATGAAGCTTGGAGCGACCCTTGTTGCACTTAAATAAAAGCAACTTAGAAAAATAAATAGTCACCACAGATTTTGACTTTATAATTTTTGTATCATTTCCTTGCAATTTTAAATTCATTTCGTTAAACTTTGCAAACAAGTCAGGTTAAAATGCAACAACTCCTAGTCTCTTTAAGGATTTTGCTGAGAATAGCATCTTTATCCTCAAAACACTGCACGAAAGTGTCATAATGATTATAAAAGTGCCTTAAACAATAGCCTTTTGATACCCAGCATACTTCTGTGTGTAATAATAAACGTTTAAAATTTTCATCTTTCTCATCACACAACTTGGAAGAGTCGATCATTAAGAGCATGGGCTTTGATTTTGTTAACTGCTGTAATTACAATGTTTAAGGACTTATGAATGCAATCACTCAGTTTTTTAGCCACTAAATGTTGTCGGTGAATGACACAATGAATAGCAAAGACATTTGGTACATATTTTCTTAAGTAGGCAATACAACCATGATGACGACCAGTCATTGACGGAGCTCTGTCTGCCGCAATAGCAAGTATGTTAGAAAGTGGAATCATTTGAAAACACCCTTTTGCATATTAAGTATATAGGCAGGTACTTATTTGAAGGTGACTCTATAAATCCATACTTAAGATAATCCACATTATACTGTCTACATTTCTTCTTTGATGAGTTAATTCCTGCCATTCTGTTTATACAACAAGGGTTTAAATATAAAATTTTGTTAAAATAAAATAAGTTAAATTAAGATTATTATTGCATAAATATAAATTAATGGATTATTAATAAAATAGAGTACGGGTATGTGTTAATGATAAGACGTGGATTTGATCTTTAAGTGGTTGCTTTTTAAAATAAAATTACTTATAACCAAATGAAAAACATGAAAACATAATATTTATATGCTGGCGGCATAATTTCAAACATACATAAGCAAGGCTGAATATATGCAAACCTGGTATAGAACTGGATTTATATACACATTATTTTGATCTGGAACGGTAGTTGTTTTACTTCTGGTAAACCAAAAATATTATTAGAGTTTATTTATTTTAGATAAATATTGTCATTTCATATCCAAATGCAAAACATTTATCATGCATGCAAGATTTCGAAAGTTGTGCGTAGGGAGTTTTTGCCGGAGGTCTGCACAGGCACCTATGTCTGACAAAGTAAGTTCCTTCTAGAATTCAATTTATATTACTGGTCAAGTCAGTTGAGGGCGAACTAATATTTCTTTGGCTCCTATTCTGTCGTTATGAATCATATTAGTTCATGCAATTCCCTAAATTCTATTAATAAGAAAAGCAGTTCAAGGGACATGCAGCGAAATTAGCATTGATTCAATTTTTGGTTGCTTGTGTTTGTGTTGATTCAACTAAAGCTTTTTCTGTAGCAAGGCCACCTTTTCATTTGATGATATATCATTAAGAATAATTTGGGAAGAAGTATGTTTACTACTTAATTTACTCTTGAAGACAAATTATGTCCACAGTGTTTTTTAATTGAAAGAATTATTGTGAATATGACCCATTTTTTGAGAAAAGCTATGGTCCAAGGAAATGCATAATATCAGCAAAACCATAACTTAGATCCATAAAGTGAGAATATATTGAATTGATTTCCAGCCGGCAAAGGGGAAATTTAATCGTATATGCACCAAGTATGAGAGAAATGGTACTCGTTTTGAAAAACCTATTACCATTTCATGAAAACATAACAATATACTGGCCGTTTATTATTGTGATATACTTTGCCATCAAAAATAATTATAGCTAATATTATATAATAGTACTATAACTAGAATGATATGATGCGATGATTAAAAAATTACTTACCAATACAGTCTTGATAATATCGTTGGAACCGACTTGTTTTGAAAATGGTTATTCAGGTAATATTTTATGTAAAACAACCAAATCTTACTATTGGATGACCTAATAGTAAGATTTGGTCGATATACATAATTTATTTACCATTTTGATTTATAAATCTGTTTCTGTAAACACTCAGGAAAAATTTATCCTCTTATAAGTTCTACAATGTAAAATGAGAATTTTGGCTTCTCTGTAACCTAATGAGTGAAGTATAAAAGATATTGATGAAAATCTAACATGCAAGCTTTCTTAAGGCTGACTTAATGTCATAAAAATAACCTGTAGTATCTTGGTGAATATTTACACTGAAGAGAATAGTACCTCAGTGTTATAGGTATTTCATATAATCATCTGCTCTAAGATTTTGAAAAAGTTTTCATCAGTGTCCTTTATAAATGCTGTACTATTTAAAAAGGTCTGCTCTTACTGAAGAATGCCTTTACAGATTCCAAGCAGTTGAAAATAACCAAGTGCATAGCTAATAATGAATTGTTTATTCATGTAAATTATTAACATTATAACATGAAAGTGAAATTTAGAGTGATAAGAGAATTAGTGTTTCCATAAAATAAAGATTTTCTTTAGTGATGAAACATAACTTAGAACTGATGAGTAATGATCACCTGATGATGAAGATTACTTGCTGAAACCTGGTTGTGTTACCTCAATAAAAATATGGAAGAAATACAATAACTCTCTTCATTCTATGCATTGGATTTCCTTAATACCTTGCAACTGGTTTACATTTATATAAGTTAAAGTTTGGACTTTCTGTCTTTTCTATTTATTCATGCACCTTCTCTGTACCATTATCTCAAATGATCGAAAGCTGTTTATGCAGAAAAGCAAGCAAGCAATTCATCAAACTGTGTGCTGTGCAAATGCAGCACTATTGCATGGTTATTTTAAATTCCCCTTTCTTTGAAAATCCAAAATGTGAACAGTTGTAATATGTTTGGAAGTACCCATATGTTGTTAAAGATATTTACCTTGGACGAAAGATGCTCTTGTAACCTAATTACCTCTTCTACAGCTCTAGTACTTTGAAGCCAATAATTCTCTTGATCTGGTTTGGAAATCAATTCTTAAGAAAGATTTTATTTTCAATTAGGAGTTAGTAGTACTTCAACTTAAGTTTAACACAGTTATATAGATATTCTCTAAAACGTAAACTATCGCAATTTCCATTGAATCATTCTTCGATGTTTGATACTGACTATCAACAGAAAGAGGGAAAAAGGAGCAACAAAATATAAGTTATTAATATGAAATATCAAGATAGAATAGTAATAATTATAGGTAAAATCAGTGAAAAAGTTGACAAGAAATTAAAATCATCTTGCATAATAATCACCGTCGTGTACATTTTAATAATCCGATGTCAGTATCTCTTACAGGAATCCCATAGATGAACCCTTTTAAATTAATGTCAATCACTCCCCAACGTCTTAGAATTATGCAGTTTAGAGATTCTTTAGCGTGCTATACGCCTTTGTTTATTTTTCTACCAAAAGGATCTTGAATTCACCTTGGATGACTAAGAAATGCACGTTAGATATAATATAAATAAAATTTTAAAGTAGAATATTAAAGAAGATTTATTTCCGTGATTTATTTGTAATAAATAAGGGTACATGAATGAATATGAGAAAGTCGCATGAATATGGATAACTATAAGAACGTCACCATAAATTTTATTCCTATAGGTTAGTTTTCCTGAAACTTAAAGAGGGCGCCACCGTAGTCGAAACGAGTTTCATTTTGTTTCGATTCTCACAGTCTTGAATTAGCTTCAGAAGGAGTAACGTCAGAGTAATGCGGGAGAGTGCACGTACGGAGGCTTGATAATCAGCGGTAAGTGTGACTTGTGGATGAATTTGAAATAATTTTCGTAAATGGATACCGTAATGCATTCTGGTTGAGTCATTAAATGATATCCGGTTAATTAACTATAACACACGTTGGTATGAATTATTCTATAGCATCGCGGATGCAACGAGGTCTTCAACGTTCGTACATTAGGGAAAGAGTTTAATATTGTGTTAGTGTGTCCCCAATAATGCCTTTCTGCTCTTCCGTGATTTTTCACTCCTTTCGTAGGATTTTATCGTTCTTGCATTGTCTGCACGTATTCGTAATAGGATGAAATTCTGTGCGACCATAGCATTTGTTTAAGTGTCCTTTATAAAAAAGTGGGTAAAATTATGAAACACATCTCTCTAATGAATAATTATATCAACCTCAAGTGAAATTGTTAATCTCTTTTGCAAAACATTTATTCCCAAATTAATATTTAGCGATTTCGAATTTACGGGTGCAGTACATTTTGGCGCGAATCTGTTTTGGTGGAGGCCATTTTGGCGCGGTTTTCGGCGGTTAAGATGTATTAGCAAGATTTAATGGAAATACCTTTACTTTTTAATTAAGAACTATCTTAAATTTATCATGATAAATTTAATTTTATAATATATAGGTTATATATATAGGTTCACTATATCGCTAACATATAGTTAAAGTATATAGGTTCACTTTCCCTTTTTTCACAGGGCGTTCCCGAAGTTGCTGTGGAGTAACATCACGGACGCAACCGATTCAGATCCGTCGAACACAGTCATCTCAGCGGCATACGTGCAAATCATAGGTTTTCTCAGGTCTAATAAATAATTTTAATAGTGTATTAAATTTTGATTTACCATGCCATGACTGAATGCCAATAGATAATTGTTTTATGGTATGTAACAAAGCTAATCCATTAAATACCCATGAATGTGTTTTTTTCAGGCCCATCCATTTTTCGCATTTCAAACGGTTTTCAGTAGTGATGTATTATGCACGACTGTTATTTTTCACAATCAAATAGTACAAATAGAACTATTTATTGTGATAAGGTTTAAGAAGGTATTGCTTATCGTCCGTGGTTAATTTTAATTTAAGATTTTATAATTGTATACGTTTATTTGAAACAGTAGGTGTATGCTATTACATTTAATATACCAATGGTGATTAATTTCTTTTCAGGAATACTCATCTTTGAATTTCTTTTTCAACAGGTTGAGGAACATGGCTCGTTGTTGTTGTTGCTTTCGCTGTTGTTTCGATCGTTGATTTCGGTACTCTTCCGTTTCCGTGATGTTGGGTTGCATTTCAAATGCAGGAGGAAACTGGGTGTTCCTCTACACCTAATGTCATGGCAGGGGCACCATCTCACACATATATCACAGCGAATTACTTGCAAACATACCTCTAGATTTAGTGTGTTTAATTAGTCATATTACAATTTGTTTTAATACTCACTTTTTTACATTATTAACCATTGTGATTCTTAAATTGTGATGTGGTGTTTAATATTGCTCATTAATATAATATCCATGCATGTATTTTTTCCAGGCCTTATAATTTGAAGTTTTTTCCACAGGTTCGGACAGGATTTATCCTGTAACGTAGAATGCGCGCGGAATATCGTTGCTGGTAGGTCGATCTCTAAGTGAGTGAGTTCGTTTTTCTCGAGTTTGCGTAAGACGTAAGCGATTTACGTCTCAGGAGGTAGGTAATTTTTCGCGAATCGTAGTTTATCGTTAGGGCTTAGCGGAAATCGTGTCCGTTAGGGTAATGTGCCATAGATGCGAATAATTTACTACTTTAGTGCGTTAGCTCGTATCGCTAAGACCGAGACGATTCTTCGGTCAATCGTGTGCTTTTTGTATGAATATGATGGAAATTGTTGGGGTCTGGTTTTACTTATGGTGTGCTTGCTACCTATGGTGTGTTTGCTATGATGTGTGATTGATTGCGGCAAGTGCACTTGCATGAGCGGCTGATTGTGTATAACACCTTTCCTGGTAGTTAGATTCCTTATTTGTATTTAGACCTTTTTGAACTTACGGTTGTGGTGGTGGGTTGATTGTGTGGTAGGTAAAATCGGATCCCCAGTCCAATTTCCATCCAAATAAGTTTAATGCTAAATGAAAACCGTAGGGAATTAGTATTTTCTCAGCGGATTAGTAGTAGAAAGAGATGATATTCGTAAGTTCTCCGTTCATAGATTCGGAATGCGTCTTAGATTACGGTGGTCGTAGAGTAAACCAGCAATCGATATTCGATACGTTGGGTTCAATTCGGAGCCTTTCGCTGCGTTCGTTAAATCTTCGAACCATTATTTAGATTAATTACCATATCCCTTTTTCGTATTTCATAAGGTTTTCAGTTTTGATGTACTATGTTCGACTGTTTCTTTTCCCCATTATATTCTATGCATAGAAGTATGTACTGTGTTAAGGATTTAGAAAGGTAGATTGCGTTATGTTCGAATTTGCATTTAAGTTTAAGGTAACCTTTTTTATGTATATATATGAAAGGGTGCTTGTATGCTATTACATTTAATATACCAATGGTTATTAATTTCTTTTCAGGAATACTCATCTTTGAATTTCTTTTTCAACAGGTTGAGGAACATGGCTCGTTGTTGTTGTTGTTGTTGCTTTCGCTGTTGTTTCGATCGTTGATTTCGGTACTCTTCCATTTCCGTGATGTTGGGTTGCATTTCAAATGCAGGAGGATATGGGGTCTTCCTCTACGCCTAACGTCATTTGGGGGCCAACGTCAGGTAGTTTTCGGTTTGGTTCGATTCCGCTTCGCGTCCTCTAAGTATTTGAGGGTTTAAGAAATGCCTTAACGGTCTTAAACCCGATGATGATACAATCCTTACCTAACACCTCCGCGCGGTAGAGGACGGGCAACGTGTACGTGTGTATACGGCTAAGTTAGGGAGGTGCCGAAGGGATACCGGTATGTGTATCCACACTCCATGTCTTCTAATGGAGGAGAGGGCATTCTGTTGTCCTGGGGTCGACAAATGGATCCCGAATTCGGTAGGTCCATAGGCAGATGGGTAGATATAGGGTGCGTGTTAGAGTCAATATCTTAGCAGTCAGAGTAGAAACCGATTCTTTAGAGCATTAGCTGGCCGTGTAGTGTTGTTGGTTCGTTTCGTCCTTCCTCTGCAGAGGGAGTTCCCGAGGTTCCTGTGGAGTTACATCACGGACACAACCAATTCAGATCCTTCACACACAGACATCACAGAGACACATGCTTCACGTTGGTTCAATTAATAAAAGTGTATTAAATCTCCCATGCCATTACTTAGTGACATTGGAAATGGGGGTTTGTGAATGTCTATCTTGAAAGGAAAATGTATGTGTGTGTGCGCGAATTTGTATACTTTATTGTCATTGTATTACCTTGTTTTTATTATGGTTGTCCTAATTGAATTTCTCTGAATTGTTACAGAATCTTTCAGGTATTATATATGTTATATTTCTATATTGTTCAATTTGATTTATGTGCATAAAAAATTATGAACTGCCTTTGGGAGGTTTTAGAGGGGTTTCCCTCTCAGCATAGGGCAAATGTCAGGCAGACTGGCCTTGTGGCCCCCCTCTAAAGATTAAATAAAGATATTAACAATAATTGAATGGCCTTTATATGTTCTTATTTATCCTACATACCATACCTAATGAAGCCAGTGAAAAAGGTATATTTGGTATCTAATATGCTAATGTTGGTGTATCATAAACTTGATCAGATAAAAAAAGTATTGCTTTTGTCAGATTCTCGTGAATTTGCAAGAAAATTCATATTGAGACTTACAAGGAGACTACACACCGTCGGACGCGATTTTAGTGGTAAGACTCGGTAATTTGATAGATATCTAGTCAAGATTGACGAATCACCCCCAAAGTTGGGTTTTATGAGCGATAGTTTTCACGGAAAATGAACTTAAAGTTTACGAAAAATTGTCAGGTAGGCTATAAAGCTAAGCGTAGCGACCTTCGTGATTCGAACGTTTGGCGCAGTGGTATGGTATCCGCTTCCAAAGTCCCTTTGGTCGGGTTCGAGCCCTCATGCGGGAAAATTTCTTTTCTCTTTTTTTCTTTTACATACTCTGTCATAATCTTAATCTATGTCTGTTTTTTTTCTTTTGGTGGATTTTGAACTTATTTTCCAAAAGTTAGAGTATTTCTCTGCTGTGAGTCACCCGTTTCTTCAAATTATGCGCAAATACTTATGCATTTATTATCTGAAAACTACAATACTAGAGAGAGAACGCAGAGGACTATTTCAAATATCTCCTACATCCAGCTGCTCGCTCTAACGGCAACTTTTATTCCAATACCCGACTTACATTTACCAATTCTGAACTCTGAACACATTGGTTTAAATATAGAAGCCGACAACTGATTGATTAAAGTAAAGATTTTATTTCGCGCATTCAGAATTCATTCCTTAATAAAGAAGAAAACAGATATAGGTTAAGATTATGACAGAGTACGTAAAAGAAAAAAAGAGAAAAAAGAAATTTTCCCGCATGAGGGCTCGAACCCGACCAAAAGGACTTTGGAAGCGGATACCATACCACTGCGCCAAACGTTCGAATCACGAAGGTCGCTACGCTTAGCTTTATAGCCTACCTGACAATTTTTCGTAAACTTTAAGTTCATTTTCCGTGAAAACTATCGCTCATAAAACCCAACTTTGGGGGTGATTCGTCAATCTTGATTCGATATCTATCAAATTACCGAGTCTTACCACTTAAATCGCGTCCGACGGTGTGTAGTCTCCTTGTTAGATAAACTTGAGTAAAATAAATATCAGGATATATATCTATATGTAGATTCTATTTTGTAAAAGTTAGATTGAATTTAATGTTTTGATGATTAATGTTAATGTTTTTTTATATAGCGTGTTATTTTCCACCCTTTTTGGGCAAAAACAGCCTTCTTGTAAGATTTTTAAAATTTTGAGCTAATTATGACTTTATTACGGCGATAACTTGCTTATTTCAGATGTTGAAGTTGATATTGTGGTTACATTCAGACACTCACCCTAGATGGCTTTTGTGGAAAATGCAATCTGCCAATATGTTTAAGATCAGTGTTTTGATTCTCTGCCCTTCATTTTTTTGCCTTTTGATTTATTTTTGGTAGACGTGCTTGGGTGAAAACTCTTTTGCAAGAGATTACATTTTGGTAAAAACTGAAGATAGATTTCATAATCTAATAATTATATTTGTTTCTATAGTAGGTATCTTAAAGGAAAAATAAGAAGATTTAGAGGCCTAGTGATGCCAAGTGGTGCAATGAACTAACAGACTGTGAATTTTACTTTACCACAAAGAATGTTAAAATATTTTATATACTTATTTATTAGTTAGTCTTACATTGCTCAACTCCAGAATTTTAAGAGAAGTTTTGTTTCTACCCTTAACAACTAAGTGTGAAGCTACTTTCAATTGACCTTTTTTTGATTAGTTTAATATATACAATATGGCAGTATTTTCATTCACTATGCCAAGAGAGGCTGCAATCATTTGGATGATGCTTTTATGTTTCATGCTGCCTACATTCAAATACTTAAACATCAATCTTTTATATGAGAAAAGTGGTTTATTCACTAACCGAACTGAAAGAGAACCTTTTCCTCTTTATTTTATTTAGCATCATTAGCAAGAATCAGGAGGAAATTATTTGAAATGGCTTCACAGAATGCCCAAAAAAAGTCGAATTTTGGTTTGGAGGCTTCACATTTCTCACCTCTGCTCAGTACTGAATATTTAATTTTAACCTAACTTGATTCATTAAAAATTATGACTGATATCTGTAGCATTACCGAAAATTGCATTGAATCATCTTCAGATTCATTGTACTGATGTTAGGATATACTGTGATTATCAGTATGAATCGGATATTGGAATGTAAGTAGCACCATAATTTTAAGAAAGAATGAAAATAAATGATTAGGAATCAAATGATTAAAGCTTTGGAAGTTTTAAATATTCCAATTAGCAAATTTAGTAATACTTAATACAGTATATTAATAGCCTTTCTTGCCTTGAATGAATATACTTTTTTCATGTTATACATTTCATCCTTGATTTGGAAAATTTTTCTTACATCGCGCTGGATACCTCTTCTTTTGGGCAATTTAATGCTTTAGTTGGAAGATTTTTCAAATGGTGGACTGAATGTTTTGTTTTCTTCTCTACTTTGAGCATTTCCTCAACATAATCTTTTCCACAAATTCCACGTTCTTGTTATCCTATTGTCCGCCCCCAATTCTTCAATACAATGCTTCTGACTACCTTGTAACTTGAAGATGACATTTATTCATTGAAGCCTGGTTATGATTCCATGTTTAGTGTGGTATTTTGCAGAGTTTTATTTGTAATTAACTAGGAACTAGTTTTCTCAATAGAAATTAGTTAGTTTCTTATTTCTGCCATATGTATAATTTTGTCATCCTCCAGCTCATAAACTCAGTTTTTAGTCTAATCTGTTATGCATAATATGAGTAAAGGGGAATTTGGGAATGAGCAGTATATGATACATAATTTGATTCCAAGATAATATGGTATGGTTATGATTGGAAATATATGGTTAACTAAAATGAGGAAATGAAGAAAGAATTATAAGGTGAGGTCTCAAATAGAAATTATTCAATGTATGATTTCAAACAGAAAACAGTTCTTTATTTGAAGAGAAACACAGCAAGATATATTTGAGCAAGAATGGTACCGTCTACATTAATCTTAACAATACATATATTGATAAACATGATTGGTTTAAAAACAGTAAGGAATAAAAAACTTGTGGTAACTGATAGAATCTCTCCATTGCTTCAAATGCCTTTAGTATTAAATTAATACTTCTTCATTGCTATTTAGATTTCAATGAATGGTTTGGACACCCTTATAACCAGTGTTTCCCAAACGTTTTAGAGCCACCGCCTCCTTGGATCCGTAAACCTGTAGTCAACACCCCCAAGTGGTAACTTTAAAATAATAATCAGAATCATAGACAAGGAACATTGTAATAATTAAATTGAAAACAATGACTAAGAGATAAGGTGACTTATAATCCAACAAATATTTAGTTTTCGTAACACATTTATGCAAAAGGCTTGATGATCAATAAAAAGAACTTGGATAAGAATTTAATCCTTAAATAAAAATAAATTATCAAAGCAAATAACATTAAGAAAAATTTTTTCAAGAAGTTGACACATCATATCCTTAATTAGATTAGGCAAATATATAACATTAACATTTTCAATTTATAGAAATAAGATAACCAACCATGTTTTGTTAAAATTAGTAAAGCAATTAAGTGACTATTTGAATGGGAGGGCTTGGTGGGCTTGGTGTCATGGTACCATTTTTCCAACGCCCAGTTTAATATCAATTAGCAGGAGTCTAGGAATCACTGCGTTCACAAACCTGAAGTCTTTTTCTCTGCTTGGAAATTAGTTGAATAACTGCGCTAAAACCACGTTCCACCAAATACAAAGTCGGAAAAGCAAGAAGGAGTTTTTTAACCACTGTCCATAATGCAGGATATCAGTCCGAAACCTCCTTCTGTAACCAAAACTGTTGATAATTTATTTCAAATTTTTGTTTCAATTCATTGTCATGTTTAGTCAAATCAATTCTTCCACTAACACTCCAACCTTCTCAATATATACAAGCAGATTTTTAACCCAGGCTGGTATCTCCAACAAAAGAAGATTCTCAAATCGCTCCAACATATTATCATCCAGGGTGGCTAAATGGTCACAAAAGACTCAAATCATCATCATCTATTCCAGCTTGCACTTCTAGTTCAAGGAAGGAAGGAAATTGATGAAGCTTGGAGCGACCCTTGTTGCACTTAAATAAAAGCAACTTAGAAAAATAAATAGTCACCACAGATTTTGACTTTATAATTTTTGTATCATTTCCTTGCAATTTTAAATTCATTTCGTTAAACTTTGAAAACAAGTCAGGTTAAAATGCAACATCACTCCTAGTCTCTTAAAGGATTTTGCTGAGAATAGCATCTTTATCCTCAAAACACTGCACGAAAGTGTCATAATGATTATAAAAGCGCCTTAAACAATAGCCTTTTGATACCCAGCATACTTCTGTGTGTAATAATAAACGTTTAAAATTTTCATCTTTCTCATCACACAACTTGGAAGAGTCGATCATTAAGAGCATGGGCTTTGATTTTGTTAACTGCTGTAATTACAATGTTTAAGGACTTATGAATGCAATCACTCAGTTTTTTAGCCACTAAATGTTGTCGGTGAATGACACAATGAATAGCAAAGACATTTGGTACATATTTTCTTAAGTAGGCAATACAACCATGATGACGACCAGTCATTGACGGAGCTCTGTCTGCCGCAATAGCAAGTATGTTAGAAAGTGGAATCATTTGAAAACACCCTTTTGCATATTAAGTATATAGGCAGGTACTTATTTGAAGGTGACTCTATAAATCCATACTTAAGATAATCCACATTATACTGTCTACATTTCTTCTTTGATGAGTTAATTCCTGCCATTCTGTTTATACAACAAGGGTTTAAATATAAAATTTTGTTAAAATAAAATAAGTTAAATTAAGATTATTATTGCATAAATATAAATTAATGGATTATTAATAAAATAGAGTACGGGTATGTGTTAATGATAAGACGTGGATTTGATCTTTAAGTGGTTGCTTTTTAAAATAAAATTACTTATAACCAAATGAAAAACATGAAAACATAATATTTATATGCTGGCGGCATAATTTCAAACATACATAAGCAAGGCTGAATATATGCAAACCTGGTATAGAACTGGATTTATATACACATTATTTTGATCTGGAACGGTAGTTGTTTTACTTCTGGTAAACCAAAAATATTATTAGAGTTTATTTATTTTAGATAAATATTGTCATTTCATATCCAAATGCAAAACATTTATCATGCATGCAAGATTTCGAAAGTTGTGCGTAGGGAGTTTTTGCCGGAGGTCTGCACAGGCACCTATGTCTGACAAAGTAAGTTCCTTCTAGAATTCAATTTATATTACTGGTCAAGTCAGTTGAGGGCGAACTAATATTTCTTTGGCTCCTATTCTGTCGTTATGAATCATATTAGTTCATGCAATTCCCTAAATTCTATTAATAAGAAAAGCAGTTCAAGGGACATGCAGCGAAATTAGCATTGATTCAATTTTTGGTTGCTTGTGTTTGTGTTGATTCAACTAAAGCTTTTTCTGTAGCAAGGCCACCTTTTCATTTGATGATATATCATTAAGAATAATTTGGGAAGAAGTATGTTTACTACTTAATTTACTCTTGAAGACAAATTATGTCCACAGTGTTTTTTAATTGAAAGAATTATTGTGAATATGACCCATTTTTTGAGAAAAGCTATGGTCCAAGGAAATGCATAATATCAGCAAAACCATAACTTAGATCCATAAAGTGAGAATATATTGAATTGATTTCCAGCCGGCAAAGGGGAAATTTAATCGTATATGCACCAAGTATGAGAGAAATGGTACTCGTTTTGAACAACCTATTACCATTTCATGAAAACATAACAATATACTGGCCGTTTATTATTGTGATATACTTTGCCATCAAAAATAATTATAGCTAATATTATATAATAGTACTATAACTAGAATGATATGATGCGATGATTAAAAAATTACTTACCAATACAGCCTTGATAATATCGTTGGAACCGACTTGTTTTGAAAATGGTTATTCAGGTAATATTTTATGTAAAACAACCAAATCTTACTATTGGATGACCTAATAGTAAGATTTGGTTGATATACATAATTTATTTACCATTTTGATTTATAAATCTGTTTCTGTAAACACTCAGGAAAAATTTATCCTCTTATAAGTTCTACAATGTAAAATGAGAATTTTGGCTTCTCTGTAACCTAATGAGTGAAGTATAAAAGATATTGATGAAAATCTAACATGCAAGCTTTCTTAAGGCTGACTTAATGTCACAAAAATAACCTGTAGTATCTTGGTGAATATTTACACTGAAGAGAATAGTACCTCAGTGTTATAGGTATTTCATATAATCATCTGCTCTAAGATTTTGAAAAAGTTCTATGACAATATTTTTACTGTGGATTAAAAAATGATCTATAATTATTTTTTTGTGATTTAGAAAAACTTGTTATTTGTTCACGTATTGCTGTCCAGTATCATTGATTTTAGATACTTCTAAAAATTAAGTGTCTTCACTATTTACAAGTCGAATCTTAGTGCCTATGCTTTGCTTCCTTTCTTCAAATGCACTTTATTTTTATAGGATTCCTTTGTCTATCTGGCTTTCCTTATAACTTAACTATCAATTTCATCGTTTTATGACATTTAAACTTAAAAATTCTTTCTGGAATTGACGTCTTACTATAAATCTTAAGGAGCTAAGTAGTGATTCAATAGAGACATCTTGCAGAAAATACC
The DNA here is from genome assembly GCA_036926295.1 of Pachydiplax longipennis. Lineage (NCBI taxonomy): Eukaryota > Metazoa > Arthropoda > Insecta > Odonata > Libellulidae > Pachydiplax > Pachydiplax longipennis. Next base: position 2,553,867 of record JAVFKF010000011.1, on the reverse strand, counting down.
ATTGGTATGTTCAATGTACGATGAATTTGCAGTGATATTAATGAACTGTCTTTTCATCAGTGTCCTTTATAAATGCTGTACTATTTAAAAAGGTCTGCTCTTACTGAAGAATGCCTTTACAGATTCCAAGCAGTTGAAAATAACCAAGTGCATAGCTAATAATGAATTGTTTATTCATGTAAATTATTAACATTATAACATGAAAGTGAAATTTAGAGTGATAAGAGAATTAGTGTTTCCATAAAATAAAGATTTTCTTTAGTGATGAAACATAACTTAGAACTGATGAGTAATGATCACCTGATGATGAAGATTACTTGCTGAAACCTGGTTGTGTTACCTCAATAAAAAATATGGAAGAAATACAATAACTCTCTTCATTCTATGCATTGGATTTCCTTAATACCTTGCAACTGGTTTACATTTATATAAGTTAAAGTTTGGACTTTCTGTCTTTTCTATTTATTCATGCACCTTCTCTGTACCATTATCTCAAATGATCGAAAGCTGTTTATGCAGAAAAGCAAGCAAGCAATTCATCAAACTGTGTGCTGTGCAAATGCAGCACTATTGCATGGTTATTTTAAATTCCCCTTTCTTTGAAAATCCAAAATGTGAACAGTTGTAATATGTTTGGAAGTACCCATATGTTGTTAAAGATATTTACCTTGGACGAAAGATGCTCTTGTAACCTAATTACCTCTTCTACAGCTCTAGTACTTTGAAGCCAATAATTCTCTTGATCTGGTTTGGAAATCAATTCTTAAGAAAGATTTTATTTTCAATTAGGAGTTAGTAGTACTTCAACTTAAGTTTAACACAGTTATATAGATATTCTCTAAAACGTAAACTATCGCAATTTCCATTGAATCATTCTTCGATGTTTGATACTGACTATCAACAGAAAGAGGGAAAAAGGAGCAACAAAATATAAGTTATTAATATGAAATATCAAGATAGAATAGTAATAATTATAGGTAAAATCAGTGAAAAAGTTGACAAGAAATTAAAATCATCTTGCATAATAATCACCGTCGTGTACATTTTAATAATCCGATGTCAGTATCTCTTACAGGAATCCCATAGATGAACCCTTTTAAATTAATGTCAATCACTCCCCAACGTCTTAGAATTATGCAGTTTAGAGATTCTTTAGCGTGCTATACGCCTTTGTTTATTTTTCTACCAAAAGGATCTTGAATTCACCTTGGATGACTAAGAAATGCACGTTAGATATAATATAAATAAAATTTTAAAGTAGAATATTAAAGAAGATTTATTTCCGTGATTTATTTGTAATAAATAAGGGTACATGAATGAATATGAGAAAGTCGCATGAATATGGATAACTATAAGAACGTCACCATAAATTTTATTCCTATAGGTTAGTTTTCCTGAAACTTAAAGAGGGCGCCACCGTAGTCGAAACGAGTTTCATTTTGTTTCGATTCTCACAGTCTTGAATTAGCTTCAGAAGGAGTAACGTCAGAGTAATGCGGGAGAGTGCACGTACGGAGGCTTGATAATCAGCGGTAAGTGTGACTTGTGGATGAATTTGAAATAATTTTCGTAAATGGATACCGTAATGCATTCTGGTTGAGTCATTAAATGATATCCGGTTAATTAACTATAACACACGTTGGTATGAATTATTCTATAGCATCGCGGATGCAACGAGGTCTTCAACGTTCGTACATTAGGGAAAGAGTTTAATATTGTGTTAGTGTGTCCCCAATAATGCCTTTCTGCTCTTCCGTGATTTTTCACTCCTTTCGTAGGATTTTATCGTTCTTGCATTGTCTGCACGTATTCGTAATAGGATGAAATTCTGTGCGACCATAGCATTTGTTTAAGTGTCCTTTATAAAAAAGTGGGTAAAATTATGAAACACATCTCTCTAATGAATAATTATATCAACCTCAAGTGAAATTGTTAATCTCTTTTGCAAAACATTTATTCCCAAATTAATATTTAGCGATTTCGAATTTACGGGTGCAGTACATTTTGGCGCGAATCTGTTTTGGTGGAGGCCATTTTGGCGCGGTTTTCGGCGGTTAAGATGTATTAGCAAGATTTAATGGAAATACCTTTACTTTTTAATTAAGAACTATCTTAAATTTATCATGATAAATTTAATTTTATAATATATAGGTTATATATATAGGTTCACTATATCGCTAACATATAGTTAAAGTATATAGGTTCACTTTCCCTTTTTTCACAGGGCGTTCCCGAAGTTGCTGTGGAGTAACATCACGGACGCAACCGATTCAGATCCGTCGAACACAGTCATCTCAGCGGCATACGTGCAAATCATAGGTTTTCTCAGGTCTAATAAATAATTTTAATAGTGTATTAAATTTTGATTTACCATGCCATGACTGAATGCCAATAGATAATTGTTTTATGGTATGTAACAAAGCTAATCCATTAAATACCCATGAATGTGTTTTTTTCAGGCCCATCCATTTTTCGCATTTCAAACGGTTTTCGGTAGTGATGTATTATGCACGACTGTTATTTTTCACAATCAAATAGTACAAATAGAACTATTTATTGTGATAAGGTTTAAGAAGGTATTGCTTATCGTCCGTGGTTAATTTTAATTTAAGATTTTATAATTGTATACGTTTATTTGAAACAGTAGGTGTATGCTATTACATTTAATATACCAATGGTGATTAATTTCTTTTCAGGAATACTCATCTTTGAATTTCTTTTTCAACAGGTTGAGGAACATGGCTCGTTGTTGTTGTTGCTTTCGCTGTTGTTTCGATCGTTGATTTCGGTACTCTTCCGTTTCCGTGATGTTGGGTTGCATTTCAAATGCAGGAGGAAACTGGGTGTTCCTCTACACCTAATGTCATGGCAGGGGCACCATCTCACACATATATCACAGCGAATTACTTGCAAACATACCTCTAGATTTAGTGTGTTTAATTAGTCATATTACAATTTGTTTTAATACTCACTTTTTTACATTATTAACCATTGTGATTCTTAAATTGTGATGTGGTGTTTAATATTGCTCATTAATATAATATCCATGCATGTATTTTTTCCAGGCCTTATAATTTGAAGTTTTTTCCACAGGTTCGGACAGGATTTATCCTGTAACGTAGAATGCGCGCGGAATATCGTTGCTGGTAGGTCGATCTCTAAGTGAGTGAGTTCGTTTTTCTCGAGTTTGCGTAAGACGTAAGCGATTTACGTCTCAGGAGGTAGGTAATTTTTCGCGAATCGTAGTTTATCGTTAGGGCTTAGCGGAAATCGTGTCCGTTAGGGTAATGTGCCATAGATGCGAATAATTTACTACTTTAGTGCGTTAGCTCGTATCGCTAAGACCGAGACGATTCTTCGGTCAATCGTGTGCTTTTTGTATGAATATGATGGAAATTGTTGGGGTCTGGTTTTACTTATGGTTATGGTTTTACTTATGCTACCTATGGTGTGTTTGCTATGATGTGTGATTGATTGCGGCAAGTGCACTTGCATGAGCGGCTGATTGTGTATAACACCTTTCCTGGTAGTTAGATTCCTTATTTGTATTTAGACCTTTTTGAACTTACGGTTGTGGTGGTGGGTTGATTGTGTGGTAGGTAAAATCGGATCCCCAGTCCAATTTCCATCCAATTAAGTTTCATGATAAATGAAAACCGTAGGGAGTTAGTATTTTCTCAGCGGATTAGTAGTAGAAAGAGATGATATTCGTAAGTTCTCCGTTCATAGATTCGGAATGCGTCTTAGATTACGGTGGTCGTAGAGTAAACCAGCAATCGATATTCGATTCCTTGGTTTCAATTCGGAGCCTTTCGCTGCGTTCGTTAAATCTTCGAACCATAATTTTGATTAATTACCATATCCCTTTTTCGTATTTCATAAGGTTTTCAGTTTTGATGTACTATGTTCGACTGTTTCTTTTCCCCATTATATTCTATGCATAGAAGTATGTATTGTGTTAAGGATTTAGAAAGGTAGATTGCGTTATGTTCGAATTTGTGTTTAAGTTTAAGGTAACCTTTTTTATGTATATATATGAAAGGGTGCTTGTATGCTATTACATTTAATATACCAATGGTGATTAATTTCTTTTCAGGAATACTCATCTTTGAATTTCTTTTTCAACAGGTTGAGGAACATGGCTCGTTGTTGTTGTTGCTTTCGCTGTTGTTTCGATCGTTGATTTCGGTACTCTTCCGTTTCCGTGATGTTGGGTTGCATTTCAAATGCAGGAGGAAACTGGGTGTTCCTCTACACCTAATGTCATGGCAGGGGCACCATCTCACACATATATCACAGCGAATTACTTGCAAACATACCTCTAGATTTAGTGTGTTTAATTAGTCATATTACAATTTGTTTTAATACTCACTTTTTTACATTATTAACCATTGTGATTCTTAAATTGTGATGTGGTGTTTAATATTGCTCATTAATATAATATCCATGCATGTATTTTTTCCAGGCCTTATAATTTGAAGTTTTTTCCACAGGTTCGGACAGGATTTATCCTGTAACGTAGAATGCGCGCGGAATATCGTTGCTGGTAGGTCGATCTCTAAGTGAGTGAGTTCGTTTTTCTCGAGTTTGCGTAAGACGTAAGCGATTTACGTCTCAGGAGGAAGGTAATTTTTCGCGAATCGTATTTTATCGTTAGGGCTTAGCGGAAATCGTGTCCGTTAGGGTAATGTGCCATAGATGCGAATAATTTACTACTTTAGTGAGTTAGCTCGTATCGCTAAGACCGAGACGATTCTTCGGTCAATCGTGTGCTTTTTGTATGAATATGATGGAAATTGTTGGGGTCAGGTTTTACTTATGGTGTGCTTGCTACCTATGGTGTGTTTGCTATGATGTGTGATTGATTGCGGCAAGTGCACTTGCATGAGCGGCTGATTGTGTATAACACCTTTCCTGGTAGTTAGATTCCTTATTTGTATTTAGACCTTTTTGAACTTACGGTTGTGGTGGTGGGTTGATTGTGTGGTAGGTAAAATCGGATCCCCAGTCCAATTTCCATCCAAATAAGTTTAATGCTAAATGAAAACCGTAGGGAATTAGTATTTTCTCAGCGGATTAGTAGTAGAAAGAGATGATATTCGTAAGTTCTCCGTTCATAGATTCGGAATGCGTCTTAGATTACGGTGGTCGTAGAGTAAACCAGCAATCGATATTCGATACGTTGGGTTCAATTCGGAGCCTTTCGCTGCGTTCGTTAAATCTTCGAACCATTATTTAGATTAATTACCATATCCCTTTTTCGTATTTCATAAGGTTTTCAGTTTTGATGTACTATGTTCGACTGTTTCTTTTCCCCATTATATTCTATGCATAGAAGTATGTATTGTGTTAAGGATTTAGAAAGGTAGATTGCGTTATGTTCGAATTTAGTTTAAGTTTAAGGTAACCTTTTTTATGTATATATATGAAAGGGTGCTTGTATGCTATTACATTTAATATACCAATGGTTATTAATTTCTTTTCAGGAATACTCATCTTTGAATTTCTTTTTCAACAGGTTGAGGAACATGGCTCGTTGTTGTTGTTGTTGTTGCTTTCGCTGTTGTTTCGATCGTTGATTTCGGTACTCTTCCATTTCCGTGATGTTGGGTTGCATTTCAAATGCAGGAGGATATGGGGTCTTCCTCTACGCCTAACGTCATTTGGGGGCCAACGTCAGGTAGTTTTCGGTTTGGTTCGATTCCGCTTCGCGTCCTCTAAGTATTTGAGGGTTTAAGAAATGCCTTAACGGTCTTAAACCCGATGATGATACAATCCTTACCTAACACCTCCGCGCGGTAGAGGACGGGCAACGTGTACGTGTGTATACGGCTAAGTTAGGGAGGTGCCGAAGGGATACCGGTATGTGTATCCACACTCCATGTCTTCTAATGGAGGAGAGGGCATTCTGTTGTCCTGGGGTCGACAAATGGATCCCGAATTCGGTAGGTCCATAGGCAGATGGGTAGATATAGGGTGCGTGTTAGAGTCAATATCTTAGCAGTCAGAGTAGAAACCGATTCTTTAGAGCATTAGCTGGCCGTGTAGTGTTGTTGGTTCGTTTCGTCCTTCCTCTGCAGAGGGAGTTCCCGAGGTTCCTGTGGAGTTACATCACGGACACAACCAATTCAGATCCTTCACACACAGACATCACAGCGACACATGCTTCACGTTGGTTCAATTAATAAAAGTGTATTAAATCTCCCATGCCATTACTTAGTGACATTGGAAATGGGGGTTTGTGAATGTCTATCTTGAAAGGAAAATGTATGTGTGTGTGCGCGAATTTGTATACTTTATTGTCATTGTATTACCTTGTTTTTATTATGGTTGTCCTAATTGAATTTCTCTGAATTGTTACAGAATCTTTCAGGTATTATATATGTTATATTTCTATATTGTTCAATTTGATTTATGTGCATAAAAAATTATGAACTGCCTTTGGGAGGTTTTAGAGGGGTTTCCCTCTCAGCATAGGGCAAATGTCAGGCAGACTGGCCTTGTGGCCCCCCTCTAAAGATTAAATAAAGATATTAACAATAATTGAATGGCCTTTATATGTTCTTATTTATCCTACATACCATACCTAATGAAGCCAGTGAAAAAGGTATATTTGGTATCTAATATGCTAATGTTGGTGTATCATAAACTTGATCAGATAAAAAAAGTATTGCTTTTGTCAGATTCTCGTGAATTTGCAAGAAAATTCATATTGAGACTTATGTTAGATAAACTTGAGTAAAATAAATATCAGGATATATATCTATATGTAGATTCTATTTTGTAAAAGTTAGATTGAATTTAATGTTTTGATGATTGATGTTAATGTTTTTTTATATAGCGTGTCATTTTCCACCCTTTTTGGGCAAAAACAGGCTTCTTGTAAGATTTTTAAAATTTTGAGCTAATTATGACTTTATTACGGCGATAACTTGCTTATTTCAGATTTGAAGTTGATATTGTGGTAACATTCAGACACTCACCCTAGATGGCTTTTGTGGAAAATGCAATCTGCCAATATGTTTAAGATCAGTGTTTTGATTCTCTGCCCTTCATTTTTTTTGCCTTTTGATTTATTTTTGGTAGACGTGCTTGGGTGAAAACTCTTTTGCAAGAGATTACATTTTGGTGAAAACTGAAGATAGATTTCATAATCTAATAATTTTATTGGTTTCTATAGTAGGTATCTTAAAGGAAAAATAAGAAGATTTAGAGGCCTAGTGATGCCAAGTGGTGCAATGAACTAACAGACTGTGGATTTTACTTTACCACAAAGAAGGTTAAAATATTTTATATACTTATCCATTAGTTAGTCTTACATTGCATCATTTCCTTGCATCTTTTTTTTAATTTTACCAAACGTTTTTAATAAATATTTTCAAGAAAATTTTGGAAAATATATCTCAACGGAGGTTTTAAATAAAAAATTTCAAGAAAAAATTCAAAAAAATTTTATCAAACGTTTTTAAAAAATATTTTGTAGAAAAAAAATTTACGAAACGTTTTTAATAAATATTTTCAAAAACAATTTGGAATGAATATTTCAACGAAGGTTTTAAATAAAAAATTTCACGAAAAAAATTTTTAAAAAATTTTACCCAACGTTTTTAATCAATATTAAAAAAAAATTAGAATAAGTATTTCAACGAAAGTTTTAAATAAAAAATTTCAAGAAAAAATTAAAAAAAATTTTATCAAACGTTTTTAAAAAATATTTTGTAGATAATTTAAAATAAATATTTCAACGAAGGTTTTAAAAAAGAAATTCAAAAAATTTTTCCAAACGTTTTTAATAAATATTTTCAAGAAATTTTTGGAAAAAATATCTTAACGAAGGTTTTAAATAATAAATTTCAAGAAAAAAATGAAAAAAAATTTTCCAAATGTTTTTAAGAATTATTTTCACAAAAAAATTTTTTTCATTTTACAAAACGTTCTTAATGAAAATTTTCAAGAAAATTTTGGAATAAATTTTTCAACGAAGGTTTTAAATAAAAAATTTGAAGAAACATTTTTAAAAAATATTACAAAACGTTTTTAATAAATATTTTCAAGAAAATTTTGGAAAAATATCTCAACGAAGGTTTAAAATAAAAAATTTCAAGAAAAAAATCAAAAAAAAATTTACCAAACGTTTTTTATAAAGATTTTCAAGAAAACTTTGGAAAATATATCTCAACGGAGGTTTTAAATAAAAAATTTCAAGAAAAAATTCAAAAAAAATTTACCAAACGTTTTTAATAAATATTTTCAAGAAAATTTTGGAATAAATATTTCAACGAAGGTTTTAATTAAAAATTTCACGAAAAAATTTTTAAAAAGTTTTACCAAACGTTTTTAATAAATATTTTCAAGAGCATTTAGATAATATATTTCAACAAAGGATTTAGATAAAAATTCCCGAAAAAAATTCAAAAAAAAATTTACCAAACGTTTTTAATAAATATTTTCAAGAAAATTTTGGAATAAATATTTCAACGAAGGTTTTAAATAAAAATTTCACGAAAAAATTTTTAAAAAGTTTTACCAAACGTTTTTAATAAATATTTTCAAGAGCATTTAGATAATATATTTCAACAAAGGATTTAGATAAAAATTCACGAAAAAAATTCAAAAAAAAATTTACCAAACGTTTTTCATAAATATTTTCAAGAAATTTTTGGAATAAATATTTCAACGAAGGTTTTAAATAAAAAAATTTGAAGAAAATTTTAAAAAAATATTACAAAACGTTTTTAATAAATATTTTCAAGAAAATTTGGAATTAATATTTCAACGAAGGTTTTAAATAAAAAATTTCACGATGAAATTTTTAAAAATTTTTACCAAACGTTTTTAATAAATATTTTCAAGAAAATTTTGGAAAAATATCTCAACGAAGGTTTAAAATAAAAAATTTCAAGAAGAAATTCAAAAAAAAATTCACCAAACGTTTTTTATAAAGATTTTCAGAAAAAAATTTTTTTTAATAATACCAAACGTTTTTAATAAATATTTTCAAGAAAATTTTGGAAAATATATCTCAACGGAGGTTTTAAATAAAAAATTTTAAGAAAAAATTCAAAAAAAAATTTACCAAACGTTTTTAATAAATATTTTCAAGAAAATTTTGGAATAAATATTTCAACGAAGGTTTTAAATAAAAATTTCACGAAAAAATTTTTAAAAAGTTTTACCAAACGTTTTTAATAAATATTTTCAAGAAAATTTTGGAAAATATATTTCAACGGAGGTTTTAAATAAAAAATTTCAAGAAAAAATTCAAAGAAAATTTACCAAACGTTTTTAATAAATATTTTCAAGAAAATTTTGGAATAAATATTTCAACGAAGGTTTTAAATAAAAATTTCACGAAAAAATTTTTAAAAAGTTTTACCAAACGTTTTTAATAAATATTTTCAAGAGCATTTAGATAATATATTTCAACAAAGGATTTAGATAAAAATTCAAAAAAAAATTTACCAAACGTTTTTCATAAATATTTTCAAGAAATTTTGGAATTAATATTTCAATGAAGGTTTTAAATAAAAAATTTCACGAAAAAAATTTTTAAAAAATTTTACCCAACGTTTTTAATCAATATTAAAAAAAATTAGAATAAGTATTTCAACGGAAGTTTTAAATAAAAAATTTCAAGAAAAAATTCAAAAAAATTTTATCAAACGTTTTTAAAAAATATTTTGTAGATAATTTAGGAATAAATATTTCAACGAAGGTTTTAAAAAAGAAATTCAAAAAAAAATTTACCAAACGTTTTTCATTAATATTTTCAAGAAAATTTGGGAATAAATATTTATGCGATGGTTTTAAATAAACAAATTTGAAGAAATTTTTTTTTAAATATTACCAAAATTTTTTAATAAATATTTTTAAGAAAATTTTGGAAAAAGTATTTCAACGAAGGATTTCGATAAAAAATTCACGAAAAAAATTAAAAAAAAATTTACCAAACGTTATTCATAAATATTTTCAAAAAAAAATTTGGAATAAATATTTCGATGAAGTTTTTAAATAAAAAATTTCAAGAAAAAAATTTAAAAAATTATACAAAACGTTTTTTATAAATATTTTCTAGAAAATTTTGGAATAAATATTTCTAAGAAGGTTTTAAATAAAAATTTTCAAGAATAATGTTTTAAAAAAATTTTTCCAAACGTTTTTAATAAATATTTTCAAGAAATTTTTGGAAAAAATATCGTAACGAAGGTTTTAAATAATAAATTTCAAGAAAAAAATGAAAAAAAATTTTCCAAATGTTTTTAAGAATTATTTTCACAAAAAAATTTTTTTCATTTTACAAAACGTTCTTAATGAAAATTTTCAAGAAAATTTTGGAATAAATTTTTAAACGAAGGTTTTAAATAAAAAATTTGAAGAAACATTTTTAAAAAATATTACAAAACGTTTTTAATAAATATTTTCAAGAAAATTTTGGAAAAATATCTCAACGAAGGTTTAAAATAAAAAATTTCAAGAAAAAATTCAAAAAAAAATTTACCAAACGTTTTTAATAAATATTTTCAAGAAAATTTTGGAAAATATATCTCAACGGAGGTTTTAAATAAAAAATTTCAAGAAAAAATTCAAAAAAAAATTTACCAAACGTTTTTAATAAATATTTTCAAGAAATTTTTGGAATAAATATTTCAACGACAGTTTTAAATAAAAAAATTTGAAGAAAATTAAAAAAAAATATTACAAAACGTTTTTAATAAATATTTTCAAGAAAATTTGGAATTAATATTTCAACGAAGGTTTTAAATAAAAAATTTCAAGAAAAAATTCAAAAAAAAATTACCAAACATTTTTAATAAATATTTTCAAGAAAATTTTGGAAAATATATCTCAACGGAGGTTTTAAATAAAAAATTTCAAGAAAAAATTCAAAAAAAAATTTACCAAACGTTTTTAATAAATATTTTCAAGAAAATTTTGGAATAAATATTTCAACGAAGGTTTTAAATAAAAATTTCACGAAAAAATTTTTAAAAAGTTTTACCAAACGTTTTTAATAAATATTTTCAAGAGCATTTAGATAATATATTTCAACAAAGGATTTAGATAAAAATTCACGAAAAAAGTTCAAAAAAAAATTTACCAAACGTTTTTCATAAATATTTTCAAGAAATTTTTGGAATAAATATTTCAACGAAGGTTTTAAATAAAAAAATTTGAAGAAAATTTTAAAAAAATATTACAAAACGTTTTTAATAAATGTTTTCAAGAAAATTTGGAATTAATATTTCAACGAAGGTTTTAAATAAAAAATTTCACGATGAAATTTTTAAAAATTTTTACCAAACGTTTTTAATAAATATTTTCAAGAAAATTTTGGAAAAATATCTCAACGAAGGTTTAAAATAAAATTTTTCAAGAAAAAATTCAAAAAAAAATTTACCAAACGTTTTTTATAAAGATTTTCAGAAAAAAATTTTTTTTAATTTTACCAAACGTTTTTAATAAATATTTTCAAGAAAATTTTGGAAAATATATCTCAACGGAGGTTTTAAATAAAAAATTTTAAGAAAAAATTCAAAAAAAAATTTACCAAACGTTTTTAATAAATATTTTCAAGAAAATTTTGGAATAAATATTTCAACGAAGGTTTTAAATAAAAATTTCACGAAAAAATTTTTAAAAAGTTTTACCAAACGTTTTTAATAAATATTTTCAAGAGCATTTAGATAATATATTTCAACAAAGGATTTAGATAAAAATTCACGAAAAAAATTCAAAAAAAAATTTACCAAACGTTTTAAATAAATATTTTCAAGAAAGTTTTGGAATAAATATTTCAACGAAGGTTTTAAATAAAAATATTTGAAGAAACATTTTTAAAAAAGATTACAAAACGTTTTTAATAAATATTTTCAAAAAAATTTTGGAATAAATATTTCAACGAAGGTTTTAAATAACAAATTTCACGAAAAAAATTTTGTAAAAAATTTACCAAACGTTTTTAATAAATATATTCAAGAAAATTTTGGAAAATATATCTCAACGGAGGTTTTAAATAAAAAATTTCAATAAAAAATTCAAAAAAAAAATATACCAAACGTTTTTAATAAAGATTTTCACAAACAAATTTTTTTAAATTTTACCAAACGTTCGTAATGAATATTTTCAAGAATATTTTTGAATAAATTTTTGAAAGAAGGTTTTAAATAAAAAAATTGAAGAAAAATTTTTAAAAAATATTACAAAACGTTTTAAATAAATATTTTCAAAAAAATTTGGAATAAATATTTCTATGAAGGTTTTAAATAAAAAATTTCAAGAAAAAATTCAAAAAAAAAATATTAACCAAATGTTTTTAATAAATATTTTCAAGAAAATTTTGGAAAAATATTTCAACGAAGGTTTTAAATAAAAAATTTTAAGAAAAAATTCAAAAAAAAATTTACCAAACGTTTTTTATAAATATTTTCTAGAAAATTTTGGAATAAATATTTCTAAGAAGGTTTTAAGTAAAAATTTTCAAGAATAATTTTTAAAAAAAATTTTTCCAAACGTTTTAAATAAATATTTTCAAGAAAGTTTAGGAATAAATATTTTAACGAATGTTTTAACTAAAAAAATTTGAAGAAAAAATTTTTAAAAATTTTTACCAAACGTTTTTAATAAATATTTTCAAGAAATTTTTGGAAAAAATATCTTAACGAAGGTTTTAAATAATAAATTTCAAGAAAAAAATGAAAAAAAATTTTCCAAATGTTTTTAAGAATTATTTTCACAAAAAAATTTTTTTCATTTTACAAAACGTTCTTAATGAAAATTTTCAAGAAAATTTTGAAATAAATTTTTCAACGAAGGTTTTAAATAAAAAATTTGAAGAAACATTTTTGAAAAATATTACAAAACGTTTTTAATAAATATTTTCAAGAAAATTTGGAATTAATATTTCAATGAAGGTTTTAAATAAAAAATTTCACGAAGAAATTTTTAAAAATTTTTACCAAACGTTTTTAATAAATATTTTCAAGAAAATTGCGGAAAAATATCTCAACGAAGGTTTAAAATAAAAAATTTCAAGAAAAAATTCAAAAAAAAATTTACCAAACGTTTTTAATAAATATTTTCAAGCAAATTTTGGAATAAATATTTCAACGAAGGTTTTAAATAAAAATTCACGAAAAAATTTTTAAAAAGTTTTACCAAACGTTTTTAATAAATATTTTCAAGAGCATTTAGATAATATATTTAAACAATGGATTTAGATAAAAATTCACGAAAAAAATTCAAAAAAAAAATTTACGAAACGTTTTTCATAAATATTTCCAAGAAATTTGGAATTAATATTTCAACGAAGGTTTTAAATAAAAAATTTCACGATGAAATCTTTAAAAATTTTTACCAAACGTTTTTAATAAATATTTTCAAGAAAATTTTGGAAAAATATCTCAACGAAGGTTTAAAATAAAAAATTTCAAGAAAAAATTCAAAAAAAAAATTTACCAAACGTTTTTAATAAAGATTTTCAGAAAAAATTTTTTTTTAATTTTACCAAACGTTTTTAATAAATATTTTCAAGAAAATTTTGGAAAATATATCTCAACGGAGGTTTTAAATAAAAAATTTCAAGAAAAAATTCAAAAAAAAATTTACCAAACGTTTTTAATAAATATTTTCAAGAAAATTTTGGAATAAATATTTCAACGAAGGTTTTAAATAAAAAATTTGAAGAAAAAATTCAAAAAAAATTTACCAAACGTTTTTAATAAAGATTTTCAGAAAAAAATTTTTTTTAATTTCACCAAACGTTTTTAATAAATATTTTCAAGAGCATTTAGATAATATATTTAAACAATGGATTTAGATAAAAATTTACGAAAAAAATTTAAAAAAAAATTTACCAAACGTTTTACATAAATATTTCCAAGAAATTTTGGAATTAATATTTCAACGTAGGTTTTAAATAAAAAATTTCACGAAAAAATTTTTAAAAATTTTTACCAAACGTTTTTAATAAATATTTTCAAGAAAATTTTGGAAAAATATCTCAACGAAGGTTTAAAATAAAAAATTTCAAGAAAAAATTCAAAAAAAAATTTACCAAACATTTTTAATAAATATTTTCAAGAAAATTTTGGAATAAATATTTCAACGAAGGTTTTAAATAAAAATTTCACGAAAAAATTTTTAAAAAGTTTTACCAAACGTTTTTAATAAATATTTTCAAGAGCATTTAGATAATATATTTCAACAAAGGATTTAGATAAAAATTCACGAAAAAAATTCAAAAAAAAATTTACCAAACGTTTTTCATAAGTATTTTCAAGAAATTTTTGGAATAAATATTTCAACGAAGGTTTTAAATATAAAAATTTGAAGAAAATTTTAAACAAATATTACAAAACGTTTTTAATAAATATTTTCAAGAAAATTTTTGAATAAATATTTCAACGAAGGTTTTAAATAAAAAATTTGAAGAAAAAATTCAAAAAAAAATTTACCAAACGTTTTCAATAAAGATTTTCAGAAAAAAATTTTTTTTTAATTTTACCAAACGTTTTTAATAAATATTTTCAAGAAAATTTTGGAAAATATATCTCAACGGAGGTTTTAAATAAAAAATTTTAAGAAAAAATTCAAAAAAAAATTTACCAAACGTTTTTAATAAATATTTTCAAGAAAATTTTGGAATAAATATTTCAACGAAGGTTTTAAATAAAAATTTCACGACAAAATTTTTAAAAAGTTTTACCAAACGTTTTAAATAAATATTTTCAAGACAATTTTGAAATAAATATTTCAACAAAGGTTTTAAATTTAAAAATTCACGAAAAAATATTTTTTAAATTTTTCCAGACGTTCTTTATAAATATTTTCAAGAAGATTTTGGAATAAATTTTGCAACGAAGGTATTAAATAAAAAATTAAAAGAAAATTTTTTTTTAAATATTACAAAACGTTTTTAAGTAATATTTCCAAGAATAATTTGGAAAAAATATATCAGACAAGGTTAAAAATAAAAAGATTCAAGAAAAAAAGTATTAAAAAAATTACAAAACATTTTTAAATAATTATTTGGAAGAATTTTTTAAAAAAATTATATAAACGAATGTTTTAAAAAAAATTTCAAGAAAAATTTCAAAAAAACTTTTACCAAACGTTTTTTATAAATATTTTCAAGACAATTTTGGAATAAGTATTTCAGCGAAGGTTTTAAATAAAAAATTCCACGAAAAAATTCAAAAAAAATTTATCAAACGTTTCTAATAAAAATTATGAAGAAAATTTTCATAATATATTTCAACCTAGTATTTAGATAAAAAATGTCATGAAAAATTTTTTTTAAACTTTCAAAACGTTTTAAATAAATATTTTCAGGAAAATTTTTGAATAAATATTTCAACAAAGGTTTTAAATAAAAAAATTTGAAGAAAATTTTTTTTAAATATTACATAACGTTTTTAAAAAATCTTTTCAAAAACAACTTGGAATAAATATTTCAACGAAGGTTTTAAATAAAAAATTTGAAGAAAAAATTCAAAAAAAAAATTTACCAAACGTTTTTCATTAATATTTTCAAGAAAATTTGGGAATAAATATTTATGCGAAGGTTTTAAATAAACAAATTTGAAGAAATTTTTTTTTAAATATTACCAAAATTTTTTAATAAATATTTTTAAGAAAATTTTGGAAAAAGTATTTCAACGAAGGATTTCGATAAAAAATTCACGAAAAAAATTAAAAAAAAATTTACCAAACGTTATTCATAAATATTTTCAAAAAAAATTTGGAATAAATATTTCGATGAAGTTTTTAAATACAAGATTTCAAGAAAAAATTTAAAAAATTATACAAAACGTTTTTAATAAATATTTTCTAGAAAATTTTGGAATAAGTATTTCAACGAAATATTTAGATAAAAAATTCACGAAAAAATTTCAAAAAAAATTTACCAAACGTTATTCATAAATATTTTCAAAACAAATTTGGAATAAATATTTCAACGAATGTTTTAAATAAAAAAATTGAAGAAAAATTTTTTTTAAATATTACAAAACGTTTTTAATGAATATTTTCAAGAAAATTTTGGAATAAATATATCAACGAAGGTTTTAAATAAAAATTTCACGAAAAAATTTTTAAAAAGTTTTACCAAACGTTTTTAATAAATATTTTCAAGAGCATTTAGATAATATATTTCAACAAAGGATTTAGATAAAAATTCACGAAAAAAATTCAAAAAAAAATTTACCAAACGTTTTTTATAAAGATTTTCAGAAAAAAATTTTTTTTAATTTTACCAAACGTTTTTAATAAATATTTTCAAGAAAATTTTGGAAAATATATCTCAACGGAGGTTTTAAATAAAAAATTTT
Organism: Pachydiplax longipennis; assembly: GCA_036926295.1. Classification (NCBI taxonomy): domain Eukaryota; kingdom Metazoa; phylum Arthropoda; class Insecta; order Odonata; family Libellulidae; genus Pachydiplax; species Pachydiplax longipennis. The sequence continues at coordinate 2,537,539 of JAVFKF010000011.1, read as the reverse complement.
AAGAAAAAATTCAAAAAAAAATTTACCAAACGTTTTTAATAAATATTTTCAAGAAAATTTTGGAATAAATATTTCAACGAAGGTTTTAAATAAAAAATTTGAAGAAAAAATTCAAAAAAAATTTACCAAACGTTTTTAATAAAGATTTTCAGAAAAAAATTTTTTTTAATTTTACCAAACGTTTTTAATAAATATTTTCAAGAAAATTTTGGAATAAATATTTCAACGAAGGTTTTAAATAAAAATTTCACGAAAAAAATTTTAAAAAGTTTCACCAAACGTTTTTAATAAATATTTTCAAGAGCATTTAGATAATATATTTCAACAAAGGATTTAGATAAAAATTCACGAAAAAAATTCAAAAAAAAATTTACCAAACGTTTTTCATAAATATTTTCAAGAAATTTTTGGAATAAATATTTGAACGACAGTTTTAAATAAAAAAATTTGAAGAAAATTTTAAAAAAATATTACAAAACGTTTTTAATAAATATTTTCAAGAAAATTTGGAATTAATATTTCAACGAAGGTTTTAAATAAAAAATTTCACGATGAAATTTTTAAAAATTTTTACCAAACATTTTTAATAAATATTTTCAAGAAAATTTTGGAAAATATATCTCAACGGAGGTTTTAAATAAAAAATTTCAAGAAAAAATTCAAAAAAAAATTTACCAAACGTTTTTAATAAATATTTTCAAGAAAATTTTGGAATAAATATTTCAACGAAGGTTTTAAATAAAAATTTCACGAAAAAATTTTTAAAAAGTTTTACCAAACGTTTTTAATAAATATTTTCAAGAGCATTTAGATAATATATTTCAACAAAGGATTTAGATAAAAATTCACGAAAAAAGTTCAAAAAAAAATTTACCAAACGTTTTTCATAAATATTTTCAAGAAATTTTTGGAATAAATATTTCAACAAAGGTTATAAATAAAAAAATTTGAAGAAAATTTTAAAAAAATATTACAAAACGTTTTTAATAAATATTTTCAAGAAAATTTGGAATTAATATTTCAACGAAGGTTTTAAATAAAAAATTTCACGATGAAATATTTAAAAATTTTTACCAAACGTTTTTAATAAATATTTTCAAGAAAATTTTGGAAAAATATCTCAACGAAGGTTTAAAATAAAATTTTTCAAGAAAAAATTCAAAAAAAAATTTACCAAACGTTTTTTATAAAGATTTTCAGAAAAAAAATTTTTTTTAATTTTACCAAACGTTTTTAATAAATATTTTCAAGAAAATTTTGGAAAATATATCTCAACGGAGGTTTTAAATAAAAAATTTTAAGAAAAAATTCAAAAAAAAATTTACCAAACGTTTTTAATAAATATTTTCAAGAAAATTTTGGAATAAATATTTCAACGAAGGTTTTAAATAAAAATTTCACGAAAAAATTTTTAAAAAGTTTTACCAAACGTTTTTAATAAATATTTTCAAGAGCATTTAGATAATATATTTCAACAAAGGATTTAGATAAAAATTCACGAAAAAAATTCAAAAAAAAATTTACCAAACGTTTTAAATAAATATTTTCAAGAAAGTTTTGGAATAAATATTTCAACGAAGGTTTTAAATAAAAATATTTGAAGAAACATTTTTAAAAAAGATTACAAAACGTTTTTAATAAATATTTTCAAAAAAATTTTGGAATAAATATTTCAACGAAGGTTTTAAATAACAAATTTCACGAAAAAAATTTTGTAAAAAATTTACCAAACGTTTTTAATAAATATATTCAAGAAAATTTTGGAAAATATATCTCAACGGAGGTTTTAAATAAAAAATTTCAATAAAAAATTCAAAAAAAAAATATACCAAACGTTTTTAATAAAGATTTTCACAAACAAATTTTTTTAAATTTTACCAAACGTTCGTAATGAATATTTTCAAGAATATTTTTGAATAAATTTTTGAAAGAAGGTTTTAAATAAAAAAATTGAAGAAAAATTTTTAAAAAATATTACAAAACGTTTTAAATAAATATTTTCAAAAAAATTTGGAATAAATATTTCTATGAAGGTTTTAAATAAAAAATTTCAAGAAAAATTCAAAAAAAAATATTAACCAAATGTTTTTAATAAATATTTTCAAGAAAATTTTGGAAAAATATTTCAACGAAGGTTTTAAATAAAAAATTTTAAGAAAAAATTCAAAAAAAAATTTACCAAACGTTTTTTATAAATATTTTCTAGAAAATTTTGGAATAAATATTTCTAAGAAGGTTTTAAGTAAAAATTTTCAAGAATAATTTTTAAAAAAAATTTTTCCAAACGTTTTAAATAAATATTTTCAAGAAAGTTTAGGAATAAATATTTTAACGAATGTTTTAACTAAAAAAATTTGAAGAAAAAATTTTTAAAAATTTTTACCAAACGTTTTTAATAAATATTTTCAAGAAATTTTTGGAAAAAATATCTTAACGAAGGTTTTAAATAATAAATTTCAAGAAAAAAATGAAAAAAAATTTTCCAAATGTTTTTAAGAATTATTTTCACAAAAAAATTTTTTTCATTTTACAAAACGTTCTTAATGAAAATTTTCAAGATAATTTTGAAATAAATTTTTCAACGAAGGTTTTAAATAAAAAATTTGAAGAAACATTTTTGAAAAATATTACAAAACGTTTTTAATAAATATTTTCAAGAAAATTTGGAATTAATATTTCAATGAAGGTTTTAAATAAAAAATTTCACGAAGAAATTTTTAAAAATTTTTACCAAACGTTTTTAATAAATATTTTCAAGAAAATTGCGGAAAAATATCTCAACGAAGGTTAAAAATAAAAAATTTCAAGAAAAAATTCAAAAAAAAATTTACCAAACGTTTTTAATAAATATTTTCAAGAAAATTTTGGAATAAATATTTCAACGAAGGTTTTAAATAAAAATTCACGAAAAAATTTTTAAAAAGTTTTACAAAACGTTTTTAATAAATATTTTCAAGAGCATTTAGGTAATATATTTAAACAATGGATTTAGATAAAAATTCACGAAAAAAATTCAAAAAAAAAATTTACGAAACGTTTTTCATAAATATTTCCAAGAAATTTGGAATTAATATTTCAACGAAGGTTATAAATAAAAAATTTCACGATGAAATCTTTAAAAATTTTTACCAAACGTTTTTAATAAATATTTTCAAGAAAATTTTGGAAAAATATCTCAACGAAGGTTTAAAATAAAAAATTTCAAGAAAAAATTCAAAAAAAAAATTTACCAAACGTTTTTAATAAAGATTTTCAGAAAAAATTTTTTTTTAATTTTACCAAACGTTTTTAATAAATATTTTCAAGAAAATTTTGGAAAATATATCTCAACGGAGGTTTTAAATAAAAAATTTCAAGAAAAAATTCAAAAAAAAATTTACCAAACGTTTTTAATAAATATTTTCAAGAAAATTTTGCAATAAATATTTCAACGAAGGTTTTAAATAAAAAATTTGAAGAAAAAATTCAAAAAAAATTTACCAAACGTTTTTAATAAAGATTTTCAGAAAAAAATTTTTTTTAATTTTACCAAACGTTTTTAATAAATATTTTCAAGAAAATTTTGGAATAAATATTTCAACGAAGATTTTAAATAAAAATTTCACGAAAAAATTTTTAAAAAGTTTCACCAAACGTTTTTAATAAATATTTTCAAGAGCATTTAGATAATATATTTAAACAATGGATTTAGATAAAAATTTACGAAAAAAATTTAAAAAAAAATTTACCAAACGTTTTACATAAATATTTCCAAGAAATTTTGGAATTAATATTTCAACGTAGGTTTTAAATAAAAAATTTCACGAAAAAATTTTTAAAAATTTTTACCAAACGTTTTTAATAAATATTTTCAAGAAAATTTTGGAAAAATATCTCAACGAAGGTTTAAAATAAAAAATTTCAAGAAAAAATTCAAAAAAAAATTTACCAAACGTTTTTAATAAATATTTTCAAGAAAATTTTGGAATAAATATTTCAACGAAGGTTTTAAATAAAAATTTCACGAAAAAATTTTTAAAAAGTTTTACCAAACGTTTTTAATAAATATTTTCAAGAGCATTTAGATAATATATTTCAACAAAGGATTTAGATAAAAATTCACGAAAAAAATTCAAAAAAAAATTTACCAAACGTTTTTCATAAATATTTTCAAGAAATTTTTGGAATAAATATTTCAACGAAGGTTTTAAATATAAAAATTTGAAGAAAATTTTAAACAAATATTACAAAACGTTTTTAATAAATATGTTCAAGAAAATTTTGGAAAAATATCTCAACGAAGGTTTAAAATAAAAAATTTCAAGAAAAAATTCAAAAAAAAATTTACCAAACGTTTTTAATAAAGATTTTCAGAAAAAAATTTTTTTAAATTTTACCAAACGTTTTTAATAAATATTTTCAAGAAAATTTTGGAAAATATATCTCAACGGAGGTTTTAAATAAAAATTTCAAGAAAAAATTCAAAAAAAAATTTACCAAACGTTTTTAATAAATATTTTCAAGAAAATTTTTGAATAAATATTTCAACGAAGGTTTTAAATAAAAAATTTGAAGAAAAAATTCAAAAAAAAATTTACCAAACGTTTTCAATAAAGATTTTCAGAAAAAAATTTTTTTTTAATTTTACCAAACGTTTTTAATAAATATTTTCAAGAAAATTTTGGAAAATATATCTCAACGGAGGTTTTAAATAAAAAATTTTAAGAAAAAATTCAAAAAAAAATTTACCAAACGTTTTTAATAAATATTTTCAAGAAAATTTTGGAATAAATATTTCAACGAAGGTTTTAAATAAAAATTTCACGACAAAATTTTTAAAAAGTTTTACCAAACGTTTTAAATAAATATTTTCAAGACAATTTTGAAATAAATATTTCAACAAAGGTTTTAAATTTAAAAATTCACGAAAAAATATTTTTTAAATTTTTCCAGACGTTCTTTATAAATATTTTCAAGAAGATTTTGGAATAAATTTTGCAACGAAGGTATTAAATAAAAAATTAAAAGAAAATTTTTTTTTAAATATTACAAAACGTTTTTAAGTAATATTTCCAAGAATAATTTGGAAAAAATATATCAGACAAGGTTAAAAATAAAAAGATTCAAGAAAAAAAGTATTAAAAAAATTACAAAACATTTTTAAATAATTATTTGGAAGAATTTTTTAAAAAAATTATATAAACGAATGTTTTAAAAAAAATTTCAAGAAAAATTTCAAAAAAACTTTTACCAAACGTTTTTAATAAATATTTTCAAGACAATTTTGGAATAAGTATTTCAGCGAAGGTTTTAAATAAAAAATTCCACGAAAAAATTCAAAAAAAATTTATCAAACGTTTCTAATAAAAATTATGAAGAAAATTTTCATAATATATTTCAACCTAGTATTTAGATAAAAAATGTCATGAAAAATTTTTTTTAAACTTTCAAAACGTTTTAAATAAATATTTTCAGGAAAATTTTTGAATAAATATTTCAACAAAGGTTTTAAATAAAAAAATTTGAAGAAAATTTTTTTTAAATATTACATAACGTTTTTAAAAAATCTTTTCAAAAACAACTTGGAATAAATATTTCAACGAAGGTTTTAAATAAAAAATTTGAAGAAAAAATTCAAAAAAAAAATTTACCAAACGTTTTTCATTAATATTTTCAAGAAAATTTGGGAATAAATATTTATGCGAAGGTTTTAAATAAACAAATTTGAAGAAATTTTTTTTTAAATATTACCAAAATTTTTTAATAAATATTTTTAAGAAAATTTTGGAAAAAGTATTTCAACGAAGGATTTCGATAAAAAATTCACGAAAAAAATTAAAAAAAAATTTACCAAACGTTATTCATAAATATTTTCAAAAAAAATTTGGAATAAATATTTCGATGAAGTTTTTAAATACAAGATTTCAAGAAAAAATTTAAAAAATTATACAAAACGTTTTTAATAAATATTTTCTAGAAAATTTTGGAATAAGTATTTCAACGAAATATTTAGATAAAAAATTCACGAAAAGATTTCAAAAAAAATTTACCAAACGTTATTCATAAATATTTTCAAAACAAATTTGGAATAAATATTTCAACGAATGTTTTAAATAAAAAAATTGAAGAAAAATTTTTTTTAAATATTACAAAACGTTTTTAATGAATATTTTCAAGAAAATTTTGGAATAAATATATCAACGAAGGTTTTAAATAAAAATTTCACGAAAAAATTTTTAAAAAGTTTTACCAAACGTTTTTAATAAATATTTTCAAGAGCATTTAGATAATATATTTCAACAAAGGATTTAGATAAAAATTCACGAAAAAAATTCAAAAAAAAAATTTACCAAACGTTTTTCATAAATATTTTCAAGAAATTTTTCAACAAAGGTTTAAATAAAAACATTTGAAAAAAAATTTTTTAAAATTTTTACCAAACGTTTTTAATAAATATTTTCAAGAAATTTTTGGAAAAAATATCTTAACGAAGGTTTTAAATAATAAATTTCAGGAAAAAAATGAAAAAAAAATTTCCAAACGTTTTTAAGAAATATTTTCACAAAAAAAAATTTTAATTTTACAAAACGTTCTTAATGAAAATTTTCAAGAAAATTTTGGAATAAATTTTTCAACGAAGGTTTTAAATAAAAAATTTGAAGAAACATTTTTAAAAAAGATTACAAAACGTTTTTAATAAATATTTTCAAGAAAATTTTGGAAAATTTATCTCCACGGTGGTTTTAAATAAAAAATTTCAAAAAAAAAATTCAAAAAAAAATTTACCAAAAATTTTTAATAAATATTTTCAAGAAAATTTTGGAATAAATATCTCAACTAAGGTTTTAAATAAAAAAATTTGGAGAAAATTTTTAAAAAATATTACAAAACGTTTTTAGTAAATATTTTCAAGAAAATTTTGGAATTAATATTTCAACGAAGGTTTTAAATAAAATTTTACACGAAGAAATTTTTAAAAATTTTTACCAAACGTTTTTAATAAATATTTTCAAGAAAATTTTGGAAAATATATTTCAACGGAGGTTTTAAATAAAAAATTTCAAGAAAAAATTCAAAAAAAAATTTACCAAACGTTTTTAATAAATATCTTCAAGAAAATTTTGGAATTAATATTTCAACTAAGGTTTTAAATCAACAATTTCACGAAAAAATTAAAAAAAAAATTTATCAAACGTTCTTAGTAAATATATTGAAAAAAAAATGATAATATATTTCAACGAAGGATTTAGATAAAAAATTCACGAAAGAAATTCAAAAAAAAAATACCAAACGTTTTTAATAAATATTTTCAAGAAAAATTAGGAATAAATATTTCAACGAATGTTTTAAATAAAAAAAATTGAAGAAAAAATTTTTTTTAAATATTACAAAAAGTTTTTAATGAATATTTTCAAGAAAATTTTGGAATAAATATTTCTACGAAGGTTTGAAATAAAAAATTTCATGAAATAATTTTTTGAAAAATTTTCAAAACGTTTTTATAAATATTTTCAAGAAAATTTTGGAAAATATATCTCAACGGAGGGTTTAAATAAAAAATTTCAAGAATAAATTCAGAAAATAAATTTACCAAACGTTTTTAATAAATATTTTCAAGAAAATTTGGAATAAATATTTCAACGAAGGTTTTAAATAAAAATTTCAGGAAAAAATTTTTATAAAATTTTACAATACGTTTTAAATAATTTTTTTCAAGAAAATTTTGGAAATTAGATCTCAAAGGAGGGTTTAAATAAAAAATTTCAAGAAAAAATTCAGAAAAAAAAATTTACCAAACGTTTTTAATAAATATTTTCAAGAAAAATTAGGAATAAATATTTCAACGAATGTTTTAAATAAAAAAAATTGAAGAAAAAATTTTTTTTAAATATTACAAAAAGTTTTTAATGAATATTTTCAAGAAAATTTTGGAATAAATATTTCTACGAAGGTTTGAAATAAAAAATTTCATGAAATAATTTTTTGAAAAATTTTCAAAACGTTTTTATAAATATTTTCAAGAAAATTTTGGAAAATATATCTCAACGGAGGGTTTAAATAAAAAATTTCAAGAATAAATTCAGAAAATAAATTTACCAAACGTTTTTAATAAATATTTTCAAGAAAATTTGGAATAAATATTTCAACGAAGGTTTTAAATAAAAATTTCAGGAAAAAATTTTTATAAAATTTTACAATACGTTTTAAATAATTTTTTTCAAGAAAATTTTGGAAATTAGATCTCAAAGGAGGGTTTAAATAAAAAATTTCAAGAAAAAATTCAGAAAAAAAAATTTACCAAACGTTTTTAATAAATATTTTCAAGAAATTTTTGAAATAAATATTTCAACGAAGGTTATAAATAAAAAATTTCATGAAAAAATTTTTTTAATTTTACCAAACGTTTTTAGTAAATATATTCAAGAAGATTTTGGAAATAATATTTCAACGAAGGTTTTAAATAAAAAATTTGAAGAAAAAATTTTTTTTAAATATTACAAAACGTTCTTAATAAATATTTTCAAAAGAAATTTGGAACAAATATTTCAACGAAGGTTTTAAATAAAAATTTCAATAATAATTTCAAAAAAATTTTACCAAACGTTTTTAATAAATATTTTCAAGAAAATTTTGATAATATATCTCAACAAAGGATTAAGATAAAAAATTGACGAAAAAAATTCAAAAAAATTTACCAGACTTTTTTCATAAATATTTTCAAGAAAACGTTGGAATTTATATTACTAAGAAGGTTTTAAATAAAAAATTTCAACAAAAAAATTTAAAAAATTTTACCAAACGTTTTTAATATATTTTCAAGAAAACTTTGGAAAATATATCTCAACGGAGGCTTTAAATAAAAAATTTCAAGAATAAATTCAGAAAATAAATTTACCAAACATTTTTAATAAATATTTTCAAGAAAATTTGGAATAAATATTTTAACGAAGGTTTTAAATAAAAATTTCACGAAAAAATTTTTATAAAATTTTACTATACGTTTTTAATAAATCTTTTCAAGAAAATTTTGGAAAATAAATCTCAAAGGAGGTTTTATATAAAAAATTTCATGAAAAATTTTTTTTAATTTTACCAAACGTTTTCATAAATATTTTCAAGAAAATTTTGGAAATAATATTTCAACGAAGGATTTAAATAAAAAATTTGAAGAAAAAATTCAAAAAAAAAATTAACCAAATGTTTTTAATAAATTTTTAAGAAAATTTTGGAATAAATATTTCAACGAATGTTTTAAATAAAAAAATTGAAGAAAAAATTTTTTAAAATATTACAAAACGTTTTTAGTGAATATTTTCAAGAAAATTTTGGAATAAATATTTCTACGAAGGTTTGAAATAAAAAATTTCATGAAATAATTTTTTAAAAAATTTTCAAAACGTTTTTAATAAATATTTCCAAGAATAATTTGGAAAAAATATCTCAGCGAAGGTTTTAAATAAAAAAAGTTTCAAGAAAAAATTATTAAAAAAATTACAAAACATTTCTATATAAATATTTGGAAGAAATTAAAAAAAAATATTTTAACGAAGGTTTTAAATAAAGAATTTCAAGAAGAATTTCAAAAAGAATTTTAGCAAACGTTTTTAATAAATATTTCCAAGACAATTTTGGAATAAGTATTTCATATATTTCATATATTTCATAATTTCATTCCGAAAACTGCTTTTTTAGCAAGATTTTTGAGAAATACTTCCAAATTAAGCCGAAATTTAGGATTATATTCGAAACGTCTTCCGAATCAATCCGAAAATTTTGCCCAAAACTGCTTTTTTAGGAAGATTTTTGAGAAATACCTCCAAATTAAGCTGAAATTTAGGATGATATTCGAAAGTCTTCCGAATAAATCCGAAATTTTCGCCCAAAACTGCTTTTTTAGGAAGAATTTTTAGAAATACTTCCAAATTAAGCCGAAATTTAGGATGATATTCGAATAGTCATCCGAATCTTTCCGAAATATTCTCCGAGAACTGCTTTTTTAGGAAGATTTTTGAGATATACTTCCAAATTAAGCCGAAACTTAGGATGATATTCGAATAGTCATTCGAATCTATCCGAAATATTCTCCGAAAACTGCTTTTTTAGGAAGATTTTTGAGAAATACTTCCAAATTAAGCCGAAATTTAGGATGATATTCGAATAGTCATTCGAATCTATCCGAAATATTCTCCGAAAACTGCTTTTTTAGGAAGATTTTTGAGAAATGCTTCCAAATTAAGCCAAAATTTAGGATGATATTCGAAAAATCTTCCGAATCAATCCTAAATATTCTCCGAATACTGCTTTTTAGGAAGATTTTTGAGAAATACTTCCAAATTAAGTCGAAATTTAGGATGATATTCGAAATATCTTCCGAATCAATCCGAAATATTCTCCGAAAACTGCTTTTTTAGGAAGATTTTTGAGAAATACTTCCAAATTAAGCCGAAATTTAGGATGATATTCGAAAAGTCTTCCGAATCAATCCGAAATATTTACCCAAAACTGCTTTTTTAGCAAGATTTTTAAAGAATACTTCCAAATTAAGCCGAAATTTAGGATGATATTCGAAAAATCTTCCGAATCAATCCGAAATATTCTCCGAGAACTGCTTTTTTAGGAAGATTTTTGAGAAATACTTCCAAATTAAGCCGAAATTTAGGATGATATTCGAAAAATCTTCCGAATCAATCCTAAATATTCTCCGAATACTGCTTTTTAGGAAGATTTTTGAGAAATACATCCAAATTAACTCGAAATTTAGGTTGATATTCGAAAAATTTTCCGAATCAGTCCGAAATATTCTCCGAAAACTGCTTTTTTAGCAAGATTTTTGAAGAATACTTCCAAATTAAGTCGAAATTTAGGATGATATTCGAAAAATCTTCCGAATCAATCCGAAATATTCTCCGAAAACTGATTTTTTAGGAAGATTTTTGAGAAATACTTGCAAATTAAGCCGAAATTTAGGATGATATTCGAAAAATCTTCCGAATCAATCCGAAATATTCTCCGAGAACTGCTTTTTTAGGAAGATTTTTCAGAAATACTTCCAAATTAAGCCGAAATTTAGGATGATTTTCGAAAAATCTTCCGAATCGATCCTAAATATTCTCCAAAAACTGCTTTTTTAGCAAGAGTTTTGAAAAATACTTCCAAATTAAGTCGAAATTTAAGTTGATATTCGAAAAATCTTCCGAATCAATCCGAAATATTCTCCGAAAACTGCTTTTTTAATATGAATTTTGAGAAATACTTCCAAATTAAGCCGAAATTTAGGATGATATTCGAAAAATCTTCCGAATCAATCCGAAATATTCTCCGAAAACTGCTTTTTTAGGAGGATTTTTGTGAAATACTTCCAAATTTTGCCAAAATTTACTCCGTAAACGGCTTATTTACCAATGTTATTTAGTAATGTTCCAAATAAAACCAAAATTTTCTCTTAAAACGGCTGATTTAGGAGTGTTATGGAAAAATCTACCCAATAGGACCCAAATTTTCTGTAGGAACGCCTTTTTTTAACAACAATTTCGAAAAATCTTTTAAATCAACCCGAAAAAGGCGTTTATAGAGAAATTTTCCATATTTCTTCCAAATTAAGCCGAATTTTCCCCGAAAACAGCATGATTAGGTAGACATTCCAAAAATCTTCCGAATAAATCTGAAATTTTCTCCAAAAACCGCTTTATGGCAATATTTTCGAAAAATCGTCCAAATTAAGTCGAGATTTACTCCGAAAACGGCTTATTAAGCAACGTTATCGAAAAAGTTTCCAAAAAAGACCCAAAGTTTCTCAAAAAACGCCTTTTTTTAACCAGATTTCCAAATTAAGCCGAAAATTTTCCGGAAAACGGCTTTTTTTAGCAAGATGTTCGAGAAATCCTCCAAATTTAGGCGAAATTTTCTCCGAGAACGACATATTTAGCAATGTTATCGAAAAATCCTTCTAATTAGACAGAAAGTTTCTCCAAAAGCGCCTTTTTTTAACAAGATTTTCGAAAAATCTTTTTAATAATGCCGCGATTCGCTCCGAAAACGGCGTTTATAGAGAAATTTTCGAAAATTTCTTCCCAATTAAGCAGAAATTTTTCCAGAAAACGGCATGTTTAGCTTTATATTCGAAAAATCTTCGGAATTTATTCGAAATTATCTCCGAAATCTGCTCCTTTAGCAAGATTTTCGAGAAATCCTCCAAATTAAGCCGAAATTTGTTCTGAAAACAGCTTATTTAACCGTTGTTATAGGAAAATCTTCAATAGAAGACCGAAATTTTCTCCAAAAACGGAATTTTAACACGATTTTAGAAAAATGTTTTAAATTACGCCGTAATTTGCTCCGAAAACGCCGTATATAGAGATATTCCTCAAATTTCTTCCAAATTAAGCCGAAATTTTTCCAAAAAAAGCTATGACTAGCACCATATTCGAAAAAACTACAGAATTAATCCGAAATTTTCGCCGAAAACAGCTTTCTTAGCAAGAATTTTGAGAAATACTCTAAATTAAGCCGAAATTTTATTTCGACCTTCGTCATTCGAACGTTTGGCGCAGTGGTATGGTATCCACTTCCAAAGTCCTTTTGGTCAGCTTCGAGCCCTCATGCGGGAAAATTTCTTTTCTCTTTTTTTCTTTTACGTACTCTGTCATAATCTTAATCTATATCTGTTTTTTTCTTTTGGTGGATTTTGAACTTATTTTCCAAAAGTTAGAGTATTTCTCCGCTGTGAGTCACCCGTTTCTTCAAATTATGCGCAAATACTTATGCCCGCATTTATTATCTGAAAACTACAATACTAGAGAGGTAACGCAGAGGACTATTTCAAATCTCTCCTACATCCAGCTGCTCGCTCTAACGGCAACTTTTATTGCAATACCCGACTTACATTTACCAATTCTGAACTCTGAACACATTGGTATAAATATAGAAGCCGACAACTCTTTGAGTAAAGTAAAGATTTTTATTTCGCGCATTCAGAATTCATTCCTTAATAAAGAAGAAAACAGATATAGGTTAAGATTATGACAGAGTACGTAAAAGAAAAAAAGAGAAAAGAAATTTTCCCGCATGAGGGCTCGAACCCGACCAAAAGGACTTTGGAAGCGGATACCATACCACTGCGCCAAAAAAGGTCGCTACGCTTAGCTTTATAGCCTACCTGACAACTTTTCGTAAACTTTAAGTTCATTTTCCGTGAAAACTATCGCTCATAAAACCCAACTTTGGGGGTGATTCGTCAATCTTGACTCGATATCTATCAAATTACCGAGTCTTACCACTTAAATCGCGTCCGACGGTGTGTAGTCTCCTTTAAGTCTCAATATGAATTTTCTTGCAAATTCACGAGAATCTGACAAAAGCAATACTTTTTTTATCAGATCAAGTTTATGATACACCAACATTAGCATATTAGATACCAAATATACCTTTTTCACTGGCTTGATTAGGTATGGTATGTAGGATAAAAAAGAACATATGAAGGCCATTCAATTATTGTTAATATCTTTATTTAATCTTTAGAGGGGGGCCACAAGGCCAGTCTGCCTGGCATTTGCCCTATGCTGAGAGGGAAACCCCTCTAAAACCTCCCAAAGGCAGTTCATAATTGTTTATGCACATAAATCAAATTGAACAATATAGAAACATAACATATATAATACCTGAAAGATTCTGTAACAATTCAGAGAAACTCAATTAGGACAACCATAATAAAAACAAGGTAATACAATGACAATAAAGTATACAAATTCGCGCACACACACATACATTTTCTTTAAAAACACACACACACATTTTCCTTTAAAGATACACATTCACAATCACCCATTTCCAATGTCACTAAGTAATGGCATGGGAGATTTAATACACTTTTATTAATTGAAACAACGTGAAGCATGTGTCGCTGTGATGTCTGTGTCTGAAGGATCTGAATTGGTTGTGTCCGTGATGTAACTCCACAGGAACCTCGGGAACTCGCTATGGCCCTACCGAATTCGGGATCCATTTGTCGACCCCAGGACAACAGAATGCCCTCTCCTCCATTAGAAGACATGGAGTGTGGATACACATACCGGTATCCCTTCGGCACCTCCCTAACTTAGCCGTATACATATGTACACGTTGCCCGTCCTCTACCGCGCGGAGGTGTTAGGTAAGGATTGTATCATCATCGGGTTTAAGACCGTTAAGGCATTTCTTAAACCCTCAAATACTTAGAGGACGCGAAGCGGAAACGAACCAAACCGAAAACTACCTGACGTTGGCCCCCAAATGACGTTAGGCGTAGAGGAAGACCCCATATCCTCCTGCATTTGAAATGCAACCCAACATCACGGAAACGGAAGAGTACCGAAATCAACGATCGAAACAACAGCGAAAGCAACAACAACAACAACAACGAGCCATGTTCCTCAACCTGTTGAAAAAGAAATTCAAAGATGAGTATTCCTGAAAAGAAATTAATAACCATTGGTATATTAAATGTAATAGCATACAAGCACCCTTTCATATATATATACATATACATAAAAAAGGTTACCTTAAACTTAAATGCAAATTCGAACATAACGCAATCTACCTTTCTAAATCCTTAACACAGTACATACTTCTATGCATAGAATATAATGGGGAAAAGAAACAGTCGAACATAGTACATCAAAACTGAAAACCTTATGAAATACGAAAAAGGGATATGGTAATTAATCTAAATAATGGTTCGAAGATTTAACGAACGCAGCGAAAGGCTCCGAATTGAACCCAACGTATCGAATATCGATTGCTGGTTTACTCTACGACCACCGTAATCTAAGACGCATTCCGAATCTATGAACGGAGAACTTACGAATATCATCTCTTTCTACTACTAATCCGCTGAGAAAATACTAACTCCCTACGGTTTTCATTTAGCATTAAACTTATTTGGATGGAAATTGGACTGGGGATCCGATTTTACCTACCACACAATCAACCCACCACCACAACCGTAAGTTCAAAAAGGTCTAAATACAAATAAGGAATCTAACTACCAGGAAAGGTGTTATACACAATCAGCCGCTCATGCAAGTGCACTTGCCGCAATCAATCACACATCATAGCAAACACACCATAGGTAGCAAGCACACCATAAGTAAAACCAGACCCCAACAATTTCCATCATATTCATACAAAAAGCACACGATTGACCGAAGAATCGTCTCGGTCTTAGCGATACGAGCTAACGCACTAAAGTAGTAAATTATTCGCATCTATGGCACATTACCCTAACGGACACGATTTCCGCTAAGCCCTAACGACAAACTACGATTCGCGAAAAATTACCTACCTCCTGAGACATAAATCGCTTACGTCTTACGCAAACTCGAGAAAAACGAACTCACTCACTTAGAGATCGACCTACCAGCATCGATATTCCGCGCGCATTCTACGTTACAGGATAAATCCTGTCCGAACCTGTGGAAAAAACTTCAAATTATAAGCCCTGGAAAAAATACATGCATGGATATTATATTAATGAGCAATATTAAACACCACATCACAATTTAAGAATCACAATGGTTAATAATGTAAAAAAGTGAGTATTAAAACAAATTGTAATATGACTAATTAAACACACTAAATCTAGAGGTATGTTTGCAAGTAATTCGCTGTGATATATGTGTGAGATGGTGCCCCTGCCATGACATTAGGTGTAGAGGAACACCCAGTTTCCTCCTGCATTTGAAATGCAACCCAACATCACGGAAACGGAAGAGTACCGAAATCAACGATCGAAACAACAGCGAAAGCAACAACAACAACGAGCCATGTTCCTCAACCTGTTGAAAAAGAAATTCAAAGATGAGTATTCCTGAAAAGAAATTAATCACCATTGGTATATTAAATGTAATAGCATACACCTACTGTTTCAAATAAACGTATACAATTATAAAATCTTAAATTAAAATTAACCAAGGACGATAAGCAATACCTTCTTAAACCTTATCACAATAAATAGTTCTATTTGTACTATTTGATTGTGAAAAATAACAGTCGTGCATAATACATCACTACTGAAAACCGTTTGAAATGCGAAAAATGGATGGGCCTGTAAAAAACACATTCATGGGTATTTAATGGATTAGCTTTGTTACATACCATAAAACAATTATCTATTGGCATTCAGTCATGGCATGGTAAATCAAAATTTAATACACTATTAAAATTATTTATTAGACCTGAGAAAACCTATGATTTGCACGTATGCCGCTGAGATGACTGTGTTTGACGGATCTGAATCGGTTGCGTCCGTGATGTTACTCCACAGCAACTTCGGGAACGCCCTGTGAAAAAAGGGAAAGTGAACCTATATACTTTAACTATATGTTAGCGATATAGTGAACCTAAATATATAACCTATATATTATAAAATTAAATTTATCATGATAAATTTAAGATAGTTCTTAATTAAAAAGTAAAGGTATTTCCATTAAATCTTGCTAATACATCTTAACCGCCGAAAACCGCGCCAAAATGGCCTGCACCAAAACAGATTCGCGCCAAAATGTACTGCACCCGTAAATTCGAAATCGCTAAATATTAATTTGGGAATAAATGTTTTGCAAAAGAGATTAACAATTTCACTTGAGGTTGATATAATAATTCATTAGAGAGATGTGTTTCATAATTTTACCCACTTTTTTATAAAGGACATTTAAACAAATGCTATGGTCGCACAGAATTTCATCCTATTACGATAACGTGCAGACAATGCAAGAACGATAAAATCCTACGGAAGGAGTGAAAAATCACGGAAGAGGCATTATTGGGGACACACTAACACAATATTAAACTCTTTCCCTAATGTACGAACGTTGAAGACCTCGTGGCATCCGCGATGCTGTAGAATAATTCATACCAACGTGTGTTATAACTTATAGTTAATTAACCGGATATCATTTAATGACTCAACCAGAATGCATTACGGTATCCATTTACGAAAATTATTTCAAATTCATCCACAAGTCACACTTACCGCTGATTATCAAGATTATCAAGCACGTGCACGATTATACGTGCACTCTCCCGCATTACTCTGACGTTACTCCTTCTGAAGCTAATTCAAGACTGTGAGAATCGAAACAAAATGAAACTCGTTTCGACTACGGTGGCGCCCTCTTTAAGTTTCAGGAAAACTAACCTTTAGGAATAAAATTTATGGTGACGTTCTTATAGTTATCCATATTCATGCGACTTTCTCACATTCATTCATGTACCCTTATTTATTACAAATAAATCACGGAAATAAATCTTCTTTAATATTCTACTTTAAAATTTTATTTATATTATATCTAACGTGCATTTCTTAGTCATCCAAGGTGAATTCAAGATCCTTTTGGTAGAAAAATAAACAAAGGCGTATAGCACGCTAAAGAATCTCTAAACTGCATAATTCTAAGACGTTGGGGAGTGATTGACATTAATTTAAAAGGGTTCATCTATGGGATTCCTCCAAGAGTTACTGACATCGGATTATTAAAATGTACTCGACGGTGATTATTATGCAAGATGATTTTAATTTCTTGTCAACTTTTTCACTGATTTTACCTATAATTATTACTATTCTATCTTGATATTTCATATTAACAACTTATATTTTGTTGCTCCTTTTTCCCTCTTTCTGTTGATAGTCAGTATCAAACATCGAAGAATGATTCAATGGAAATTGCGATAGTTTACGTTTTAGAGAATATCTATATAACTGTGTTAAACTTAAGTTGAAGTACTACTAACTCCTAATTGAAAATAAAATCTTTTTTAAGAATTGATTTCCAAACCAGATCAAGAGAATTATTGGCTTCAGAGTACTGGAGCTGTAGAAGAGGTAATTTGGTTACAAGAGCATCTTTCGTCCAAGGTAAATATCTTTAACAACATATGGGTACTTCCAAACATATTACTACTGTTCACATTTTGGATTTTCAAAGAAAGGGGAATTTAAAATAACCATGCAATAGTGCTGCATTTGCACAGCACACAGTTTGATGAATTGCTTGCTTGCTTTGCTGCATAAACAGCTTTCGATCATTTGAGATAATGGTACAGAGAAGGTGCATGAATAAATAGAAAAGACAGAAAGTCCAAACTTTAACTTATATAAATGTAAACCAGTTGCAAGGTATTAAGGAAATCCAATGCATAGAATGAAGAGAGTTATTGTATTTCTTCCATATTTTTCATTGAGGTAACACAACAAGGTTTCAGCAAGTAATCTTCATCATCAGGTGATCATTACTCATCAGTTCTAAGTTATGTTTCATCACTAAAGAAAATCTTTATTTTATGGAAACACTAATTCTCTTATCACTCTAAATTTCACTTTCATGTTATAATGTTAATAATTTACATGAATAAACAATTCATTATTAGCTATGCACTTGGTTATTTTCAACTGCTTGGAATCTGTAAAGGCATTCTTCAGTAAGAGCAGACTTTTTTAAGTAGTACAGCATTTATAAAGGACACTGATGAAAAAACAGTTCATTAATATCACTGCAAATTCATCGTACATTGAACATACCAATGGTAATTTTCTGCAAGATGTCTCTATTGAATCACTACTTAGCTCCTTAACATTTATAGTAAGACGTCAATTCCAGAAAGAATTTTTAAGTTTAAATGTCATAAAACGATGAAATTGATAGTTAAGTTATAAGGAAAGCCAGATAGACAAAGGAATCCTATAAAAATAAAGTGCATTTGAAGAAAGGAAGCAAAGCATACGCACTAAGATTCGACTTGTAAATAGTGAAGACACTTATGATATATCATCAAATGAAAAGGTGGCCTTGCTACAGAAAAAGCTTTAGTTGAATCAACACAAACACAAGCAACCAAAAATTGAATCAATGCTAATTTCGCTGCATGTCCCTTGAACTGCTTTTCTTATTAATAGAATTTAGGGAATTGCACGAACTAATATGATTCATAACGACAGAATAGGAGCCAAAGAAATATTAGTTCGCCCTCAACTGACTTGACCAGTAATATAAATTGAATTCTAGAAGGAACTTACTTTGTCAGACATAGGTGCCTGTGCAGACCTCCGGCAAAAACTCCCTACGCACATCTTTCGAAATCTTGCACGCATGATAAATGTTTTGCATTTGGATATGAAATGACGATATTTATCTAAAATAAATAAACTCTAATAATATTTTTGGTTTACCAGAAGTAAAACAACTACCGTTCCAGATCAAAATAATGTGTATATAAATCCAGTTCCATACCAGGTTTGCATATATTCAGCCTTGCTTATGTATGTTTGAAATTATGCCGCCAGCATATAAATATTATGTTTTCATGTTTTTCATTTGGTTATTAGTAATTTTATTTTAAAAAGCAAACACTTAAAGATCAAATCCACGTCTTATCATTAACACATACCCGTATTCTATTTAATTAATAATTCATTAATTTATATTTATGCAATAATAAATTTAATTTAACTTATTTTATTTTAACAAAATTTTATGTTTAAACCCTTGTTGTATAAACAGAATGGCAGGAATTAACTCATCAAAGAAGAAATGTAGACAGTATAATGTGGATTATCTTAAGTATGGATTTATAGAGTCACGTTCAAATAAGTACCTGCCTATATACTTAATATGCAAAAGGGTGTTTTCAAATGATTCCACTTTCTAACATACTTGCTATTGCGACAGACAGAGCTCCGTCAATGACTGGTCGTCATCATGGTTGTATTGCCTACTTAAGAAAATATGTACCAAATGTCTTTGCTATTCATTGTGTCATTCACCGACAACATTTAGTGGCTAAAAAACTGAGTGATTGCATTCATAAGTCCTTAAACATTGTAATTACAGCAGTTAACAAAATCAAAGCCCATGCTCTTAATGATCGACTCTTCCAAGTTGTGTGATGAGAAAGATGAAAATTTTAAACGTTTATTATTACACACAGAAGTATGCTGGGTATCAAAAGGCTATTGTTTAAGGCACTTTTATAATCATTATGACACTTTCGTGCAGTGTTTTGAGGATAAAGATGCTATTCTCAGCAAAATCCTTAAAGAGACTAGGAGTTGTTGCATTTTAACCTGACTTGTTTGCAAAGTTTAACGAAATGAATTTAAAATTGCAAGGAAATGATACAAAAATTATAAAGTCAAAATCTGTGGTGACTATTTATTTTTCTAAGTTGCTTTTATTTAAGTGCAACAAGGGTCGCTCCAAGCTTCATCAATTTCCTTCCTTCCTTGAACTAGAAGTGCAAGCTGGAATAGATGATGATGATTTGAGTCTTTTGTGACCATTTAGCCACCCTGGATGATAATATGTTGGAGCGATTTGAGAATCTTCTTTTGTTGGAGATACCAGCCTGGGTTAAAAATCTGCTTGTATATATTGAGAAGGTTGGAGTGTTAGTGGAAGAATTGATTTGACTAAACATGACAATGAATTGAAACAAAAATTTGAAATAAATTATCAACAGTTTTGGTTACAGAAGGAGGTTTCGGACTGATATCCTGCATTATGGACAGTGGTTAAAAAACTCCTTCTTGCTTTTCCGACTTTGTATTTGGTGGAACGTGGTTTTAGCGCAGTTATTCAACTAATTTCCAAGCAGAGAAAAAGACTTCAGGTTTGTGAACGCAGTGATTCCTAGACTCCTGCTAATTGATATTAAACTGGGCGTTGGAAAAATGGTACCATGACACCAAGCCCACCAAGCCCTCCCATTCAAATAGTCACTTAATTGCTTTACTAATTTTAACAAAACATGGTTGGTTATCTTATTTCTATAAATTGAAAATGTTAATGTTATATATTTGCCTAATCTAATTAAGGATATGATGTGTCAACTTCTTGAAAAAATTTTTCTTAATGTTATTTGCTTTGATAATTTATTTTTATTTAAGGATTAAATTCTTATCCAAGTTCTTTTTATTGATCATCAAGCCTTTTGCATAAATGTGTTACGAAAACTAAATATTTGTTGGATTATAAGTCACCTTATCTCTTAGTCATTGTTTTCAATTTAATTATTACAATGTTCCTTGTCTATGATTCTGATTATTATTTTAAAGTTACCACTTGGGGGTGTTGACTACAGGTTTACGGATCCAAGGAGGCGGTGGCTCTAAAACGTTTGGGAAACACTGGTTATAAGGGTGTCCAAACCATTCATTGAAATCTAAATAGCAATGAAGAAGTATTAATTTAATACTAAAGGCAGTGGAGGCAATGGAGATATTCTATCAGTTACCACAAGTTTTTTATTCCTTACTGTTTTTAAACCAATCATGTTTATCAATATATGTATTGTTAAGATTAATGTAGACGGTACCATTCTTGCTCAAATATATCTTGCTGTGTTTCTCTTCAAATAAAGAACTGTTTTCTGTTTGAAATCATACATTGAATAATTTCTATTTGAGACCTCACCTTATAATTCTTTCTTCATTTCCTCATTTTAGTTAACCATATATTTCCAATCATAACCATACCATATTATCTTGGAATCAAATTATGTATCATATACTGCTCATTCCCAAATTCCCCTTTACTCATATTATGCATAACTGATTAGACTAAAAACTGAGTTTATGAGCTGGAAGGATGACAAAATTATACAGATGGCAGAAATAAGAAACTAACTAATTTCTATTGAGAAAACTAGTTCCTAGTTAATTACAAATAAAACTCTGCAAAATACCACACTAAACATGGAATCATAACCAGGCTTCAATGAATAAATGTCATCTTCAAGTTACAAGGTAGTCAGAAGCATTGTATTGAAGAATTGGGGGCGGACAATAGGATAACAAGAACGTGGAATTTGTGGAAAAGATTATGTTGAGGAAATGCTCAAAGTAGAGAAGAAAAAAAAACATTCAGTCCACCATTTGAAAAATCTTCCAACTAAAGCATTAAATTGCCCAAAAGAAGAGGTATCCAGCGCGATGTAAGAAAAATTTTCCAAATCAAGGATGAAATGTATAACATGAAAAAAGTATATTCATTCAAGGCAAGAAATGCTATTAATATACTGTATTAAGTATTACTAAATTTGCTAATTGGAATATTTAAAACTTCCAAAGCTTTAATCATTTGATTCCTAATCATTTATTTTCATTCTTTCTTAAAATTATGGTGCTACTTACATTCCAATATCCGATTCATACTGATAATCACAGTATATCCTAACATCAGTACAATGAATCTGAAGATGATTCAATGCAATTTTCGGTAATGCTACAGATATCAGTCATAATTTTTAATGAATCAAGTTAGGTTAAAATTAAATATTCAGTACTGAGCAGAGGTGAGAAATGTGAAGCCTCCAAACCAAAATTCGACTTTTTTTGGGCATTCTGTGAAGCCATTTCAAATAATTTCCTCCTGATTCTTGCTAATGATGCTAAATAAAATAAAGAGGAAAAGGTTCTCTTTCAGTTCGGTTAGTGAATAAACCACTTTTCTCATATAAAAGATTGATGTTTAAGTATTTGAATGTAGGCAGCATGAAACATAAAAGCATCATCCAAATGATTGCAGCCTCTCTTGGCATAGTGAATGATATTACTGCCATATTGTATATATTAAACTAATCAAAAAAAGGTCTATTGAAAGTAGCTTCACACTTAGTTGTTAAGGGTAGAAACAAAACTTCTCTTAAAATTCTGGAGTTGAGCAATGTAAGACTAACTAATGGATAAGTATATAAAATATTTTAACCTTCTTTGTGGTAAAGTAAAATTCACAGTCTGTTAGTTCATTGCACCACTTGGCATCACTAGGCCTCTAAATCTTCTTATTTTTCCTTTAAGATACCTACTATAGAAACAAATATAATTATTAGATTATGAAATCTATCTTCAGTTTTTACCAAAATGTAATCTCTTGCAAAAGAGTTTTCACCCAAGCACGTCTACCAAAAATAAATCAAAAGGCAAAGAAATGAAGGGCAGAGAATCAAAACACTGATCTTAAACATATTGGCAGATTGCATTTTCCACAAAAGCCATCTAGGGTGAGTGTCTGAATGTTACCACAATATCAACTTCAACATCTGAAATAAGCAAGTTATCGCCGTAATAAAGTCATAATTAGCTCAAAATTTTAAAAATCTTACAAGAAGGCTGTTTTTGCCCAAAAAGGGTGGAAAATAACATGCTATATAAAAAAACATTAAATTCAATCTAACTTTTACAAAATAGAATCTACATATAGATATATATCCTGATATTTATTTTACTCAAGTTTATCTAACAAGGAGACTACACACCGTCGGACGCGATTTAAGTGGTAAGACTCGGTAATTTGATAGATATCGAGTCAAGATTGACGAATCACCCCCAAAGTTGGGTTTTATGAGCGATAGTTTTCACGGAAAATGAACTTAAAGTTTACGAAAAATTGTCAGGTAGGCTATAAAGCTAAGCGTAGCGACCTTCGTCATTCGAACGTTTGGCGCAGTGGTATGGTATCCACTTCCAAAGTCCTTTTGGTCAGCTTCGAGCCCTCATGCGGGAAAATTTCTTTTCTCTTTTTTTCTTTTACGTACTCTGTCATAATCTTAATCTATATCTGTTTTTTTCTTTTGGTGGATTTTGAACTTATTTTCCAAAAGTTAGAGTATTTCTCCGCTGTGAGTCACCCGTTTCTTCAAATTATGCGCAAATACTTATGCCCGCATTTATTATCTGAAAACTACAATACTAGAGAGGTAACGCAGAGGACTATTTCAAATCTCTCCTACATCCAGCTGCTCGCTCTAACGGCAACTTTTATTGCAATACCCGACTTACATTTACCAATTCTGAACTCTGAACACATTGGTATAAATATAGAAGCCGACAACTCTTTGAGTAAAGTAAAGATTTTTATTTCGCGCATTCAGAATTCATTCCTTAATAAAGAAGAAAACAGATATAGGTTAAGATTATGACAGAGTACGTAAAAGAAAAAAAGAGAAAAGAAATTTTCCCGCATGAGGGCTCGAACCCGACCAAAAGGACTTTGGAAGCGGATACCATACCACTGCGCCAAAAAAGGTCGCTACGCTTAGCTTTATAGCCTACCTGACAACTTTTCGTAAACTTTAAGTTCATTTTCCGTGAAAACTATCGCTCATAAAACCCAACTTTGGGGGTGATTCGTCAATCTTGACTCGATATCTATCAAATTACCGAGTCTTACCACTTAAATCGCGTCCGACGGTGTGTAGTCTCCTTTAAGTCTCAATATGAATTTTCTTGCAAATTCACGAGAATCTGACAAAAGCAATACTTTTTTTATCAGATCAAGTTTATGATACACCAACATTAGCATATTAGATACCAAATATACCTTTTTCACTGGCTTGATTAGGTATGGTATGTAGGATAAAAAAGAACATATGAAGGCCATTCAATTATTGTTAATATCTTTATTTAATCTTTAGAGGGGGGCCACAAGGCCAGTCTGCCTGGCATTTGCCCTATGCTGAGAGGGAAACCCCTCTAAAACCTCCCAAAGGCAGTTCATAATTTTTTATGCACATAAATCAAATTGAACAATATAGAAACATAACATATATAATACCTGAAAGATTCTGTAACAATTCAGAGAAACTCAATTAGGACAACCATAATAAAAACAAGGTAATACAATGACAATAAAGTATACAAATTCGCGCACACACACATACATTTTCTTTAAAAACACACACACACATTTTCCTTTAAAGATACACATTTACAAACACCCATTTCCAATGTCACTAAGTAATGGCATGGGAGATTTAATACACTTTTATTAATTGAAACAACGTGAAGCATGTGTCGCTGTGATGTCTGTGTCTGAAGGATCTGACTTGGTTGTGTCCGTGATGTAACTCCACAGGAACCTCGGGAACTCGCTATGGCCCTACCGAATTCGGGATCCATTTGTCGACCCCAGGACAACAGAATGCCCTCTCCTCCATTAGAAGACATGGAGTGTGGATACACATACCGGTATCCCTTCGGCACCTCCCTAACTTAGCCGTATACATATGTACACGTTGCCCGTCCTCTACCGCGCGGAGGTGTTAGGTAAGGATTGTATCATCATCGGGTTTAAGACCGTTAAGGCATTTCTTAAACCCTCAAATACTTAGAGGACGCGAAGCGGAATCGAACCAAACCGAAAACTACCTGACGTTGGCCCCCAAATGACGTTAGGCGTAGAGGAAGACCCCATATCCTCCTGCATTTGAAATGCAACCCAACATCACGGAAACGGAAGAGTACCGAAATCAACGATCGAAACAACAGCGAAAGCAACAACAACAACAACAACGAGCCATGTTCCTCAACCTGTTGAAAAAGAAATTCAAAGATGAGTATTCCTGAAAAGAAATTAATAACCATTGGTATATTAAATGTAATAGCATACAAGCACCCTTTCATATATATATACATATACATAAAAAAGGTTACCTTAAACTTAAATGCAAATTCGAACATAACGCAATCTACCTTTCTAAATCCTTAACACAGTACATACTTCTATGCATAGAATATAATGGGGAAAAGAAACAGTCGAACATAGTACATCAAAACTGAAAACCTTATGAAATACGAAAAAGGGATATGGTAATTAATCTAAATAATGGTTCGAAGATTTAACGAACGCAGCGAAAGGCTCCGAATTGAACCCAACGTATCGAATATCGATTGCTGGTTTACTCTACGACCACCGTAATCTAAGACGCATTCCGAATCTATGAACGGAGAACTTACGAATATCATCTCTTTCTACTACTAATCCGCTGAGAAAATACTAACTCCCTACGGTTTTCATTTAGCATTAAACTTATTTGGATGGAAATTGGACTGGGGATCCGATTTTACCTACCACACAATCAACCCACCACCACAACCGTAAGTTCAAAAAGGTCTAAATACAAATAAGGAATCTAACTACCAGGAAAGGTGTTATACACAATCAGCCGCTCATGCAAGTGCACTTGCCGCAATCAATCACACATCATAGCAAACACACCATAGGTAGCAAGCACACCATAAGTAAAACCAGACCCCAACAATTTCCATCATATTCATACAAAAAGCACACGATTGACCGAAGAATCGGTCTTAGGTCTTAGCGATACGAGCTAACGACTCTCGGTCTTAGCGATACGAGCTAACGCACTAAAGTAGTAAATTATTCGCATCTATGGCACATTACCCTAACGGACACGATTTCCGCTAAGCCCTAACGATAAACTACGATTCGCGAAAAATTACCTACCTCCTGAGACATAAATCGCTTACGTCTTACGCAAACTCGAGAAAAACGAACTCACTCACTTAGAGATCGACCTACCAGCATCGATATTCCGCGCGCATTCTACGTTACAGGATAAATCCTGTCCGAACCTGTGGAAAAAACTTCAAATTATAAGCCCTGGAAAAAATACATGCATGGATATTATATTAATGAGCAATATTAAACACCACATCACAATTTAAGAATCACAATGGTTAATAATGTAAAAAAGTGAGTATTAAAACAAATTGTAATATGACTAATTAAACACACTAAATCTAGAGGTATGTTTGCAAGTAATTCGCTGTGATATATGTGTGAGATGGTGCCCCTGCCATGACATTAGGTGTAGAGGAACACCCAGTTTCCTCCTGCATTTGAAATGCAACCCAACATCACGGAAACGGAAGAGTACCGAAATCAACGATCGAAACAACAGCGAAAGCAACAACAACAACGAGCCATGTTCCTCAACCTGTTGAAAAAGAAATTCAAAGATGAGTATTCCTGAAAAGAAATTAATCACCATTGGTATATTAAATGTAATAGCATACACCTACTGTTTCAAATAAACGTATACAATTATAAAATCTTAAATTAAAATTAACCACGGACGATAAGCAATACCTTCTTAAACCTTATCACAATAAATAGTTCTATTTGTACTATTTGATTGTGAAAAATAACAGTCGTGCATAATACATCACTACCGAAAACCGTTTGAAATGCGAAAAATGGATGGGCCTGAAAAAAACACATTCATGGGTATTTAATGGATTAGCTTTGTTACATACCATAAAACAATTATCTATTGGCATTCAGTCATGGCATGGTAAATCAAAATTTAATACACTATTAAAATTATTTATTAGACCTGAGAAAACCTATGATTTGCACGTATGCCGCTGAGATGACTGTGTTTGACGGATCTGAATCGGTTGCGTCCGTGATGTTACTCCACAGCAACTTCGGGAACGCCCTGTGAAAAAAGGGAAAGTGAACCTATATACTTTAACTATATGTTAGCGATATAGTGAACCTAAATATATAACCTATATATTATAAAATTAAATTTATCATGATAAATTTAAGATAGTTCTTAATTAAAAAGTAAAGGTATTTCCATTAAATCTTGCTAATACATCTTAACCGCCGAAAACCGCGCCAAAATGGCCTGCACCAAAACAGATTCGCGCCAAAATGTACTGCACCCGTAAATTCGAAATCGCTAAATATTAATTTGGGAATAAATGTTTTGCAAAAGAGATTAACAATTTCACTTGAGGTTGATATAATAATTCATTAGAGAGATGTGTTTCATAATTTTACCCACTTTTTTATAAAGGACATTTAAACAAATGCTATGGTCGCACAGAATTTCATCCTATTACGATAACGTGCAGACAATGCAAGAACGATAAAATCCTACGGAAGGAGTGAAAAATCACGGAAGAGGCATTATTGGGGACACACTAACACAATATTAAACTCTTTCCCTAATGTACGAACGTTGAAGACCTCGTGGCATCCGCGATGCTGTAGAATAATTCATACCAACGTGTGTTATAACTTATAGTTAATTAACCGGATATCATTTAATGACTCAACCAGAATGCATTACGGTATCCATTTACGAAAATTATTTCAAATTCATCCACAAGTCACACTTACCGCTGATTATCAAGATTATCAAGTACGTGCACTCTCCCGCATTACTCTGACGTTACTCCTTCTGAAGCTAATTCAAGACTGTGAGAATCGAAACAAAATGAAACTCGTTTCGACTACGGTGGCGCCCTCTTTAAGTTTCAGGAAAACTAACCTTTAGGAATAAAATTTATGGTGACGTTCTTATAGTTATCCATATTCATGCGACTTTCTCACATTCATTCATGTACCCTTATTTATTACAAATAAATCACGGAAATAAATCTTCTTTAATATTCTACTTTAAAATTTTATTTATATTATATCTAACGTGCATTTCTTAGTCATCCAAGGTGAATTCAAGATCCTTTTGGTAGAAAAATAAACAAAGGCGTATAGCACGCTAAAGAATCTCTAAACTGCATAATTCTAAGACGTTGGGGAGTGATTGACATTAATTTAAAAGGGTTCATCTATGGGATTCCTCCAAGAGTTACTGACATCGGATTATTAAAATGTACTCGACGGTGATTATTATGCAAGATGATTTTAATTTCTTGTCAACTTTTTCACTGATTTTACCTATAATTATTACTATTCTATCTTGATATTTCATATTAACAACTTATATTTTGTTGCTCCTTTTTCCCTCTTTCTGTTGATAGTCAGTATCAAACATCGAAGCATGATTCAATGGAAATTGCGATAGTTTACGTTTTAGAGAATATCTATATAACTGTGTTAAACTTAAGTTGAAGTACTACTAACTCCTAATTGAAAATAAAATCTTTTTTAAGAATTGATTTCCAAACCAGATCAAGAGAATTATTGGCTTCAGAGTACTGGAGCTGTAGAAGAGGTAATTTGGTTACAAGAGCATCTTTCGTCCAAGGTAAATATCTTTAACAACATATGGGTACTTCCAAACATATTACTACTGTTCACATTTTGGATTTTCAAAGAAAGGGGAATTTAAAATAACCATGCAATAGTGCTGCATTTGCACAGCACACAGTTTGATGAATTGCTTGCTTGCTTTGCTGCATAAACAGCTTTCGATCATTTGAGATAATGATACAGAGAAGGTGCATGAATAAATAGAAAAGACAGAAAGTCCAAACTTTAACTTATATAAATGTAAACCAGTTGCAAGGTATTAAGGAAATCCAATGCATAGAATGAAGAGAGTTATTGTATTTCTTCCATATTTTTCATTGAGGTAACACAACAAGGTTTCAGCAAGTAATCTTCATCATCAGGTGATCATTACTCATCAGTTCTAAGTTATGTTTCATCACTAAAGAAAATCTTTATTTTATGGAAACACTAATTCTCTTATCACTCTAAATTTCACTTTCATGTTATAATGTTAATAATTTACATGAATAAACAATTCATTATTAGCTATGCACTTGGTTATTTTCAACTGCTTGGAATCTGTAAAGGCATTCTTCAGTAAGAGCAGACTTTTTTAAGTAGTACAGCATTTATAAAGGACACTGATGAAAAAACAGTTCATTAATATCACTGCAAATTCATCGTACATTGAACATACCAATGGTAATTTTCTGCAAGATGTCTCTATTGAATCACTACTTAGCTCCTTAACATTTATAGTAAGACGTCAATTCCAGAAAGAATTTTTAAGTTTAAATGTCATAAAACGATGAAATTGATAGTTAAGTTATAAGGAAAGCCAGATAGACAAAGGAATCCTATAAAAATAAAGTGCATTTGAAGAAAGGAAGCAAAGCATACGCACTAAGATTCGACTTGTAAATAGTGAAGACACTTATGATATATCATCAAATGAAAAGGTGGCCTTGCTACAGAAAAAGCTTTAGTTGAATCAACACAAACACAAGCAACCAAAAATTGAATCAATGCTAATTTCGCTGCATGTCCCTTGAACTGCTTTTCTTATTAATAGAATTTAGGGAATTGCACGAACTAATATGATTCATAACGACAGAATAGGAGCCAAAGAAATATTAGTTCGCCCTCAACTGACTTGACCAGTAATATAAATTGAATTCTAGAAGGAACTTACTTTGTCAGACATAGGTGCCTGTGCAGACCTCCGGCAAAAACTCCCTACGCACATCTTTCGAAATCTTGCACGCATGATAAATGTTTTGCATTTGGATATGAAATGACGATATTTATCTAAAATAAATAAACTCTAATAATATTTTTGGTTTACCAGAAGTAAAACAACTACCGTTCCAGATCAAAATAATGTGTATATAAATCCAGTTCCATACCAGGTTTGCATATATTCAGCCTTGCTTATGTATGTTTGAAATTATGCCGCCAGCATATAAATATTATGTTTTCATGTTTTTCATTTGGTTATTAGTAATTTTATTTTAAAAAGCAAACACTTAAAGATCAAATCCACGTCTTATCATTAACACATACCCGTATTCTATTTAATTAATAATTCATTAATTTATATTTATGCAATAATAAATTTAATTTAACTTATTTTATTTTAACAAAATTTTATGTTTAAACCCTTGTTGTATAAACAGAATGGCAGGAATTAACTCATCAAAGAAGAAATGTAGACAGTATAATGTGGATTATCTTAAGTATGGATTTATAGAGTCACGTTCAAATAAGTACCTGCCTATATACTTAATATGCAAAAGGGTGTTTTCAAATGATTCCACTTTCTAACATACTTGCTATTGCGACAGACAGAGCTCCGTCAATGACTGGTCGTCATCATGGTTGTATTGCCTACTTAAGAAAATATGTACCAAATGTCTTTGCTATTCATTGTGTCATTCACCGACAACATTTAGTGGCTAAAAAACTGAGTGATTGCATTCATAAGTCCTTAAACATTGTAATTACAGCAGTTAACAAAATCAAAGCCCATGCTCTTAATGATCGACTCTTCCAAGTTGTGTGATGAGAAAGATGAAAATTTTAAACGTTTATTATTACACACAGAAGTATGCTGGGTATCAAAAGGCTATTGTTTAAGGCACTTTTATAATCATTATGACACTTTCGTGCAGTGTTTTGAGGATAAAGATGCTATTCTCAGCAAAATCCTTAAAGAGACTAGGAGTTGTTGCATTTTAACCTGACTTGTT
This sequence comes from Pachydiplax longipennis, assembly GCA_036926295.1. Lineage (NCBI taxonomy): Eukaryota > Metazoa > Arthropoda > Insecta > Odonata > Libellulidae > Pachydiplax > Pachydiplax longipennis. The sequence goes on along the minus strand of JAVFKF010000011.1, from coordinate 2,506,512 downwards.
TGCAAAGTTTAACGAAATGAATTTAAAATTGCAAGGAAATGATACAAAAATTATAAAGTCAAAATCTGTGGTGACTATTTATTTTTCTAAGTTGCTTTTATTTAAGTGCAACAAGGGTCGCTCCAAGCTTCATCAATTTCCTTCCTTCCTTGAACTAGAAGTGCAAGCTGGAATAGATGATGATGATTTGAGTCTTTTGTGACCATTTAGCCACCCTGGATGATAATATGTTGGAGCGATTTGAGAATCTTCTTTTGTTGGAGATACCAGCCTGGGTTAAAAATCTGCTTGTATATATTGAGAAGGTTGGAGTGTTAGTGGAAGAATTGATTTGACTAAACATGACAATGAATTGAAACAAAAATTTGAAATAAATTATCAACAGTTTTGGTTACAGAAGGAGGTTTCGGACTGATATCCTGCATTATGGACAGTGGTTAAAAAACTCCTTCTTGCTTTTCCGACTTTGTATTTGGTGGAACGTGGTTTTAGCGCAGTTATTCAACTAATTTCCAAGCAGAGAAAAAGACTTCAGGTTTGTGAACGCAGTGATTCCTAGACTCCTGCTAATTGATATTAAACTGGGCGTTGGAAAAATGGTACCATGACACCAAGCCCACCAAGCCCTCCCATTCAAATAGTCACTTAATTGCTTTACTAATTTTAACAAAACATGGTTGGTTATCTTATTTCTATAAATTGAAAATGTTAATGTTATATATTTGCCTAATCTAATTAAGGATATGATGTGTCAACTTCTTGAAAAAATTTTTCTTAATGTTATTTGCTTTGATAATTTATTTTTATTTAAGGATTAAATTCTTATCCAAGTTCTTTTTATTGATCATCAAGCCTTTTGCATAAATGTGTTACGAAAACTAAATATTTGTTGGATTATAAGTCACCTTATCTCTTAGTCATTGTTTTCAATTTAATTATTACAATGTTCCTTGTCTATGATTCTGATTATTATTTTAAAGTTACCACTTGGGGGTGTTGACTACAGGTTTACGGATCCAAGGAGGCGGTGGCTCTAAAACGTTTGGGAAACACTGGTTATAAGGGTGTCCAAACCATTCATTGAAATCTAAATAGCAATGAAGAAGTATTAATTTAATACTAAAGGCAGTGGAGGCAATGGAGATATTCTATCAGTTACCACAAGTTTTTTATTCCTTACTGTTTTTAAACCAATCATGTTTATCAATATATGTATTGTTAAGATTAATGTAGACGGTACCATTCTTGCTCAAATATATCTTGCTGTGTTTCTCTTCAAATAAAGAACTGTTTTCTGTTTGAAATCATACATTGAATAATTTCTATTTGAGACCTCACCTTATAATTCTTTCTTCATTTCCTCATTTTAGTTAACCATATATTTCCAATCATAACCATACCATATTATCTTGGAATCAAATTATGTATCATATACTGCTCATTCCCAAATTCCCCTTTACTCATATTATGCATAACTGATTAGACTAAAAACTGAGTTTATGAGCTGGAAGGATGACAAAATTATACAGATGGCAGAAATAAGAAACTAACTAATTTCTATTGAGAAAACTAGTTCCTAGTTAATTACAAATAAAACTCTGCAAAATACCACACTAAACATGGAATCATAACCAGGCTTCAATGAATAAATGTCATCTTCAAGTTACAAGGTAGTCAGAAGCATTGTATTGAAGAATTGGGGGCGGACAATAGGATAACAAGAACGTGGAATTTGTGGAAAAGATTATGTTGAGGAAATGCTCAAAGTAGAGAAGAAAAAAAAACATTCAGTCCACCATTTGAAAAATCTTCCAACTAAAGCATTAAATTGCCCAAAAGAAGAGGTATCCAGCGCGATGTAAGAAAAATTTTCCAAATCAAGGATGAAATGTATAACATGAAAAAAGTATATTCATTCAAGGCAAGAAATGCTATTAATATACTGTATTAAGTATTACTAAATTTGCTAATTGGAATATTTAAAACTTCCAAAGCTTTAATCATTTGATTCCTAATCATTTATTTTCATTCTTTCTTAAAATTATGGTGCTACTTACATTCCAATATCCGATTCATACTGATAATCACAGTATATCCTAACATCAGTACAATGAATCTGAAGATGATTCAATGCAATTTTCGGTAATGCTACAGATATCAGTCATAATTTTTAATGAATCAAGTTAGGTTAAAATTAAATATTCAGTACTGAGCAGAGGTGAGAAATGTGAAGCCTCCAAACCAAAATTCGACTTTTTTTGGGCATTCTGTGAAGCCATTTCAAATAATTTCCTCCTGATTCTTGCTAATGATGCTAAATAAAATAAAGAGGAAAAGGTTCTCTTTCAGTTCGGTTAGTGAATAAACCACTTTTCTCATATAAAAGATTGATGTTTAAGTATTTGAATGTAGGCAGCATGAAACATAAAAGCTTCATCCAAATGATTGCAGCCTCTCTTGGCATAGTGAATGATATTACTGCCATATTGTATATATTAAACTAATCAAAAAAAGGTCTATTGAAAGTAGCTTCACACTTAGTTGTTAAGGGTAGAAACAAAACTTCTCTTAAAATTCTGGAGTTGAGCAATGTAAGACTAACTAATGGATAAGTATATAAAATATTTTAACCTTCTTTGTGGTAAAGTAAAATTCACAGTCTGTTAGTTCATTGCACCACTTGGCATCACTAGGCCTCTAAATCTTCTTATTTTTCCTTTAAGATACCTACTATAGAAACAAATATAATTATTAGATTATGAAATCTATCTTCAGTTTTTACCAAAATGTAATCTCTTGCAAAAGAGTTTTCACCCAAGCACGTCTACCAAAAATAAATCAAAAGGCAAAGAAATGAAGGGCAGAGAATCAAAACACTGATCTTAAACATATTGGCAGATTGCATTTTCCACAAAAGCCATCTAGGGTGAGTGTCTGAATGTTACCACAATATCAACTTCAACATCTGAAATAAGCAAGTTATCGCCGTAATAAAGTCATAATTAGCTCAAAATTTTAAAAATCTTACAAGAAGGCTGTTTTTGCCCAAAAAGGGTGGAAAATAACATGCTATATAAAAAAACATTAAATTCAATCTAACTTTTACAAAATAGAATCTACATATAGATATATATCCTGATATTTATTTTACTCAAGTTTATCTAACAAGGAGACTACACACCGTCGGACGCGATTTAAGTGGTAAGACTCGGTAATTTGATAGATATCGAGTCAAGATTGACGAATCACCCCCAAAGTTGGGTTTTATGAGCGATAGTTTTCACGGAAAATGAACTTAAAGTTTACGAAAAATTGTCAGGTAGGCTATAAAGCTAAGCGTAGCGACCTTCGTCATTCGAACGTTTGGCGCAGTGGTATGGTATCCACTTCCAAAGTCCTTTTGGTCAGCTTCGAGCCCTCATGCGGGAAAATTTCTTTTCTCTTTTTTTCTTTTACGTACTCTGTCATAATCTTAATCTATATCTGTTTTTTTCTTTTGGTGGATTTTGAACTTATTTTCCAAAAGTTAGAGTATTTCTCCGCTGTGAGTCACCCGTTTCTTCAAATTATGCGCAAATACTTATGCCCGCATTTATTATCTGAAAACTACAATACTAGAGAGGTAACGCAGAGGACTATTTCAAATCTCTCCTACATCCAGCTGCTCGCTCTAACGGCAACTTTTATTGCAATACCCGACTTACATTTACCAATTCTGAACTCTGAACACATTGGTATAAATATAGAAGCCGACAACTCTTTGAGTAAAGTAAAGATTTTTATTTCGCGCATTCAGAATTCATTCCTTAATAAAGAAGAAAACAGATATAGGTTAAGATTATGACAGAGTACGTAAAAGAAAAAAAGAGAAAAGAAATTTTCCCGCATGAGGGCTCGAACCCGACCAAAAGGACTTTGGAAGCGGATACCATACCACTGCGCCAAAAAAGGTCGCTACGCTTAGCTTTATAGCCTACCTGACAACTTTTCGTAAACTTTAAGTTCATTTTCCGTGAAAACTATCGCTCATAAAACCCAACTTTGGGGGTGATTCGTCAATCTTGACTCGATATCTATCAAATTACCGAGTCTTACCACTTAAATCGCGTCCGACGGTGTGTAGTCTCCTTTAAGTCTCAATATGAATTTTCTTGCAAATTCACGAGAATCTGACAAAAGCAATACTTTTTTTATCAGATCAAGTTTATGATACACCAACATTAGCATATTAGATACCAAATATACCTTTTTCACTGGCTTGATTAGGTATGGTATGTAGGATAAAAAAGAACATATGAAGGCCATTCAATTATTGTTAATATCTTTATTTAATCTTTAGAGGGGGGCCACAAGGCCAGTCTGCCTGGCATTTGCCCTATGCTGAGAGGGAAACCCCTCTAAAACCTCCCAAAGGCAGTTCATAATTTTTTATGCACATAAATCAAATTGAACAATATAGAAACATAACATATATAATACCTGAAAGATTCTGTAACAATTCAGAGAAACTCAATTAGGACAACCATAATAAAAACAAGGTAATACAATGACAATAAAGTATACAAATTCGCGCACACACACATACATTTTCTTTAAAAACACACACACACATTTTCCTTTAAAGATACACATTTACAAACACCCATTTCCAATGTCACTAAGTAATGGCATGGGAGATTTAATACACTTTTATTAATTGAAACAACGTGAAGCATGTGTCGCTGTGATGTCTGTGTCTGAAGGATCTGAATTGGTTGTGTCCGTGATGTAACTCCACAGGAACCTCGGGAACTCGCTATGGCCCTACCGAATTCGGGATCCATTTGTCGACCCCAGGACAACAGAATGCCCTCTCCTCCATTAGAAGACATGGAGTGTGGATACACATACCGGTATCCCTTCGGCACCTCCCTAACTTAGCCGTATACATATGTACACGTTGCCCGTCCTCTACCGCGCGGAGGTGTTAGGTAAGGATTGTATCATCATCGGGTTTAAGACCGTTAAGGCATTTCTTAAACCCTCAAATACTTAGAGGACGCGAAGCGGAATCGAACCAAACCGAAAACTACCTGACGTTGGCCCCCAAATGACGTTAGGCGTAGAGGAAGACCCCATATCCTCCTGCATTTGAAATGCAACCCAACATCACGGAAACGGAAGAGTACCGAAATCAACGATCGAAACAACAGCGAAAGCAACAACAACAACAACAACGAGCCATGTTCCTCAACCTGTTGAAAAAGAAATTCAAAGATGAGTATTCCTGAAAAGAAATTAATAACCATTGGTATATTAAATGTAATAGCATACAAGCACCCTTTCATATATATACATAAAAAAGGTTACCTTAAACTTAAATGCAAATTCGAACATAACGCAATCTACCTTTCTAAATCCTTAACACAGTACATACTTCTATGCATAGAATATAATGGGGAAAAGAAACAGTCGAACATAGTACATCAAAACTGAAAACCTTATGAAATACGAAAAAGGGATATGGTAATTAATCTAAATAATGGTTCGAAGATTTAACGAACGCAGCGAAAGGCTCCGAATTGAACCCAACGTATCGAATATCGATTGCTGGTTTACTCTACGACCACCGTAATCTAAGACGCATTCCGAATCTATGAACGGAGAACTTACGAATATCATCTCTTTCTACTACTAATCCGCTGAGAAAATACTAACTCCCTACGGTTTTCATTTAGCATTAAACTTATTTGGATGGAAATTGGACTGGGGATCCGATTTTACCTACCACACAATCAACCCACCACCACAACCGTAAGTTCAAAAAGGTCTAAATACAAATAAGGAATCTAACTACCAGGAAAGGTGTTATACACAATCAGCCGCTCATGCAAGTGCACTTGCCGCAATCAATCACACATCATAGCAAACACACCATAGGTAGCAAGCACACCATAAGTAAAACCAGACCCCAACAATTTCCATCATATTCATACAAAAAGCACACGATTGACCGAAGAATCGTCTCGGTCTTAGCGATACGAGCTAACGCACTAAAGTAGTAAATTATTCGCATCTATGGCACATTACCCTAACGGACACGATTTCCGCTAAGCCCTAACGATAAACTACGATTCGCGAAAAATTACCTACCTCCTGAGACGTAAATCGCTTACGTCTTACGCAAACTCGAGAAAAACGAACTCACTCACTTAGAGATCGACCTACCAGCATCGATATTCCGCGCGCATTCTACGTTACAGGATAAATCCTGTCCGAACCTGTGGAAAAAACTTCAAATTATAAGCCCTGGAAAAAATACATGCATGGATATTATATTAATGAGCAATATTAAACACCACATCACAATTTAAGAATCACAATGGTTAATAATGTAAAAAAGTGAGTATTAAAACAAATTGTAATATGACTAATTAAACACACTAAATCTAGAGGTATGTTTGCAAGTAATTCGCTGTGATATATGTGTGAGATGGTGCCCCTGCCATGACATTAGGTGTAGAGGAACACCCAGTTTCCTCCTGCATTTGAAATGCAACCCAACATCACGGAAACGGAAGAGTACCGAAATCAACGATCGAAACAACAGCGAAAGCAACAACAACAACGAGCCATGTTCCTCAACCTGTTGAAAAAGAAATTCAAAGATGAGTATTCCTGAAAAGAAATTAATCACCATTGGTATATTAAATGTAATAGCATACACCTACTGTTTCAAATAAACGTATACAATTATAAAATCTTAAATTAAAATTAACCAAGGACGATAAGCAATACCTTCTTAAACCTTATCACAATAAATAGTTCTATTTGTACTATTTGATTGTGAAAAATAACAGTCGTGCATAATACATCACTACTGAAAACCGTTTGAAATGCGAAAAATGGATGGGCCTGAAAAAAACACATTCATGGGTATTTAATGGATTAGCTTTGTTACATACCATAAAACAATTATCTATTGGCATTCAGTCATGGCATGGTAAATCAAAATTTAATACACTATTAAAATTATTTATTAGACCTGAGAAAACCTATGATTTGCACGTATGCCGCTGAGATGACTGTGTTTGACGGATCTGAATCGGTTGCGTCCGTGATGTTACTCCACAGCAACTTCGGGAACGCCCTGTGAAAAAAGGGAAAGTGAACCTATATACTTTAACTATATGTTAGCGATATAGTGAACCTAAATATATAACCTATATATTATAAAATTAAATTTATCATGATAAATTTAAGATAGTTCTTAATTAAAAAGTAAAGGTATTTCCATTAAATCTTGCTAATACATCTTAACCGCCGAAAACCGCGCCAAAATGGCCTGCACCAAAACAGATTCGCGCCAAAATGTACTGCACCCGTAAATTCGAAATCGCTAAATATTAATTTGGGAATAAATGTTTTGCAAAAGAGATTAACAATTTCACTTGAGGTTGATATAATAATTCATTAGAGAGATGTGTTTCATAATTTTACCCACTTTTTTATAAAGGACATTTAAACAAATGCTATGGTCGCACAGAATTTCATCCTATTACGATAACGTGCAGACAATGCAAGAACGATAAAATCCTACGGAAGGAGTGAAAAATCACGGAAGAGGCATTATTGGGGACACACTAACACAATATTAAACTCTTTCCCTAATGTACGAACGTTGAAGACCTCGTGGCATCCGCGATGCTGTAGAATAATTCATACCAACGTGTGTTATAACTTATAGTTAATTAACCGGATATCATTTAATGACTCAACCAGAATGCATTACGGTATCCATTTACGAAAATTATTTCAAATTCATCCACAAGTCACACTTACCGCTGATTATCAAGATTATCAAGTACGTGCACTCTCCCGCATTACTCTGACGTTACTCCTTCTGAAGCTAATTCAAGACTGTGAGAATCGAAACAAAATGAAACTCGTTTCGACTACGGTGGCGCCCTCTTTAAGTTTCAGGAAAACTAACCTTTAGGAATAAAATTTATGGTGACGTTCTTATAGTTATCCATATTCATGCGACTTTCTCACATTCATTCATGTACCCTTATTTATTACAAATAAATCACGGAAATAAATCTTCTTTAATATTCTACTTTAAAATTTTATTTATATTATATCTAACGTGCATTTCTTAGTCATCCAAGGTGAATTCAAGATCCTTTTGGTAGAAAAATAAACAAAGGCGTATAGCACGCTAAAGAATCTCTAAACTGCATAATTCTAAGACGTTGGGGAGTGATTGACATTAATTTAAAAGGGTTCATCTATGGGATTCCTCCAAGAGTTACTGACATCGGATTATTAAAATGTACTCGACGGTGATTATTATGCAAGATGATTTTAATTTCTTGTCAACTTTTTCACTGATTTTACCTATAATTATTACTATTCTATCTTGATATTTCATATTAACAACTTATATTTTGTTGCTCCTTTTTCCCTCTTTCTGTTGATAGTCAGTATCAAACATCGAAGCATGATTCAATGGAAATTGCGATAGTTTACGTTTTAGAGAATATCTATATAACTGTGTTAAACTTAAGTTGAAGTACTACTAACTCCTAATTGAAAATAAAATCTTTTTTAAGAATTGATTTCCAAACCAGATCAAGAGAATTATTGGCTTCAGAGTACTGGAGCTGTAGAAGAGGTAATTTGGTTACAAGAGCATCTTTCGTCCAAGGTAAATATCTTTAACAACATATGGGTACTTCCAAACATATTACTACTGTTCACATTTTGGATTTTCAAAGAAAGGGGAATTTAAAATAACCATGCAATAGTGCTGCATTTGCACAGCACACAGTTTGATGAATTGCTTGCTTGCTTTGCTGCATAAACAGCTTTCGATCATTTGAGATAATGGTACAGAGAAGGTGCATGAATAAATAGAAAAGACAGAAAGTCCAAACTTTAACTTATATAAATGTAAACCAGTTGCAAGGTATTAAGGAAATCCAATGCATAGAATGAAGAGAGTTATTGTATTTCTTCCATATTTTTCATTGAGGTAACACAACAAGGTTTCAGCAAGTAATCTTCATCATCAGGTGATCATTACTCATCAGTTCTAAGTTATGTTTCATCACTAAAGAAAATCTTTATTTTATGGAAACACTAATTCTCTTATCACTCTAAATTTCACTTTCATGTTATAATGTTAATAATTTACATGAATAAACAATTCATTATTAGCTATGCACTTGGTTATTTTCAACTGCTTGGAATCTGTAAAGGCATTCTTCAGTAAGAGCAGACTTTTTTAAGTAGTACAGCATTTATAAAGGACACTGATGAAAAAACAGTTCATTAATATCACTGCAAATTCATCGTACATTGAACATACCAATGGTAATTTTCTGCAAGATGTCTCTATTGAATCACTACTTAGCTCCTTAACATTTATAGTAAGACGTCAATTCCAGAAAGAATTTTTAAGTTTAAATGTCATAAAACGATGAAATTGATAGTTAAGTTATAAGGAAAGCCAGATAGACAAAGGAATCCTATAAAAATAAAGTGCATTTGAAGAAAGGAAGCAAAGCATACGCACTAAGATTCGACTTGTAAATAGTGAAGACACTTATGATATATCATCAAATGAAAAGGTGGCCTTGCTACAGAAAAAGCTTTAGTTGAATCAACACAAACACAAGCAACCAAAAATTGAATCAATGCTAATTTCGCTGCATGTCCCTTGAACTGCTTTTCTTATTAATAGAATTTAGGGAATTGCACGAACTAATATGATTCATAACGACAGAATAGGAGCCAAAGAAATATTAGTTCGCCCTCAACTGACTTGACCAGTAATATAAATTGAATTCTAGAAGGAACTTACTTTGTCAGACATAGGTGCCTGTGCAGACCTCCGGCAAAAACTCCCTACGCACATCTTTCGAAATCTTGCACGCATGATAAATGTTTTGCATTTGGATATGAAATGACGATATTTATCTAAAATAAATAAACTCTAATAATATTTTTGGTTTACCAGAAGTAAAACAACTACCGTTCCAGATCAAAATAATGTGTATATAAATCCAGTTCCATACCAGGTTTGCATATATTCAGCCTTGCTTATGTATGTTTGAAATTATGCCGCCAGCATATAAATATTATGTTTTCATGTTTTTCATTTGGTTATTAGTAATTTTATTTTAAAAAGCAAACACTTAAAGATCAAATCCACGTCTTATCATTAACACATACCCGTATTCTATTTAATTAATAATTCATTAATTTATATTTATGCAATAATAAATTTAATTTAACTTATTTTATTTTAACAAAATTTTATGTTTAAACCCTTGTTGTATAAACAGAATGGCAGGAATTAACTCATCAAAGAAGAAATGTAGACAGTATAATGTGGATTATCTTAAGTATGGATTTATAGAGTCACGTTCAAATAAGTACCTGCCTATATACTTAATATGCAAAAGGGTGTTTTCAAATGATTCCACTTTCTAACATACTTGCTATTGCGACAGACAGAGCTCCGTCAATGACTGGTCGTCATCATGGTTGTATTGCCTACTTAAGAAAATATGTACCAAATGTCTTTGCTATTCATTGTGTCATTCACCGACAACATTTAGTGGCTAAAAAACTGAGTGATTGCATTCATAAGTCCTTAAACATTGTAATTACAGCAGTTAACAAAATCAAAGCCCATGCTCTTAATGATCGACTCTTCCAAGTTGTGTGATGAGAAAGATGAAAATTTTAAACGTTTATTATTACACACAGAAGTATGCTGGGTATCAAAAGGCTATTGTTTAAGGCACTTTTATAATCATTATGACACTTTCGTGCAGTGTTTTGAGGATAAAGATGCTATTCTCAGCAAAATCCTTAAAGAGACTAGGAGTTGTTGCATTTTAACCTGACTTGTTTGCAAAGTTTAACGAAATGAATTTAAAATTGCAAGGAAATGATACAAAAATTATAAAGTCAAAATCTGTGGTGACTATTTATTTTTCTAAGTTGCTTTTATTTAAGTGCAACAAGGGTCGCTCCAAGCTTCATCAATTTCCTTCCTTCCTTGAACTAGAAGTGCAAGCTGGAATAGATGATGATGATTTGAGTCTTTTGTGACCATTTAGCCACCCTGGATGATAATATGTTGGAGCGATTTGAGAATCTTCTTTTGTTGGAGATACCAGCCTGGGTTAAAAATCTGCTTGTATATATTGAGAAGGTTGGAGTGTTAGTGGAAGAATTGATTTGACTAAACATGACAATGAATTGAAACAAAAATTTGAAATAAATTATCAACAGTTTTGGTTACAGAAGGAGGTTTCGGACTGATATCCTGCATTATGGACAGTGGTTAAAAAACTCCTTCTTGCTTTTCCGACTTTGTATTTGGTGGAACGTGGTTTTAGCGCAGTTATTCAACTAATTTCCAAGCAGAGAAAAAGACTTCAGGTTTGTGAACGCAGTGATTCCTAGACTCCTGCTAATTGATATTAAACTGGGCGTTGGAAAAATGGTACCATGACACCAAGCCCACCAAGCCCTCCCATTCAAATAGTCACTTAATTGCTTTACTAATTTTAACAAAACATGGTTGGTTATCTTATTTCTATAAATTGAAAATGTTAATGTTATATATTTGCCTAATCTAATTAAGGAAATGATGTGTCAACTTCTTGAAAAAATTTTTCTTAATGTTATTTGCTTTGATAATTTATTTTTATTTAAGGATTATATTCTTATCCAAGTTCTTTTTATTGATCATCAAGCCTTTTGCATAAATGTGTTACGAAAACTAAATATTTGTTGGATTATAAGTCACCTTATCTCTTAGTCATTGTTTTCAATTTAATTATTACAATGTTCCTTGTCTATGATTCTGATTATTATTTTAAAGTTACCACCTGGGGGTGTTGACTACAGGTTTACGGATCCAAGGAGGCGGTGGCTCTAAAACGTTTGGGAAACACTGGTTATAAGGGTGTCCAAACCATTCATTGAAATCTAAATAGCAATGAAGAAGTATTAATTTAATACTAAAGGCATTTGAGGCAATGGAGATATTCTATCAGTTACCACAAGTTTTTTATTCCTTACTGTTTTTAAACCAATCATGTTTATCAATATATGTATTGTTAAGATTAATGTAGACGGTACCATTCTTGCTCAAATATATCTTGCTGTGTTTCTCTTCAAATAAAGAACTGTTTTCTGTTTGAAATCATACATTGAATAATTTCTATTTGAGACCTCACCTTATAATTCTTTCTTCATTTCCTCATTTTAGTTAACCATATATTTCCAATCATAACCATACCATATTATCTTGGAATCAAATTATGTATCATATACTGCTCATTCCCAAATTCCCCTTTACTCATATTATGCATAACTGATTAGACTAAAAACTGAGTTTATGAGCTGGAAGGATGACAAAATTATACAGATGGCAGAAATAAGAAACTAACTAATTTCTATTGAGAAAACTAGTTCCTAGTTAATTACAAATAAAACTCTGCAAAATACCACACTAAACATGGAATCATAACCAGGCTTCAATGAATAAATGTCATCTTCAAGTTACAAGGTAGTCAGAAGCATTGTATTGAAGAATTGGGGGCGGACAATAGGATAACAAGAACGTGGAATTTGTGGAAAAGATTATGTTGAGGAAATGCTCAAAGTAGAGAAGAAAAAAAAACATTCAGTCCACCATTTGAAAAATCTTCCAACTAAAGCATTAAATTGCCCAAAAGAAGAGGTATCCAGCGCGATGTAAGAAAAATTTTCCAAATCAAGGATGAAATGTATAACATGAAAAAAGTATATTCATTCAAGGCAAGAAATGCTATTAATATACTGTATTAAGTATTACTAAATTTGCTAATTGGAATATTTAAAACTTCCAAAGCTTTAATCATTTGATTCCTAATCATTTATTTTCATTCTTTCTTAAAATTATGGTGCTACTTACATTCCAATATCCGATTCATACTGATAATCACAGTATATCCTAACATCAGTACAATGAATCTGAAGATGATTCAATGCAATTTTCGGTAATGCTAGAGATATCAGTCATAATTTTTAATGAATCAAGTTAGGTTAAAATTAAATATTCAGTACTGAGCAGAGGTGAGAAATGTGAAGCCTCCAAACCAAAATTCGACTTTTTTTGGGCATTCTGTGAAGCCATTTCAAATAATTTCCTCCTGATTCTTGCTAATGATGCTAAATAAAATAAAGAGGAAAAGGTTCTCTTTCAGTTCGGTTAGTGAATAAACCACTTTTCTCATATAAAAGATTGATGTTTAAGTATTTGAATGTAGGCAGCATGAAACATAAAAGCATCATCCAAATGATTGCAGCCTCTCTTGGCATAGTGAATGATATTACTGCCATATTGTATATATTAAACTAATCAAAAAAAGGTCTATTGAAAGTAGCTTCACACTTAGTTGTTAAGGGTAGAAACAAAACTTCTCTTAAAATTCTGGAGTTGAGCAATGTAAGACTAACTAATGGATAAGTATATAAAATATTTTAACCTTCTTTGTGGTAAAGTAAAATTCACAGTCTGTTAGTTCATTGCACCACTTGGCATCACTAGGCCTCTAAATCTTCTTATTTTTCCTTTAAGATACCTACTATAGAAACAAATATAATTATTAGATTATGAAATCTATCTTCAGTTTTTACCAAAATGTAATCTCTTGCAAAAGAGTTTTCACCCAAGCACGTCTACCAAAAATAAATCAAAAGGCAAAGAAATGAAGGGCAGAGAATCAAAACACTGATCTTAAACATATTGGCAGATTGCATTTTCCACAAAAGCCATCTAGGGTGAGTGTCTGAATGTTACCACAATATCAACTTCAACATCTGAAATAAGCAAGTTATCGCCGTAATAAAGTCATAATTAGCTCAAAATTTTAAAAATCTTACAAGAAGGCTGTTTTTGCCCAAAAAGGGTGGAAAATAACATGCTATATAAAAAAACATTAAATTCAATCTAACTTTTACAAAATAGAATCTACATATAGATATATATCCTGATATTTATTTTACTCAAGTTTATCTAACAAGGAGACTACACACCGTCGGACGCGATTTAAGTGGTAAGACTCGGTAATTTGATAGATATCGAGTCAAGATTGACGAATCACCCCCAAAGTTGGGTTTTATGAGCGATAGTTTTCACGGAAAATGAACTTAAAGTTTACGAAAAATTGTCAGGTAGGCTATAAAGCTAAGCGTAGCGACCTTCGTCATTCGAACGTTTGGCGCAGTGGTATGGTATCCACTTCCAAAGTCCTTTTGGTCAGCTTCGAGCCCTCATGCGGGAAAATTTCTTTTCTCTTTTTTTCTTTTACGTACTCTGTCATAATCTTAATCTATATCTGTTTTTTTCTTTTGGTGGATTTTGAACTTATTTTCCAAAAGTTAGAGTATTTCTCCGCTGTGAGTCACCCGTTTCTTCAAATTATGCGCAAATACTTATGCCCGCATTTATTATCTGAAAACTACAATACTAGAGAGGTAACGCAGAGGACTATTTCAAATCTCTCCTACATCCAGCTGCTCGCTCTAACGGCAACTTTTATTGCAATACCCGACTTACATTTACCAATTCTGAACTCTGAACACATTGGTATAAATATAGAAGCCGACAACTCTTTGAGTAAAGTAAAGATTTTTATTTCGCGCATTCAGAATTCATTCCTTAATAAAGAAGAAAACAGATATAGGTTAAGATTATGACAGAGTACGTAAAAGAAAAAAAGAGAAAAGAAATTTTCCCGCATGAGGGCTCGAACCCGACCAAAAGGACTTTGGAAGCGGATACCATACCACTGCGCCAAAAAAGGTCGCTACGCTTAGCTTTATAGCCTACCTGACAACTTTTCGTAAACTTTAAGTTCATTTTCCGTGAAAACTATCGCTCATAAAACCCAACTTTGGGGGTGATTCGTCAATCTTGACTCGATATCTATCAAATTACCGAGTCTTACCACTTAAATCGCGTCCGACGGTGTGTAGTCTCCTTTAAGTCTCAATATGAATTTTCTTGCAAATTCACGAGAATCTGACAAAAGCAATACTTTTTTTATCAGATCAAGTTTATGATACACCAACATTAGCATGTTAGATACCAAATATACCTTTTTCACTGGCTTGATTAGGTATGGTATGTAGGATAAAAAAGAACATATGAAGGCCTTTCAATTATTGTTAATATCTTTATTTAATCTTTAGAGGGGGGCCACAAGGCCAGTCTGCCTGGCATTTGCCCTATGCTGAGAGGGAAACCCCTCTAAAACCTCCCAAAGGCAGTTCATAATTTTTTATGCACATAAATCAAATTGAACAATATAGAAACATAACATATATAATACCTGAAAGATTCTGTAACAATTCAGAGAAACTCAATTAGGACAACCATAATAAAAACAAGGTAATACAATGACAATAAAGTATACAAATTCGCGCACACACACATACATTTTCTTTGAAAACACACACACACATTTTCCTTTAAAGATACACATTCACAAACACCCATTTCCAATGTCACTAAGTAATGGCATGGGAGATTTAATACACTTTTATTAATTGAAACAACGTGAAGCATGTGTCGCTGTGATGTCTGTGTCTGAAGGATCTGAATTGGTTGTGTCCGTGATGTAACTCCACAGGAACCTCGGGAACTCGCTATGGCCCTACCGAATTCGGGATCCATTTGTCGACCCCAGGACAACAGAATGCCCTCTCCTCCATTAGAAGACATGGAGTGTGGATACACATACCGGTATCCCTTCGGCACCTCCCTAACTTAGCCGTATACATATGTACACGTTGCCCGTCCTCTACCGCGCGGAGGTGTTAGGTAAGGATTGTATCATCATCGGGTTTAAGACCGTTAAGGCATTTCTTAAACCCTCAAATACTTAGAGGACGCGAAGCGGAATCGAACCAAACCGAAAACTACCTGACGTTGGCCCCCAAATGACGTTAGGCGTAGAGGAAGACCCCATATCCTCCTGCATTTGAAATGCAACCCAACATCACGGAAACGGAAGAGTACCGAAATCAACGATCGAAACAACAGCGAAAGCAACAACAACAACAACAACGAGCCATGTTCCTCAACCTGTTGAAAAAGAAATTCAAAGATGAGTATTCCTGAAAAGAAATTAATAACCATTGGTATATTAAATGTAATAGCATACAAGCACCCTTTCATATATATACATAAAAAAGGTTACCTTAAACTTAAATGCAAATTCGAACATAACGCAATCTACCTTTCTAAATCCTTAACACAGTACATACTTCTATGCATAGAATATAATGGGGAAAAGAAACAGTCGAACATAGTACATCAAAACTGAAAACCTTATGAAATACGAAAAAGGGATATGGTAATTAATCTAAATAATGGTTCGAAGATTTAACGAACGCAGCGAAAGGCTCCGAATTGAACCCAACGTATCGAATATCGATTGCTGGTTTACTCTACGACCACCGTAATCTAAGACGCATTCCGAATCTATGAACGGAGAACTTACGAATATCATCTCTTTCTACTACTAATCCGCTGAGAAAATACTAACTCCCTACGGTTTTCATTTAGCATTAAACTTATTTGGATGGAAATTGGACTGGGGATCCGATTTTACCTACCACACAATCAACCCACCACCACAACCGTAAGTTCAAAAAGGTCTAAATACAAATAAGGAATCTAACTACCAGGAAAGGTGTTATACACAATCAGCCGCTCATGCAAGTGCACTTGCCGCAATCAATCACACATCATAGCAAACACACCATAGGTAGCAAGCACACCATAAGTAAAACCAGACCCCAACAATTTCCATCATATTCATACAAAAAGCACACGATTGACCGAAGAATCGTCTCGGTCTTAGCGATACGAGCTAACGCACTAAAGTAGTAAATTATTCGCATCTATGGCACATTACCCTAACGGACACGATTTCCGCTAAGCCCTAACGATAAACTACGATTCGCGAAAAATTACCTACCTCCTGAGACGTAAATCGCTTACGTCTTACGCAAACTCGAGAAAAACGAACTCACTCACTTAGAGATCGACCTACCAGCATCGATATTCCGCGCGCATTCTACGTTACAGGATAAATCCTGTCCGAACCTGTGGAAAAAACTTCAAATTATAAGCCCTGGAAAAAATACATGCATGGATATTATATTAATGAGCAATATTAAACACCACATCACAATTTAAGAATCACAATGGTTAATAATGTAAAAAAGTGAGTATTAAAACAAATTGTAATATGACTAATTAAACACACTAAATCTAGAGGTATGTTTACAAGTAATTCGCTGTGATATATGTGTGAGATGGTGCCCCTGCCATGACATTAGGTGTAGAGGAACACCCAGTTTCCTCCTGCATTTGAAATGCAACCCAACATCACGGAAACGGAAGAGTACCGAAATCAACGATCGAAACAACAGCGAAAGCAACAACAACAACGAGCCATGTTCCTCAACCTGTTGAAAAAGAAATTCAAAGATGAGTATTCCTGAAAAGAAATTAATCACCATTGGTATATTAAATGTAATAGCATACACCTACTGTTTCAAATAAACGTATACAATTATAAAATCTTAAATTAAAATTAACCAAGGACGATAAGCAATACCTTCTTAAACCTTATCACAATAAATAGTTCTATTTGTACTATTTGATTGTGAAAAATAACAGTCGTGCATAATACATCACTACTGAAAACCGTTTGAAATGCGAAAAATGGATGGGCCTGAAAAAAACACATTCATGGGTATTTAATGGATTAGCTTTGTTACATACCATAAAACAATTATCTATTGGCATTCAGTCATGGCATGGTAAATCAAAATTTAATACACTATTAAAATTATTTATTAGACCTGAGAAAACCTATGATTTGCACGTATGCCGCTGAGATGACTGTGTTTGACGGATCTGAATCGGTTGCGTCCGTGATGTTACTCCACAGCAACTTCGGGAACGCCCTGTGAAAAAAGGGAAAGTGAACCTATATACTTTAACTATATGTTAGCGATATAGTGAACCTAAATATATAACCTATATATTATAAAATTAAATTTATCATGATAAATTTAAGATAGTTCTTAATTAAAAAGTAAAGGTATTTCCATTAAATCTTGCTAATACATCTTAACCGCCGAAAACCGCGCCAAAATGGCCTGCACCAAAACAGATTCGCGCCAAAATGTACTGCACCCGTAAATTCGAAATCGCTAAATATTAATTTGGGAATAAATGTTTTGCAAAAGAGATTAACAATTTCACTTGAGGTTGATATAATAATTCATTAGAGAGATGTGTTTCATAATTTTACCCACTTTTTTATAAAGGACATTTAAACAAATGCTATGGTCGCACAGAATTTCATCCTATTACGATAACGTGCAGACAATGCAAGAACGATAAAATCCTACGGAAGGAGTGAAAAATCACGGAAGAGGCATTATTGGGGACACACTAACACAATATTAAACTCTTTCCCTAATGTACGAACGTTGAAGACCTCGTGGCATCCGCGATGCTGTAGAATAATTCATACCAACGTGTGTTATAACTTATAGTTAATTAACCGGATATCATTTAATGACTCAACCAGAATGCATTACGGTATCCATTTACGAAAATTATTTCAAATTCATCCACAAGTCACACTTACCGCTGATTATCAAGATTATCAAGTACGTGCACTCTCCCGCATTACTCTGACGTTACTCCTTCTGAAGCTAATTCAAGACTGTGAGAATCGAAACAAAATGAAACTCGTTTCGACTACGGTGGCGCCCTCTTTAAGTTTCAGGAAAACTAACCTTTAGGAATAAAATTTATGGTGACGTTCTTATAGTTATCCATATTCATGCGACTTTCTCACATTCATTCATGTACCCTTATTTATTACAAATAAATCACGGAAATAAATCTTCTTTAATATTCTACTTTAAAATTTTATTTATATTATATCTAACGTGCATTTCTTAGTCATCCAAGGTGAATTCAAGATCCTTTTGGTAGAAAAATAAACAAAGGCGTATAGCACGCTAAAGAATCTCTAAACTGCATAATTCTAAGACGTTGGGGAGTGATTGACATTAATTTAAAAGGGTTCATCTATGGGATTCCTCCAAGAGTTACTGACATCGGATTATTAAAATGTACTCGACGGTGATTATTATGCAAGATGATTTTAATTTCTTGTCAACTTTTTCACTGATTTTACCTATAATTATTACTATTCTATCTTGATATTTCATATTAACAACTTATATTTTGTTGCTCCTTTTTCCCTCTTTCTGTTGATAGTCAGTATCAAACATCGAAGCATGATTCAATGGAAATTGCGATAGTTTACGTTTTAGAGAATATCTATATAACTGTGTTAAACTTAAGTTGAAGTACTACTAACTCCTAATTGAAAATAAAATCTTTTTTAAGAATTGATTTCCAAACCAGATCAAGAGAATTATTGGCTTCAGAGTACTGGAGCTGTAGAAGAGGTAATTTGGTTACAAGAGCATCTTTCGTCCAAGGTAAATATCTTTAACAACATATGGGTACTTCCAAACATATTACTACTGTTCACATTTTGGATTTTCAAAGAAAGGGGAATTTAAAATAACCATGCAATAGTGCTGCATTTGCACAGCACACAGTTTGATGAATTGCTTGCTTGCTTTGCTGCATAAACAGCTTTCGATCATTTGAGATAATGGTACAGAGAAGGTGCATGAATAAATAGAAAAGACAGAAAGTCCAAACTTTAACTTATATAAATGTAAACCAGTTGCAAGGTATTAAGGAAATCCAATGCATAGAATGAAGAGAGTTATTGTATTTCTTCCATATTTTTCATTGAGGTAACACAACAAGGTTTCAGCAAGTAATCTTCATCATCAGGTGATCATTACTCATCAGTTCTAAGTTATGTTTCATCACTAAAGAAAATCTTTATTTTATGGAAACACTAATTCTCTTATCACTCTAAATTTCACTTTCATGTTATAATGTTAATAATTTACATGAATAAACAATTCATTATTAGCTATGCACTTGGTTATTTTCAACTGCTTGGAATCTGTAAAGGCATTCTTCAGTAAGAGCAGACTTTTTTAAGTAGTACAGCATTTATAAAGGACACTGATGAAAAAACAGTTCATTAATATCACTGCAAATTCATCGTACATTGAACATACCAATGGTAATTTTCTGCAAGATGTCTCTATTGAATCACTACTTAGCTCCTTAACATTTATAGTAAGACGTCAATTCCAGAAAGAATTTTTAAGTTTAAATGTCATAAAACGATGAAATTGATAGTTAAGTTATAAGGAAAGCCAGATAGACAAAGGAATCCTATAAAAATAAAGTGCATTTGAAGAAAGGAAGCAAAGCATACGCACTAAGATTCGACTTGTAAATAGTGAAGACACTTATGATATATCATCAAATGAAAAGGTGGCCTTGCTACAGAAAAAGCTTTAGTTGAATCAACACAAACACAAGCAACCAAAAATTGAATCAATGCTAATTTCGCTGCATGTCCCTTGAACTGCTTTTCTTATTAATAGAATTTAGGGAATTGCACGAACTAATATGATTCATAACGACAGAATAGGAGCCAAAGAAATATTAGTTCGCCCTCAACTGACTTGACCAGTAATATAAATTGAATTCTAGAAGGAACTTACTTTGTCAGACATAGGTGCCTGTGCAGACCTCCGGCAAAAACTCCCTACGCACATCTTTCGAAATCTTGCACGCATGATAAATGTTTTGCATTTGGATATGAAATGACGATATTTATCTAAAATAAATAAACTCTAATAATATTTTTGGTTTACCAGAAGTAAAACAACTACCGTTCCAGATCAAAATAATGTGTATATAAATCCAGTTCCATACCAGGTTTGCATATATTCAGCCTTGCTTATGTATGTTTGAAATTATGCCGCCAGCATATAAATATTATGTTTTCATGTTTTTCATTTGGTTATTAGTAATTTTATTTTAAAAAGCAAACACTTAAAGATCAAATCCACGTCTTATCATTAACACATACCCGTATTCTATTTAATTAATAATTCATTAATTTATATTTATGCAATAATAAATTTAATTTAACTTATTTTATTTTAA
Organism: Pachydiplax longipennis; assembly: GCA_036926295.1. Taxonomy (NCBI): domain Eukaryota; kingdom Metazoa; phylum Arthropoda; class Insecta; order Odonata; family Libellulidae; genus Pachydiplax; species Pachydiplax longipennis. Next base: position 2,485,313 of record JAVFKF010000011.1, on the reverse strand, counting down.
CAAAATTTTATGTTTAAACCCTTGTTGTATAAACAGAATGGCAGGAATTAACTCATCAAAGAAGAAATGTAGACAGTATAATGTGGATTATCTTAAGTATGGATTTATAGACTCACCTTCAAATAAGTACCTGCCTATATACTTAATATGCAAAAGGGTGTTTTCAAATGATTCCACTTTCTAACATACTTGCTATTGCGACAGACAGAGCTCCGTCAATGACTGGTCGTCATCATGGTTGTATTGCCTACTTAAGAAAATATGTACCAAATGTCTTTGCTATTCATTGTGTCATTCACCGACAACATTTAGTGGCTAAAAAACTGAGTGATTGCATTCATAAGTCCTTAAACATTGTAATTACAGCAGTTAACAAAATCAAAGCCCATGCTCTTAATGATCGACTCTTCCAAGTTGTGTGATGAGAAAGATGAAAATTTTAAACGTTTATTATTACACACAGAAGTATGCTGGGTATCAAAAGGCTATTGTTTAAGGCACTTTTATAATCATTATGACACTTTCGTGCAGTGTTTTGAGGATAAAGATGCTATTCTCAGCAAAATCCTTAAAGAGACTAGGAGTTGTTGCATTTTAACCTGACTTGTTTGCAAAGTTTAACGAAATGAATTTAAAATTGCAAGGAAATGATACAAAAATTATAAAGTCAAAATCTGTGGTGACTATTTATTTTTCTAAGTTGCTTTTATTTAAGTGCAACAAGGGTCGCTCCAAGCTTCATCAATTTCCTTCCTTCCTTGAACTAGAAGTGCAAGCTGGAATATATGATGATGATTTGAGTCTTTTGTGACCATTTAGCCACCCTGGATGATAATATGTTGGAGCGATTTGAGAATCTTCTTTTGTTGGAGATACCAGCCTGGGTTAAAAATCTGCTTGTATATATTGAGAAGGTTGGAGTGTTAGTGGAAGAATTGATTTGACTAAACATGACAATGAATTGAAACAAAAATTTGAAATAAATTATCAACAGTTTTGGTTACAGAAGGAGGTTTCGGACTGATATCCTGCATTATGGACAGTGGTTAAAAAACTCCTTCTTGCTTTTCCGACTTTGTATTTGGTGGAACGTGGTTTTAGCGCAGTTATTCAACTAATTTCCAAGCAGAGAAAAAGACTTCAGGTTTGTGAACGCAGTGATTCCTAGACTCCTGCTAATTGATATTAAACTGGGCGTTGGAAAAATGGTACCATGACACCAAGCCCACCAAGCCCTCCCATTCAAATAGTCACTTAATTGCTTTACTAATTTTAACAAAACATGGTTGGTTATCTTATTTCTATAAATTGAAAATGTTAATGTTATATATTTGCCTAATCTAATTAAGGAAATGATGTGTCAACTTCTTGAAAAAATTTTTCTTAATGTTATTTGCTTTGATAATTTATTTTTATTTAAGGATTATATTCTTATCCAAGTTCTTTTTATTGATCATCAAGCCTTTTGCATAAATGTGTTACGAAAACTAAATATTTGTTGGATTATAAGTCACCTTATCTCTTAGTCATTGTTTTCAATTTAATTATTACAATGTTCCTTGTCTATGATTCTGATTATTATTTTAAAGTTACCACCTGGGGGTGTTGACTACAGGTTTACGGATCCAAGGAGGCGGTGGCTCTAAAACGTTTGGGAAACACTGGTTATAAGGGTGTCCAAACCATTCATTGAAATCTAAATAGCAATGAAGAAGTATTAATTTAATACTAAAGGCATTTGAGGCAATGGAGATATTCTATCAGTTACCACAAGTTTTTTATTCCTTACTGTTTTTAAACCAATCATGTTTATCAATATATGTATTGTTAAGATTAATGTAGACGGTACCATTCTTGCTCAAATATATCTTGCTGTGTTTCTCTTCAAATAAAGAACTGTTTTCTGTTTGAAATCATACATTGAATAATTTCTATTTGAGACCTCACCTTATAATTCTTTCTTCATTTCCTCATTTTAGTTAACCATATATTTCCAATCATAACCATACCATATTATCTTGGAATCAAATTATGTATCATATACTGCTCATTCCCAAATTCCCCTTTACTCATATTATGCATAACTGATTAGACTAAAAACTGAGTTTATGAGCTGGAAGGATGACAAAATTATACAGATGGCAGAAATAAGAAACTAACTAATTTCTATTGAGAAAACTAGTTCCTAGTTAATTACAAATAAAACTCTGCAAAATACCACACTAAACATGGAATCATAACCAGGCTTCAATGAATAAATGTCATCTTCAAGTTACAAGGTAGTCAGAAGCATTGTATTGAAGAATTGGGGGCGGACAATAGGATAACAAGAACGTGGAATTTGTGGAAAAGATTATGTTGAGGAAATGCTCAAAGTAGAGAAGAAAACAAAACATTCAGTCCACCATTTGAAAAATCTTCCAACTAAAGCATTAAATTGCCCAAAAGAAGAGGTATCCAGCGCGATGTAAGAAAAATTTTCCAAATCAAGGATGAAATGTATAACATGAAAAAAGTATATTCATTCAAGGCAAGAAATGCTATTAATATACTGTATTAAGTATTACTAAATTTGCTAATTGGAATATTTAAAACTTCCAAAGCTTTAATCATTTGATTCCTAATCATTTATTTTCATTCTTTCTTAAAATTATGGTGCTACTTACATTCCAATATCCGATTCATACTGATAATCACAGTATATCCTAACATCAGTACAATGAATCTGAAGATGATTCAATGCAATTTTCGGTAATGCTAGAGATATCAGTCATAATTTTTAATGAATCAAGTTAGGTTAAAATTAAATATTCAGTACTGAGCAGAGGTGAGAAATGTGAAGCCTCCAAACCAAAATTCGACTTTTTTTGGGCATTCTGTGAAGCCATTTCAAATAATTTCCTCCTGATTCTTGCTAATGATGCTAAATAAAATAAAGAGGAAAAGGTTCTCTTTCAGTTCGGTTAGTGAATAAACCACTTTTCTCATATAAAAGATTGATGTTTAAGTATTTGAATGTAGGCAGCATGAAACATAAAAGCATCATCCAAATGATTGCAGCCTCTCTTGGCATAGTGAATGATATTACTGCCATATTGTATATATTAAACTAATCAAAAAAAGGTCTATTGAAAGTAGCTTCACACTTAGTTGTTACGGGTAGAAACAAAACTTCTCTTAAAATTCTGGAGTTGAGCAATGTAAGACTAACTAATGGATAAGTATATAAAATATTTTAACCTTCTTTGTGGTAAAGTAAAATTCACAGTCTGTTAGTTCATTGCACCACTTGGCATCACTAGGCCTCTAAATCTTCTTATTTTTCCTTTAAGATACCTACTATAGAAACAAATATAATTATTAGATTATGAAATCTATCTTCAGTTTTTACCAAAATGTAATCTCTTGCAAAAGAGTTTTCACCCAAGCACGTCTACCAAAAATAAATCAAAAGGCAAAAAATGAAGGGCAGAGAATCAAAACACTGATCTTAAACATATTGGCAGATTGCATTTTCCACAAAAGCCATCTAGGGTGAGTGTCTGAATGTTACCACAATATCAACTTCAACATCTGAAATAAGCAAGTTATCGCCGTAATAAAGTCATAATTAGCTCAAAATTTTAAAAATCTTACAAGAAGGCTGTTTTTGCCCAAAAAGGGTGGAAAATAACATGCTATATAAAAAAACATTAAATTCAATCTAACTTTTACAAAATAGAATCTACATATAGATATATATCCTGATATTTATTTTACTCAAGTTTATCTAACAAGGAGACTACACACCGTCGGACGCGATTTAAGTGGTAAGACTCGGTAATTTGATAGATATCGAGTCAAGATTGACGAATCACCCCCAAAGTTGGGTTTTATGAGCGATAGTTTTCACGGAAAATGAACTTAAAGTTTACGAAAAATTGTCAGGTAGGCTATAAAGCTAAGCGTAGCGACCTTCGTCATTCGAACGTTTGGCGCAGTGGTATGGTATCCACTTCCAAAGTCCTTTTGGTCAGCTTCGAGCCCTCATGCGGGAAAATTTCTTTTCTCTTTTTTTCTTTTACGTACTCTGTCATAATCTTAATCTATATCTGTTTTTTTCTTTTGGTGGATTTTGAACTTATTTTCCAAAAGTTAGAGTATTTCTCCGCTGTGAGTCACCCGTTTCTTCAAATTATGCGCAAATACTTATGCCCGCATTTATTATCTGAAAACTACAATACTAGAGAGGTAACGCAGAGGACTATTTCAAATCTCTCCTACATCCAGCTGCTCGCTCTAACGGCAACTTTTATTGCAATACCCGACTTACATTTACCAATTCTGAACTCTGAACACATTGGTATAAATATAGAAGCCGACAACTCTTTGAGTAAAGTAAAGATTTTTATTTCGCGCATTCAGAATTCATTCCTTAATAAAGAAGAAAACAGATATAGGTTAAGATTATGACAGAGTACGTAAAAGAAAAAAAGAGAAAAGAAATTTTCCCGCATGAGGGCTCGAACCCGACCAAAAGGACTTTGGAAGCGGATACCATACCACTGCGCCAAAAAAGGTCGCTACGCTTAGCTTTATAGCCTACCTGACAACTTTTCGTAAACTTTAAGTTCATTTTCCGTGAAAACTATCGCTCATAAAACCCAACTTTGGGGGTGATTCGTCAATCTTGACTCGATATCTATCAAATTACCGAGTCTTACCACTTAAATCGCGTCCGACGGTGTGTAGTCTCCTTTAAGTCTCAATATGAATTTTCTTGCAAATTCACGAGAATCTGACAAAAGCAATACTTTTTTTATCAGATCAAGTTTATGATACACCAACATTAGCATGTTAGATACCAAATATACCTTTTTCACTGGCTTGATTAGGTATGGTATGTAGGATAAAAAAGAACATATGAAGGCCTTTCAATTATTGTTAATATCTTTATTTAATCTTTAGAGGGGGGCCACAAGGCCAGTCTGCCTGGCATTTGCCCTATGCTGAGAGGGAAACCCCTCTAAAACCTCCCAAAGGCAGTTCATAATTTTTTATGCACATAAATCAAATTGAACAATATAGAAACATAACATATATAATACCTGAAAGATTCTGTAACAATTCAGAGAAACTCAATTAGGACAACCATAATAAAAACAAGGTAATACAATGACAATAAAGTATACAAATTCGCGCACACACACATACATTTTCTTTGAAAACACACACACACATTTTCCTTTAAAGATACACATTCACAAACACCCATTTCCAATGTCACTAAGTAATGGCATGGGAGATTTAATACACTTTTATTAATTGAAACAACGTGAAGCATGTGTCGCTGTGATGTCTGTGTCTGAAGGATCTGAATTGGTTGTGTCCGTGATGTAACTCCACAGGAACCTCGGGAACTCGCTATGGCCCTACCGAATTCGGGATCCATTTGTCGACCCCAGGACAACAGAATGCCCTCTCCTCCATTAGAAGACATGGAGTGTGGATACACATACCGGTATCCCTTCGGCACCTCCCTAACTTAGCCGTATACATATGTACACGTTGCCCGTCCTCTACCGCGCGGAGGTGTTAGGTAAGGATTGTATCATCATCGGGTTTAAGACCGTTAAGGCATTTCTTAAACCCTCAAATACTTAGAGGACGCGAAGCGGAATCGAACCAAACCGAAAACTACCTGACGTTGGCCCCCAAATGACGTTAGGCGTAGAGGAAGACCCCATATCCTCCTGCATTTGAAATGCAACCCAACATCACGGAAACGGAAGAGTACCGAAATCAACGATCGAAACAACAGCGAAAGCAACAACAACAACAACAACGAGCCATGTTCCTCAACCTGTTGAAAAAGAAATTCAAAGATGAGTATTCCTGAAAAGAAATTAATAACCATTGGTATATTAAATGTAATAGCATACAAGCACCCTTTCATATATATACATAAAAAAGGTTACCTTAAACTTAAATGCAAATTCGAACATAACGCAATCTACCTTTCTAAATCCTTAACACAGTACATACTTCTATGCATAGAATATAATGGGGAAAAGAAACAGTCGAACATAGTACATCAAAACTGAAAACCTTATGAAATACGAAAAAGGGATATGGTAATTAATCTAAATAATGGTTCGAAGATTTAACGAACGCAGCGAAAGGCTCCGAATTGAACCCAACGTATCGAATATCGATTGCTGGTTTACTCTACGACCACCGTAATCTAAGACGCATTCCGAATCTATGAACGGAGAACTTACGAATATCATCTCTTTCTACTACTAATCCGCTGAGAAAATACTAACTCCCTACGGTTTTCATTTAGCATTAAACTTATTTGGATGGAAATTGGACTGGGGATCCGATTTTACCTACCACACAATCAACCCACCACCACAACCGTAAGTTCAAAAAGGTCTAAATACAAATAAGGAATCTAACTACCAGGAAAGGTGTTATACACAATCAGCCGCTCATGCAAGTGCACTTGCCGCAATCAATCACACATCATAGCAAACACACCATAGGTAGCAAGCACACCATAAGTAAAACCAGACCCCAACAATTTCCATCATATTCATACAAAAAGCACACGATTGACCGAAGAATCGTCTCGGTCTTAGCGATACGAGCTAACGCACTAAAGTAGTAAATTATTCGCATCTATGGCACATTACCCTAACGGACACGATTTCCGCTAAGCCCTAACGATAAACTACGATTCGCGAAAAATTACCTACCTCCTGAGACGTAAATCGCTTACGTCTTACGCAAACTCGAGAAAAACGAACTCACTCACTTAGAGATCGACCTACCAGCATCGATATTCCGCGCGCATTCTACGTTACAGGATAAATCCTGTCCGAACCTGTGGAAAAAACTTCAAATTATAAGCCCTGGAAAAAATACATGCATGGATATTATATTAATGAGCAATATTAAACACCACATCACAATTTAAGAATCACAATGGTTAATAATGTAAAAAAGTGAGTATTAAAACAAATTGTAATATGACTAATTAAACACACTAAATCTAGAGGTATGTTTGCAAGTAATTCGCTGTGATATATGTGTGAGATGGTGCCCCTGCCATGACATTAGGTGTAGAGGAACACCCAGTTTCCTCCTGCATTTGAAATGCAACCCAACATCACGGAAACGGAAGAGTACCGAAATCAACGATCGAAACAACAGCGAAAGCAACAACAACAACGAGCCATGTTCCTCAACCTGTTGAAAAAGAAATTCAAAGATGAGTATTCCTGAAAAGAAATTAATCACCATTGGTATATTAAATGTAATAGCATACACCTACTGTTTCAAATAAACGTATACAATTATAAAATCTTAAATTAAAATTAACCAAGGACGATAAGCAATACCTTCTTAAACCTTATCACAATAAATAGTTCTATTTGTACTATTTGATTGTGAAAAATAACAGTCGTGCATAATACATCACTACTGAAAACCGTTTGAAATGCGAAAAATGGATGGGCCTGAAAAAAACACATTCATGGGTATTTAATGGATTAGCTTTGTTACATACCATAAAACAATTATCTATTGGCATTCAGTCATGGCATGGTAAATCAAAATTTAATACACTATTAAAATTATTTATTAGACCTGAGAAAACCTATGATTTGCACGTATGCCGCTGAGATGACTGTGTTTGACGGATCTGAATCGGTTGCGTCCGTGATGTTACTCCACAGCAACTTCGGGAACGCCCTGTGAAAAAAGGGAAAGTGAACCTATATACTTTAACTATATGTTAGCGATATAGTGAACCTAAATATATAACCTATATATTATAAAATTAAATTTATCATGATAAATTTAAGATAGTTCTTAATTAAAAAGTAAAGGTATTTCCATTAAATCTTGCTAATACATCTTAACCGCCGAAAACCGCGCCAAAATGGCCTGCACCAAAACAGATTCGCGCCAAAATGTACTGCACCCGTAAATTCGAAATCGCTAAATATTAATTTGGGAATAAATGTTTTGCAAAAGAGATTAACAATTTCACTTGAGGTTGATATAATAATTCATTAGAGAGATGTGTTTCATAATTTTACCCACTTTTTTATAAAGGACATTTAAACAAATGCTATGGTCGCACAGAATTTCATCCTATTACGATAACGTGCAGACAATGCAAGAACGATAAAATCCTACGGAAGGAGTGAAAAATCACGGAAGAGGCATTATTGGGGACACACTAACACAATATTAAACTCTTTCCCTAATGTACGAACGTTGAAGACCTCGTGGCATCCGCGATGCTGTAGAATAATTCATACCAACGTGTGTTATAACTTATAGTTAATTAACCGGATATCATTTAATGACTCAACCAGAATGCATTACGGTATCCATTTACGAAAATTATTTCAAATTCATCCACAAGTCACACTTACCGCTGATTATCAAGATTATCAAGTACGTGCACTCTCCCGCATTACTCTGACGTTACTCCTTCTGAAGCTAATTCAAGACTGTGAGAATCGAAACAAAATGAAACTCGTTTCGACTACGGTGGCGCCCTCTTTAAGTTTCAGGAAAACTAACCTTTAGGAATAAAATTTATGGTGACGTTCTTATAGTTATCCATATTCATGCGACTTTCTCACATTCATTCATGTACCCTTATTTATTACAAATAAATCACGGAAATAAATCTTCTTTAATATTCTACTTTAAAATTTTATTTATATTATATCTAACGTGCATTTCTTAGTCATCCAAGGTGAACTCAAGATCCTTTTGGTAGAAAAATAAACAAAGGCGTATAGCACGCTAAAGAATCTCTAAACTGCATAATTCTAAGACGTTGGGGAGTGATTGACATTAATTTAAAAGGGTTCATCTATGGGATTCCTCCAAGAGTTACTGACATCGGATTATTAAAATGTACTCGACGGTGATTATTATGCAAGATGATTTTAATTTCTTGTCAACTTTTTCACTGATTTTACCTATAATTATTACTATTCTATCTTGATATTTCATATTAAAAACTTATATTTTGTTGCTCCTTTTTCCCTCTTTCTGTTGATAGTCAGTATCAAACATCGAAGCATGATTCAATGGAAATTGCGATAGTTTCCGTTTTAGAGAATATCTATATAACTGTGTTAAACTTAAGTTGAAGTACTACTAACTCCTAATTGAAAATAAAATCTTTTTTAAGAATTGATTTCCAAACCAGATCAAGAGAATTATTGGCTTCAGAGTACTGGAGCTGTAGAAGAGGTAATTTGGTTACAAGAGCATCTTTCGTCCAAGGTAAATATCTTTAACAACATATGGGTACTTCCAAACATATTACTACTGTTCACATTTTGGATTTTCAAAGAAAGGGGAATTTAAAATAACCATGCAATAGTGCTGCATTTGCACAGCACACAGTTTGATGAATTGCTTGCTTGCTTTGCTGCATAAACAGCTTTCGATCATTTGAGATAATGGTACAGAGAAGGTGCATGAATAAATAGAAAAGACAGAAAGTCCAAACTTTAACTTATATAAATGTAAACCAGTTGCAAGGTATTAAGGAAATCCAATGCATAGAATGAAGAGAGTTATTGTATTTCTTCCATATTTTTCATTGAGGTAACACAACAAGGTTTCAGCAAGTAATCTTCATCATCAGGTGATCATTACTCATCAGTTCTAAGTTATGTTTCATCACTAAAGAAAATCTTTATTTTATGGAAACACTAATTCTCTTATCACTCTAAATTTCACTTTCATGTTATAATGTTAATAATTTACATGAATAAACAATTCATTATTAGCTATGCACTTGGTTATTTTCAACTGCTTGGAATCTGTAAAGGCATTCTTCAGTAAGAGCAGACTTTTTTAAGTAGTACAGCATTTATAAAGGACACTGATGAAAAAACAGTTCATTAATATCACTGCAAATTCATCGTACATTGAACATACCAATGGTAATTTTCTGCAAGATGTCTCTATTGAATCACTACTTAGCTCCTTAACATTTATAGTAAGACGTCAATTCCAGAAAGAATTTTTAAGTTTAAATGTCATAAAACGATGAAATTGATAGTTAAGTTATAAGGAAAGCCAGATAGACAAAGGAATCCTATAAAAATAAAGTGCATTTGAAGAAAGGAAGCAAAGCATACGCACTAAGATTCGACTTGTAAATAGTGAAGACACTTATGATATATCATCAAATGAAAAGGTGGCCTTGCTACAGAAAAAGCTTTAGTTGAATCAACACAAACACAAGCAACCAAAAATTGAATCAATGCTAATTTCGCTGCATGTCCCTTGAACTGCTTTTCTTATTAATAGAATTTAGGGAATTGCACGAACTAATATGATTCATAACGACAGAATAGGAGCCAAAGAAATATTAGTTCGCCCTCAACTGACTTGACCAGTAATATAAATTGAATTCTAGAAGGAACTTACTTTGTCAGACATAGGTGCCTGTGCAGACCTCCGGCAAAAACTCCCTACGCACATCTTTCGAAATCTTGCACGCATGATAAATGTTTTGCATTTGGATATGAAATGACGATATTTATCTAAAATAAATAAACTCTAATAATATTTTTGGTTTACCAGAAGTAAAACAACTACCGTTCCAGATCAAAATAATGTGTATATAAATCCAGTTCCATACCAGGTTTGCATATATTCAGCCTTGCTTATGTATGTTTGAAATTATGCCGCCAGCATATAAATATTATGTTTTCATGTTTTTCATTTGGTTATTAGTAATTTTATTTTAAAAAGCAAACACTTAAAGATCAAATCCACGTCTTATCATTAACACATACCCGTATTCTATTTAATTAATAATTCATTAATTTATATTTATGCAATAATAAATTTAATTTAACTTATTTTATTTTAACAAAATTTTATGTTTAAACCCTTGTTGTATAAACAGAATGGCAGGAATTAACTCATCAAAGAAGAAATGTAGACAGTATAATGTGGATTATCTTAAGTATGGATTTATAGAGTCACGTTCAAATAAGTACCTGCCTATATACTTAATATGCAAAAGGGTGTTTTCAAATGATTCCACTTTCTAACATACTTGCTATTGCGACAGACAGAGCTCCGTCAATGACTGGTCGTCATCATGGTTGTATTGCCTACTTAAGAAAATATGTACCAAATGTCTTTGCTATTCATTGTGTCATTCACCGACAACATTTAGTGGCTAAAAAACTGAGTGATTGCATTCATAAGTCCTTAAACATTGTAATTACAGCAGTTAACAAAATCAAAGCCCATGCTCTTAATGATCGACTCTTCCAAGTTGTGTGATGAGAAAGATGAAAATTTTAAACGTTTATTATTACACACAGAAGTATGCTGGGTATCAAAAGGCTATTGTTTAAGGCACTTTTATAATCATTATGACACTTTCGTGCAGTGTTTTGAGGATAAAGATGCTATTCTCAGCAAAATCCTTAAAGAGACTAGGAGTTGTTGCATTTTAACCTGACTTGTTTGCAAAGTTTAACGAAATGAATTTAAAATTGCAAGGAAATGATACAAAAATTATAAAGTCAAAATCTGTGGTGACTATTTATTTTTCTAAGTTGCTTTTATTTAAGTGCAACAAGGGTCGCTCCAAGCTTCATCAATTTCCTTCCTTCCTTGAACTAGAAGTGCAAGCTGGAATATATGATGATGATTTGAGTCTTTTGTGACCATTTAGCCACCCTGGATGATAATATGTTGGAGCGATTTGAGAATCTTCTTTTGTTGGAGATACCAGCCTGGGTTAAAAATCTGCTTGTATATATTGAGAAGGTTGGAGTGTTAGTGGAAGAATTGATTTGACTAAACATGACAATGAATTGAAACAAAAATTTGAAATAAATTATCAACAGTTTTGGTTACAGAAGGAGGTTTCGGACTGATATCCTGCATTATGGACAGTGGTTAAAAAACTCCTTCTTGCTTTTCCGACTTTGTATTTGGTGGAACGTGGTTTTAGCGCAGTTATTCAACTAATTTCCAAGCAGAGAAAAAGACTTCAGGTTTGTGAACGCAGTGATTCCTAGACTCCTGCTAATTGATATTAAACTGGGCGTTGGAAAAATGGTACCATGACACCAAGCCCACCAAGCCCTCCCATTCAAATAGTCACTTAATTGCTTTACTAATTTTAACAAAACATGGTTGGTTATCTTATTTCTATAAATTGAAAATGTTAATGTTATATATTTGCCTAATCTAATTAAGGATATGATGTGTCAACTTCTTGAAAAAATTTTTCTTAATGTTATTTGCTTTGATAATTTATTTTTATTTAAGGATTAAATTCTTATCCAAGTTCTTTTTATTGATCATCAAGCCTTTTGCATAAATGTGTTACGAAAACTAAATATTTGTTGGATTATAAGTCACCTTATCTCTTAGTCATTGTTTTCAATTTAATTATTACAATGTTCCTTGTCTATGATTCTGATTATTATTTTAAAGTTACCACCTGGGGGTGTTGACTACAGGTTTACGGATCCAAGGAGGCGGTGGCTCTAAAACGTTTGGGAAACACTGGTTATAAGGGTGTCCAAACCATTCATTGAAATCTAAATAGCAATGAAGAAGTATTAATTTAATACTAAAGGCATTTGAGGCAATGGAGATATTCTATCAGTTACCACAAGTTTTTTATTCCTTACTGTTTTTAAACCAATCATGTTTATCAATATATGTATTGTTAAGATTAATGTAGACGGTACCATTCTTGCTCAAATATATCTTGCTGTGTTTCTCTTCAAATAAAGAACTGTTTTCTGTTTGAAATCATACATTGAATAATTTCTATTTGAGACCTCACCTTATAATTCTTTCTTCATTTCCTCATTTTAGTTAACCATATATTTCCAATCATAACCATACCATATTATCTTGGAATCAAATTATGTATCATATACTGCTCATTCCCAAATTCCCCTTTACTCATACTATGCATAACTGATTAGACTAAAAACTGAGTTTATGAGCTGGAAGGATGACAAAATTATACAGATGGTCAGAAATAAGAAACTAACTAATTTCTATTGAGAAAACTAGTTCCTAGTTAATTACAAATAAAACTCTGCAAAATACCACACTAAACATGGAATCATAACCAGGCTTCAATGAATAAATGTCATCTTCAAGTTACAAGGTAGTCAGAAGCATTGTATTGAAGAATTGGGGGCGGACAATAGGATAACAAGAACGTGGAATTTGTGGAAAAGATTATGTTGAGGAAATGCTCAAAGTAGAGAAGAAAACAAAACATTCGGTCCACCATTTGAAAAATCTTCCAACTAAAGCATTAAATTGCCCAAAAGAAGAGGTATCCAGCGCGATGTAAGAAAAATTTTCCAAATCAAGGATGAAATGTATAACATGAAAAAAGTATATTCATTCAAGGCAAGAAATGCTATTAATATACTGTATTAAGTATTACTAAATTTGCTAATTGGAATATTTAAAACTTCCAAAGCTTTAATCATTTGATTCCTAATCATTTATTTTCATTCTTTCTTAAAATTATGGTGCTACTTACATTCCAATATCCGATTCATACTGATAATCACAGTATATCCTAACATCAGTACAATGAATCTGAAGATGATTCAATGCAATTTTCGGTAATGCTACAGATATCAGTCATAATTTTTAATGAATCAAGTTAGGTTAAAATTAAATATTCAGTACTGAGCAGAGGTGAGAAATGTGAAGCCTCCAAACCAAAATTCGACTTTTTTTGGGCATTCTGTGAAGCCATTTCAAATAATTTCCTCCTGATTCTTGCTAATGATGCTAAATAAAATAAAGAGGAAAAGGTTCTCTTTCAGTTCGGTTAGTGAATAAACCACTTTTCTCATATAAAAGATTGATGTTTAAGTATTTGAATGTAGGCAGCATGAAACATAAAAGCATCATCCAAATGATTGCAGCCTCTCTTGGCATAGTGAATGATATTACTGCCATATTGTATATATTAAACTAATCAAAAAAAGGTCTATTGAAAGTAGCTTCACACTTAGTTGTTAAGGGTAGAAACAAAACTTCTCTTAAAATTCTGGAGTTGAGCAATGTAAGACTAACTAATGGATAAGTATATAAAATATTTTAACCTTCTTTGTGGTAAAGTAAAATTCACAGTCTGTTAGTTCATTGCACCACTTGGCATCACTAGGCCTCTAAATCTTCTTATTTTTCCTTTAAGATACCTACTATAGAAACAAATATAATTATTAGATTATGAAATCTATCTTCAGTTTTTACCAAAATGTAATCTCTTGCAAAAGAGTTTTCACCCAAGCACGTCTACCAAAAATAAATCAAAAGGCAAAAAAATGAAGGGCAGAGAATCAAAACACTGATCTTAAACATATTGGCAGATTGCATTTTCCACAAAAGCCATCTAGGGTGAGTGTCTGAATGTTACCACAATATCAACTTCAACATCTGAAATAAGCAAGTTATCGCCGTAATAAAGTCATAATTAGCTCAAAATTTTAAAAATCTTACAAGAAGGCTGTTTTTGCCCAAAAAGGGTGGAAAATAACATGCTATATAAAAAAACATTAAATTCAATCTAACTTTTACAAAATAGAATCTACATATAGATATATATCCTGATATTTATTTTACTCAAGTTTATCTAACAAGGAGACTACACACCGTCGGACGCGATTTAAGTGGTAAGACTCGGTAATTTGATAGATATCGAGTCAAGATTGACGAATCACCCCCAAAGTTGGGTTTTATGAGCGATAGTTTTCACGGAAAATGAACTTAAAGTTTACGAAAAATTGTCAGGTAGGCTATAAAGCTAAGCGTAGCGACCTTCGTCATTCGAACGTTTGGCGCAGTGGTATGGTATCCACTTCCAAAGTCCTTTTGGTCAGCTTCGAGCCCTCATGCGGGAAAATTTCTTTTCTCTTTTTTTCTTTTACGTACTCTGTCATAATCTTAATCTATATCTGTTTTTTTCTTTTGGTGGATTTTGAACTTATTTTCCAAAAGTTAGAGTATTTCTCCGCTGTGAGTCACCCGTTTCTTCAAATTATGCGCAAATACTTATGCCCGCATTTATTATCTGAAAACTACAATACTAGAGAGGAAACGCAGAGGACTATTTCAAATCTCTCCTACATCCAGCTGCTCGCTCTAACGGCAACTTTTATTGCAATACCCGACTTACATTTACCAATTCTGAACTCTGAACACATTGGTTTAAATATAGAAGCCGACAACTCTTTGAGTAAAGTAAAGATTTTTATTTCGCGCATTCAGAATTCATTCCTTAATAAAGAAGAAAACAGATATAGGTTAAGATTATGACAGAGTACGTAAAAGAAAAAAAGAGAAAAGAAATTTTCCCGCATGAGGGCTCGAACCCGACCAAAAGGACTTTGGAAGCGGATACCATACCACTGCGCCAAAAAAGGTCGCTACGCTTAGCTTTATAGCCTACCTGACAACTTTTCGTAAACTTTAAGTTCATTTTCCGTGAAAACTATCGCTCATAAAACCCAACTTTGGGGGTGATTCGTCAATCTTGACTCGATATCTATCAAATTACCGAGTCTTACCACTTAAATCGCGTCCGACGGTGTGTAGTCTCCTTTAAGTCTCAATATGAATTTTCTTGCAAATTCACGAGAATCTGACAAAAGCAATACTTTTTTTATCAGATCAAGTTTATGATACACCAACATTAGCATGTTAGATACCAAATATACCTTTTTCACTGGCTTCATTAGGTATGGTATGTAGGATAAAAAAGAACATATGAAGGCCATTCAATTATTGTTAATATCTTTATTTAATCTTTAGAGGGGGGCCACAAGGCCAGTCTGCCTGGCATTTGCCCTATGCTGAGAGGGAAACCCCTCTAAAACCTCCCAAAGGCAGTTCATAATTTTTTATGCACATAAATCAAATTGAACAAAATAGAAACATAACATATATAATACCTGAAAGATTCTGTAACAATTCAGAGAAACTCAATTAGGACAACCATAATAAAAACAAGGTAATACAATGACAATAAAGTATACAAATTCGCGCACACACACATACATTTTCTTTAAAAACACACACACACATTTTCCTTTAAAGATACACATTCACAAACACCCATTTCCAATGTCACTAAGTAATGGCATGGGAGATTTAATACACTTTTATTAATTGAACCAACGTGAAGCATGTGTCGCTGTGATGTCTGTGTGTGAAGGATCTGAATTGGTTGTGTCCGTGATGTAACTCCACAGGAACCTCGGGAACTCGCTATGGCCCTACCGAATTCGGGATCCATTTGTCGACCCCAGGACAACAGAATGCCCTCTCCTCCATTAGAAGACATGGAGTGTGGATACACATACCGGTATCCCTTCGGCACCTCCCTAACTTAGCCGTATACATATGTACACGTTGCCCGTCCTCTACCGCGCGGAGGTGTTAGGTAAGGATTGTATCATCATCGGGTTTAAGACCGTTAAGGCATTTCTTAAACCCTCAAATACTTAGAGGACGCGAAGCGGAATCGAACCAAACCGAAAACTACCTGACGTTGGCCCCCAAATGACGTTAGGCGTAGAGGAAGACCCCATATCCTCCTGCATTTGAAATGCAACCCAACATCACGGAAACGGAAGAGTACCGAAATCAACGATCGAAACAACAGCGAAAGCAACAACAACAACAACAACGAGCCATGTTCCTCAACCTGTTGAAAAAGAAATTCAAAGATGAGTATTCCTGAAAAGAAATTAATAACCATTGGTATATTAAATGTAATAGCATACAAGCACCCTTTCATATATATACATAAAAAAGGTTACCTTAAACTTAAATGCAAATTCGAACATAACGCAATCTACCTTTCTAAATCCTTAACACAGTACATACTTCTATGCATAGAATATAATGGGGAAAAGAAACAGTCGAACATAGTACATCAAAACTGAAAACCTTATGAAATACGAAAAAGGGATATGGTAATTAATCTAAATAATGGTTCGAAGATTTAACGAACGCAGCGAAAGGCTCCGAATTGAACCCAACGTATCGAATATCGATTGCTGGTTTACTCTACGACCACCGTAATCTAAGACGCATTCCGAATCTATGAACGGAGAACTTACGAATATCATCTCTTTCTACTACTAATCCGCTGAGAAAATACTAACTCCCTACGGTTTTCATTTAGCATTAAACTTATTTGGATGGAAATTGGACTGGGGATCCGATTTTACCTACCACACAATCAACCCACCACCACAACCGTAAGTTCAAAAAGGTCTAAATACAAATAAGGAATCTAACTACCAGGAAAGGTGTTATACACAATCAGCCGCTCATGCAAGTGCACTTGCCGCAATCAATCACACATCATAGCAAACACACCATAGGTAGCAAGCACACCATAAGTAAAACCAGACCCCAACAATTTCCATCATATTCATACAAAAAGCACACGATTGACCGAAGAATCGTCTCGGTCTTAGCGATACGAGCT
The DNA here is from genome assembly GCA_036926295.1 of Pachydiplax longipennis. Lineage (NCBI taxonomy): Eukaryota > Metazoa > Arthropoda > Insecta > Odonata > Libellulidae > Pachydiplax > Pachydiplax longipennis. Next base: position 2,467,774 of record JAVFKF010000011.1, on the reverse strand, counting down.
AACGCACTAAAGTAGTAAATTATTCGCATCTATGGCACATTACCCTAACGGACACGATTTCCGCTAAGCCCTAACGATAAACTACGATTCGCGAAAAATTACCTACCTCCTGAGACGTAAATCGCTTACGTCTTACGCAAACTCGAGAAAAACGAACTCACTCACTTAGAGATCGACCTACCAGCATCGATATTCCGCGCGCATTCTACGTTACAGGATAAATCCTGTCCGAACCTGTGGAAAAAACTTCAAATTATAAGCCCTGGAAAAAATACATGCATGGATATTATATTAATGAGCAATATTAAACACCACATCACAATTTAAGAATCACAATGGTTAATAATGTAAAAAAGTGAGTATTAAAACAAATTGTAATATGACTAATTAAACACACTAAATCTAGAGGTATGTTTGCAAGTAATTCGCTGTGATATATGTGTGAGATGGTGCCCCTGCCATGACATTAGGTGTAGAGGAACACCCAGTTTCCTCCTGCATTTGAAATGCAACCCAACATCACGGAAACGGAAGAGTACCGAAATCAACGATCGAAACAACAGCGAAAGCAACAACAACAACGAGCCATGTTCCTCAACCTGTTGAAAAAGAAATTCAAAGATGAGTATTCCTGAAAAGAAATTAATCACCATTGGTATATTAAATGTAATAGCATACACCTACTGTTTCAAATAAACGTATACAATTATAAAATCTTAAATTAAAATTAACCAAGGACGATAAGCAATACCTTCTTAAACCTTATCACAATAAATAGTTCTATTTGTACTATTTGATTGTGAAAAATAACAGTCGTGCATAATACATCACTACTGAAAACCGTTTGAAATGCGAAAAATGGATGGGCCTGAAAAAAACACATTCATGGGTATTTAATGGATTAGCTTTGTTACATACCATAAAACAATTATCTATTGGCATTCAGTCATGGCATGGTAAATCAAAATTTAATACACTATTAAAATTATTTATTAGACCTGAGAAAACCTATGATTTGCACGTATGCCGCTGAGATGACTGTGTTTGACGGATCTGAATCGGTTGCGTCCGTGATGTTACTCCACAGCAACTTCGGGAACGCCCTGTGAAAAAAGGGAAAGTGAACCTATATACTTTAACTATATGTTAGCGATATAGTGAACCTAAATATATAACCTATATATTATAAAATTAAATTTATCATGATAAATTTAAGATAGTTCTTAATTAAAAAGTAAAGGTATTTCCATTAAATCTTGCTAATACATCTTAACCGCCGAAAACCGCGCCAAAATGGCCTGCACCAAAACAGATTCGCGCCAAAATGTACTGCACCCGTAAATTCGAAATCGCTAAATATTAATTTGGGAATAAATGTTTTGCAAAAGAGATTAACAATTTCACTTGAGGTTGATATAATAATTCATTAGAGAGATGTGTTTCATAATTTTACCCACTTTTTTATAAAGGACATTTAAACAAATGCTATGGTCGCACAGAATTTCATCCTATTACGATAACGTGCAGACAATGCAAGAACGATAAAATCCTACGGAAGGAGTGAAAAATCACGGAAGAGGCATTATTGGGGACACACTAACACAATATTAAACTCTTTCCCTAATGTACGAACGTTGAAGACCTCGTGGCATCCGCGATGCTGTAGAATAATTCATACCAACGTGTGTTATAACTTATAGTTAATTAACCGGATATCATTTAATGACTCAACCAGAATGCATTACGGTATCCATTTACGAAAATTATTTCAAATTCATCCACAAGTCACACTTACCGCTGATTATCAAGATTATCAAGTACGTGCACTCTCCCGCATTACTCTGACGTTACTCCTTCTGAAGCTAATTCAAGACTGTGAGAATCGAAACAAAATGAAACTCGTTTCGACTACGGTGGCGCCCTCTTTAAGTTTCAGGAAAACTAACCTTTAGGAATAAAATTTATGGTGACGTTCTTATAGTTATCCATATTCATGCGACTTTCTCACATTCATTCATGTACCCTTATTTATTACAAATAAATCACGGAAATAAATCTTCTTTAATATTCTACTTTAAAATTTTATTTATATTATATCTAACGTGCATTTCTTAGTCATCCAAGGTGAACTCAAGATCCTTTTGGTAGAAAAATAAACAAAGGCGTATAGCACGCTAAAGAATCTCTAAACTGCATAATTCTAAGACGTTGGGGAGTGATTGACATTAATTTAAAAGGGTTCATCTATGGGATTCCTCCAAGAGTTACTGACATCGGATTATTAAAATGTACTCGACGGTGATTATTATGCAAGATGATTTTAATTTCTTGTCAACTTTTTCACTGATTTTACCTATAATTATTACTATTCTATCTTGATATTTCATATTAACAACTTATATTTTGTTGCTCCTTTTTCCCTCTTTCTGTTGATAGTCAGTATCAAACATCGAAGCATGATTCAATGGAAATTGCGATAGTTTCCGTTTTAGAGAATATCTATATAACTGTGTTAAACTTAAGTTGAAGTACTACTAACTCCTAATTGAAAATAAAATCTTTTTTAAGAATTGATTTCCAAACCAGATCAAGAGAATTATTGGCTTCAGAGTACTGGAGCTGTAGAAGAGGTAATTTGGTTACAAGAGCATCTTTCGTCCAAGGTAAATATCTTTAACAACATATGGGTACTTCCAAACATATTACTACTGTTCACATTTTGGATTTTCAAAGAAAGGGGAATTTAAAATAACCATGCAATAGTGCTGCATTTGCACAGCACACAGTTTGATGAATTGCTTGCTTGCTTTGCTGCATAAACAGCTTTCGATCATTTGAGATAATGGTACAGAGAAGGTGCATGAATAAATAGAAAAGACAGAAAGTCCAAACTTTAACTTATATAAATGTAAACCAGTTGCAAGGTATTAAGGAAATCCAATGCATAGAATGAAGAGAGTTATTGTATTTCTTCCATATTTTTCATTGAGGTAACACAACAAGGTTTCAGCAAGTAATCTTCATCATCAGGTGATCATTACTCATCAGTTCTAAGTTATGTTTCATCACTAAAGAAAATCTTTATTTTATGGAAACACTAATTCTCTTATCACTCTAAATTTCACTTTCATGTTATAATGTTAATAATTTACATGAATAAACAATTCATTATTAGCTATGCACTTGGTTATTTTCAACTGCTTGGAATCTGTAAAGGCATTCTTCAGTAAGAGCAGACTTTTTTAAGTAGTACAGCATTTATAAAGGACACTGATGAAAAAACAGTTCATTAATATCACTGCAAATTCATCGTACATTGAACATACCAATGGTAATTTTCTGCAAGATGTCTCTATTGAATCACTACTTAGCTCCTTAACATTTATAGTAAGACGTCAATTCCAGAAAGAATTTTTAAGTTTAAATGTCATAAAACGATGAAATTGATAGTTAAGTTATAAGGAAAGCCAGATAGACAAAGGAATCCTATAAAAATAAAGTGCATTTGAAGAAAGGAAGCAAAGCATACGCACTAAGATTCGACTTGTAAATAGTGAAGACACTTATGATATATCATCAAATGAAAAGGTGGCCTTGCTACAGAAAAAGCTTTAGTTGAATCAACACAAACACAAGCAACCAAAAATTGAATCAATGCTAATTTCGCTGCATGTCCCTTGAACTGCTTTTCTTATTAATAGAATTTAGGGAATTGCACGAACTAATATGATTCATAACGACAGAATAGGAGCCAAAGAAATATTAGTTCGCCCTCAACTGACTTGACCAGTAATATAAATTGAATTCTAGAAGGAACTTACTTTGTCAGACATAGGTGCCTGTGCAGACCTCCGGCAAAAACTCCCTACGCACATCTTTCGAAATCTTGCACGCATGATAAATGTTTTGCATTTGGATATGAAATGACGATATTTATCTAAAATAAATAAACTCTAATAATATTTTTGGTTTACCAGAAGTAAAACAACTACCGTTCCAGATCAAAATAATGTGTATATAAATCCAGTTCCATACCAGGTTTGCATATATTCAGCCTTGCTTATGTATGTTTGAAATTATGCCGCCAGCATATAAATATTATGTTTTCATGTTTTTCATTTGGTTATTAGTAATTTTATTTTAAAAAGCAAACACTTAAAGATCAAATCCACGTCTTATCATTAACACATACCCGTATTCTATTTAATTAATAATTCATTAATTTATATTTATGCAATAATAAATTTAATTTAACTTATTTTATTTTAACAAAATTTTATGTTTAAACCCTTGTTGTATAAACAGAATGGCAGGAATTAACTCATCAAAGAAGAAATGTAGACAGTATAATGTGGATTATCTTAAGTATGGATTTATAGACTCACCTTCAAATAAGTACCTGCCTATATACTTAATATGCAAAAGGGTGTTTTCAAATGATTCCACTTTCTAACATACTTGCTATTGCGACAGACAGAGCTCCGTCAATGACTGGTCGTCATCATGGTTGTATTGCCTACTTAAGAAAATATGTACCAAATGTCTTTGCTATTCATTGTGTCATTCACCGACAACATTTAGTGGCTAAAAAACTGAGTGATTGCATTCATAAGTCCTTAAACATTGTAATTACAGCAGTTAACAAAATCAAAGCCCATGCTCTTAATGATCGACTCTTCCAAGTTGTGTGATGAGAAAGATGAAAATTTTAAACGTTTATTATTACACACAGAAGTATGCTGGGTATCAAAAGGCTATTGTTTAAGGCACTTTTATAATCATTATGACACTTTCGTGCAGTGTTTTGAGGATAAAGATGCTATTCTCAGCAAAATCCTTAAAGAGACTAGGAGTTGTTGCATTTTAACCTGACTTGTTTGCAAAGTTTAACGAAATGAATTTAAAATTGCAAGGAAATGATACAAAAATTATAAAGTCAAAATCTGTGGTGACTATTTATTTTTCTAAGTTGCTTTTATTTAAGTGCAACAAGGGTCGCTCCAAGCTTCATCAATTTCCTTCCTTCCTTGAACTAGAAGTGCAAGCTGGAATATATGATGATGATTTGAGTCTTTTGTGACCATTTAGCCACCCTGGATGATAATATGTTGGAGCGATTTGAGAATCTTCTTTTGTTGGAGATACCAGCCTGGGTTAAAAATCTGCTTGTATATATTGAGAAGGTTGGAGTGTTAGTGGAAGAATTGATTTGACTAAACATGACAATGAATTGAAACAAAAATTTGAAATAAATTATCAACAGTTTTGGTTACAGAAGGAGGTTTCGGACTGATATCCTGCATTATGGACAGTGGTTAAAAAACTCCTTCTTGCTTTTCCGACTTTGTATTTGGTGGAACGTGGTTTTAGCGCAGTTATTCAACTAATTTCCAAGCAGAGAAAAAGACTTCAGGTTTGTGAACGCAGTGATTCCTAGACTCCTGCTAATTGATATTAAACTGGGCGTTGGAAAAATGGTACCATGACACCAAGCCCACCAAGCCCTCCCATTCAAATAGTCACTTAATTGCTTTACTAATTTTAACAAAACATGGTTGGTTATCTTATTTCTATAAATTGAAAATGTTAATGTTATATATTTGCCTAATCTAATTAAGGATATGATGTGTCAACTTCTTGAAAAAATTTTTCTTAATGTTATTTGCTTTGATAATTTATTTTTATTTAAGGATTAAATTCTTATCCAAGTTCTTTTTATTGATCATCAAGCCTTTTGCATAAATGTGTTACGAAAACTAAATATTTGTTGGATTATAAGTCACCTTATCTCTTAGTCATTGTTTTCAATTTAATTATTACAATGTTCCTTGTCTATGATTCTGATTATTATTTTAAAGTTACCACCTGGGGGTGTTGACTACAGGTTTACGGATCCAAGGAGGCGGTGGCTCTAAAACGTTTGGGAAACACTGGTTATAAGGGTGTCCAAACCATTCATTGAAATCTAAATAGCAATGAAGAAGTATTAATTTAATACTAAAGGCATTTGAGGCAATGGAGATATTCTATCAGTTACCACAAGTTTTTTATTCCTTACTGTTTTTAAACCAATCATGTTTATCAATATATGTATTGTTAAGATTAATGTAGACGGTACCATTCTTGCTCAAATATATCTTGCTGTGTTTCTCTTCAAATAAAGAACTGTTTTCTGTTTGAAATCATACATTGAATAATTTCTATTTGAGACCTCACCTTATAATTCTTTCTTCATTTCCTCATTTTAGTTAACCATATATTTCCAATCATAACCATACCATATTATCTTGGAATCAAATTATGTATCATATACTGCTCATTCCCAAATTCCCCTTTACTCATACTATGCATAACTGATTAGACTAAAAACTGAGTTTATGAGCTGGAAGGATGACAAAATTATACAGATGGTCAGAAATAAGAAACTAACTAATTTCTATTGAGAAAACTAGTTCCTAGTTAATTACAAATAAAACTCTGCAAAATACCACACTAAACATGGAATCATAACCAGGCTTCAATGAATAAATGTCATCTTCAAGTTACAAGGTAGTCAGAAGCATTGTATTGAAGAATTGGGGGCGGACAATAGGATAACAAGAACGTGGAATTTGTGGAAAAGATTATGTTGAGGAAATGCTCAAAGTAGAGAAGAAAACAAAACATTCGGTCCACCATTTGAAAAATCTTCCAACTAAAGCATTAAATTGCCCAAAAGAAGAGGTATCCAGCGCGATGTAAGAAAAATTTTCCAAATCAAGGATGAAATGTATAACATGAAAAAAGTATATTCATTCAAGGCAAGAAATGCTATTAATATACTGTATTAAGTATTACTAAATTTGCTAATTGGAATATTTAAAACTTCCAAAGCTTTAATCATTTGATTCCTAATCATTTATTTTCATTCTTTCTTAAAATTATGGTGCTACTTACATTCCAATATCCGATTCATACTGATAATCACAGTATATCCTAACATCAGTACAATGAATCTGAAGATGATTCAATGCAATTTTCGGTAATGCTACAGATATCAGTCATAATTTTTAATGAATCAAGTTAGGTTAAAATTAAATATTCAGTACTGAGCAGAGGTGAGAAATGTGAAGCCTCCAAACCAAAATTCGACTTTTTTTGGGCATTCTGTGAAGCCATTTCAAATAATTTCCTCCTGATTCTTGCTAATGATGCTAAATAAAATAAAGAGGAAAAGGTTCTCTTTCAGTTCGGTTAGTGAATAAACCACTTTTCTCATATAAAAGATTGATGTTTAAGTATTTGAATGTAGGCAGCATGAAACATAAAAGCATCATCCAAATGATTGCAGCCTCTCTTGGCATAGTGAATGATATTACTGCCATATTGTATATATTAAACTAATCAAAAAAAGGTCTATTGAAAGTAGCTTCACACTTAGTTGTTAAGGGTAGAAACAAAACTTCTCTTAAAATTCTGGAGTTGAGCAATGTAAGACTAACTAATGGATAAGTATATAAAATATTTTAACCTTCTTTGTGGTAAAGTAAAATTCACAGTCTGTTAGTTCATTGCACCACTTGGCATCACTAGGCCTCTAAATCTTCTTATTTTTCCTTTAAGATACCTACTATAGAAACAAATATAATTATTAGATTATGAAATCTATCTTCAGTTTTTACCAAAATGTAATCTCTTGCAAAAGAGTTTTCACCCAAGCACGTCTACCAAAAATAAATCAAAAGGCAAAAAAATGAAGGGCAGAGAATCAAAACACTGATCTTAAACATATTGGCAGATTGCATTTTCCACAAAAGCCATCTAGGGTGAGTGTCTGAATGTTACCACAATATCAACTTCAACATCTGAAATAAGCAAGTTATCGCCGTAATAAAGTCATAATTAGCTCAAAATTTTAAAAATCTTACAAGAAGGCTGTTTTTGCCCAAAAAGGGTGGAAAATAACATGCTATATAAAAAAACATTAAATTCAATCTAACTTTTACAAAATAGAATCTACATATAGATATATATCCTGATATTTATTTTACTCAAGTTTATCTAACAAGGAGACTACACACCGTCGGACGCGATTTAAGTGGTAAGACTCGGTAATTTGATAGATATCGAGTCAAGATTGACGAATCACCCCCAAAGTTGGGTTTTATGAGCGATAGTTTTCACGGAAAATGAACTTAAAGTTTACGAAAAATTGTCAGGTAGGCTATAAAGCTAAGCGTAGCGACCTTCGTCATTCGAACGTTTGGCGCAGTGGTATGGTATCCACTTCCAAAGTCCTTTTGGTCAGCTTCGAGCCCTCATGCGGGAAAATTTCTTTTCTCTTTTTTTCTTTTACGTACTCTGTCATAATCTTAATCTATATCTGTTTTTTTCTTTTGGTGGATTTTGAACTTATTTTCCAAAAGTTAGAGTATTTCTCCGCTGTGAGTCACCCGTTTCTTCAAATTATGCGCAAATACTTATGCCCGCATTTATTATCTGAAAACTACAATACTAGAGAGGTAACGCAGAGGACTATTTCAAATCTCTCCTACATCCAGCTGCTCGCTCTAACGGCAACTTTTATTGCAATACCCGACTTACATTTACCAATTCTGAACTCTGAACACATTGGTATAAATATAGAAGCCGACAACTCTTTGAGTAAAGTAAAGATTTTTATTTCGCGCATTCAGAATTCATTCCTTAATAAAGAAGAAAACAGATATAGGTTAAGATTATGACAGAGTACGTAAAAGAAAAAAAGAGAAAAGAAATTTTCCCGCATGAGGGCTCGAACCCGACCAAAAGGACTTTGGAAGCGGATACCATACCACTGCGCCAAAAAAGGTCGCTACGCTTAGCTTTATAGCCTACCTGACAACTTTTCGTAAACTTTAAGTTCATTTTCCGTGAAAACTATCGCTCATAAAACCCAACTTTGGGGGTGATTCGTCAATCTTGACTCGATATCTATCAAATTACCGAGTCTTACCACTTAAATCGCGTCCGACGGTGTGTAGTCTCCTTTAAGTCTCAATATGAATTTTCTTGCAAATTCACGAGAATCTGACAAAAGCAATACTTTTTTTATCAGATCAAGTTTATGATACACCAACATTAGCATGTTAGATACCAAATATACCTTTTTCACTGGCTTCATTAGGTATGGTATGTAGGATAAAAAAGAACATATGAAGGCCATTCAATTATTGTTAATATCTTTATTTAATCTTTAGAGGGGGGCCACAAGGCCAGTCTGCCTGGCATTTGCCCTATGCTGAGAGGGAAACCCCTCTAAAACCTCCCAAAGGCAGTTCATAATTTTTTATGCACATAAATCAAATTGAACAAAATAGAAACATAACATATATAATACCTGAAAGATTCTGTAACAATTCAGAGAAACTCAATTAGGACAACCATAATAAAAACAAGGTAATACAATGACAATAAAGTATACAAATTCGCGCACACACACATACATTTTCTTTAAAAACACACACACACATTTTCCTTTAAAGATACACATTCACAAACACCCATTTCCAATGTCACTAAGTAATGGCATGGGAGATTTAATACACTTTTATTAATTGAACCAACGTGAAGCATGTGTCGCTGTGATGTCTGTGTGTGAAGGATCTGAATTGGTTGTGTCCGTGATGTAACTCCACAGGAACCTCGGGAACTCGCTATGGCCCTACCGAATTCGGGATCCATTTGTCGACCCCAGGACAACAGAATGCCCTCTCCTCCATTAGAAGACATGGAGTGTGGATACACATACCGGTATCCCTTCGGCACCTCCCTAACTTAGCCGTATACATATGTACACGTTGCCCGTCCTCTACCGCGCGGAGGTGTTAGGTAAGGATTGTATCATCATCGGGTTTAAGACCGTTAAGGCATTTCTTAAACCCTCAAATACTTAGAGGACGCGAAGCGGAATCGAACCAAACCGAAAACTACCTGACGTTGGCCCCCAAATGACGTTAGGCGTAGAGGAAGACCCCATATCCTCCTGCATTTGAAATGCAACCCAACATCACGGAAACGGAAGAGTACCGAAATCAACGATCGAAACAACAGCGAAAGCAACAACAACAACAACAACGAGCCATGTTCCTCAACCTGTTGAAAAAGAAATTCAAAGATGAGTATTCCTGAAAAGAAATTAATAACCATTGGTATATTAAATGTAATAGCATACAAGCACCCTTTCATATATATACATAAAAAAGGTTACCTTAAACTTAAATGCAAATTCGAACATAACGCAATCTACCTTTCTAAATCCTTAACACAGTACATACTTCTATGCATAGAATATAATGGGGAAAAGAAACAGTCGAACATAGTACATCAAAACTGAAAACCTTATGAAATACGAAAAAGGGATATGGTAATTAATCTAAATAATGGTTCGAAGATTTAACGAACGCAGCGAAAGGCTCCGAATTGAACCCAACGTATCGAATATCGATTGCTGGTTTACTCTACGACCACCGTAATCTAAGACGCATTCCGAATCTATGAACGGAGAACTTACGAATATCATCTCTTTCTACTACTAATCCGCTGAGAAAATACTAACTCCCTACGGTTTTCATTTAGCATTAAACTTATTTGGATGGAAATTGGACTGGGGATCCGATTTTACCTACCACACAATCAACCCACCACCACAACCGTAAGTTCAAAAAGGTCTAAATACAAATAAGGAATCTAACTACCAGGAAAGGTGTTATACACAATCAGCCGCTCATGCAAGTGCACTTGCCGCAATCAATCACACATCATAGCAAACACACCATAGGTAGCAAGCACACCATAAGTAAAACCAGACCCCAACAATTTCCATCATATTCATACAAAAAGCACACGATTGACCGAAGAATCGTCTCGGTCTTAGCGATACGAGCTAACGCACTAAAGTAGTAAATTATTCGCATCTATGGCACATTACCCTAACGGACACGATTTCCGCTAAGCCCTAACGATAAACTACGATTCGCGAAAAATTACCTACCTCCTGAGACGTAAATCGCTTACGTCTTACGCAAACTCGAGAAAAACGAACTCACTCACTTAGAGATCGACCTACCAGCATCGATATTCCGCGCGCATTCTACGTTACAGGATAAATCCTGTCCGAACCTGTGGAAAAAACTTCAAATTATAAGCCCTGGAAAAAATACATGCATGGATATTATATTAATGAGCAATATTAAACACCACATCACAATTTAAGAATCACAATGGTTAATAATGTAAAAAAGTGAGTATTAAAACAAATTGTAATATGACTAATTAAACACACTAAATCTAGAGGTATGTTTGCAAGTAATTCGCTGTGATATATGTGTGAGATGGTGCCCCTGCCATGACATTAGGTGTAGAGGAACACCCAGTTTCCTCCTGCATTTGAAATGCAACCCAACATCACGGAAACGGAAGAGTACCGAAATCAACGATCGAAACAACAGCGAAAGCAACAACAACAACGAGCCATGTTCCTCAACCTGTTGAAAAAGAAATTCAAAGATGAGTATTCCTGAAAAGAAATTAATCACCATTGGTATATTAAATGTAATAGCATACACCTACTGTTTCAAATAAACGTATACAATTATAAAATCTTAAATTAAAATTAACCAAGGACGATAAGCAATACCTTCTTAAACCTTATCACAATAAATAGTTCTATTTGTACTATTTGATTGTGAAAAATAACAGTCGTGCATAATACATCACTACTGAAAACCGTTTGAAATGCGAAAAATGGATGGGCCTGAAAAAAACACATTCATGGGTATTTAATGGATTAGCTTTGTTACATACCATAAAACAATTATCTATTGGCATTCAGTCATGGCATGGTAAATCAAAATTTAATACACTATTAAAATTATTTATTAGACCTGAGAAAACCTATGATTTGCACGTATGCCGCTGAGATGACTGTGTTTGACGGATCTGAATCGGTTGCGTCCGTGATGTTACTCCACAGCAACTTCGGGAACGCCCTGTGAAAAAAGGGAAAGTGAACCTATATACTTTAACTATATGTTAGCGATATAGTGAACCTAAATATATAACCTATATATTATAAAATTAAATTTATCATGATAAATTTAAGATAGTTCTTAATTAAAAAGTAAAGGTATTTCCATTAAATCTTGCTAATACATCTTAACCGCCGAAAACCGCGCCAAAATGGCCTGCACCAAAACAGATTCGCGCCAAAATGTACTGCACCCGTAAATTCGAAATCGCTAAATATTAATTTGGGAATAAATGTTTTGCAAAAGAGATTAACAATTTCACTTGAGGTTGATATAATAATTCATTAGAGAGATGTGTTTCATAATTTTACCCACTTTTTTATAAAGGACATTTAAACAAATGCTATGGTCGCACAGAATTTCATCCTATTACGATAACGTGCAGACAATGCAAGAACGATAAAATCCTACGGAAGGAGTGAAAAATCACGGAAGAGGCATTATTGGGGACACACTAACACAATATTAAACTCTTTCCCTAATGTACGAACGTTGAAGACCTCGTGGCATCCGCGATGCTGTAGAATAATTCATACCAACGTGTGTTATAACTTATAGTTAATTAACCGGATATCATTTAATGACTCAACCAGAATGCATTACGGTATCCATTTACGAAAATTATTTCAAATTCATCCACAAGTCACACTTACCGCTGATTATCAAGATTATCAAGTACGTGCACTCTCCCGCATTACTCTGACGTTACTCCTTCTGAAGCTAATTCAAGACTGTGAGAATCGAAACAAAATGAAACTCGTTTCGACTACGGTGGCGCCCTCTTTAAGTTTCAGGAAAACTAACCTTTAGGAATAAAATTTATGGTGACGTTCTTATAGTTATCCATATTCATGCGACTTTCTCACATTCATTCATGTACCCTTATTTATTACAAATAAATCACGGAAATAAATCTTCTTTAATATTCTACTTTAAAATTTTATTTATATTATATCTAACGTGCATTTCTTAGTCATCCAAGGTGAATTCAAGATCCTTTTGGTAGAAAAATAAACAAAGGCGTATAGCACGCTAAAGAATCTCTAAACTGCATAATTCTAAGACGTTGGGGAGTGATTGACATTAATTTAAAAGGGTTCATCTATGGGATTCCTCCAAGAGTTACTGACATCGGATTATTAAAATGTACTCGACGGTGATTATTATGCAAGATGATTTTAATTTCTTGTCAACTTTTTCACTGATTTTACCTATAATTATTACTATTCTATCTTGATATTTCATATTAACAACTTATATTTTGTTGCTCCTTTTTCCCTCTTTCTGTTGATAGTCAGTATCAAACATCGAAGCATGATTCAATGGAAATTGCGATAGTTTCCGTTTTAGAGAATATCTATATAACTGTGTTAAACTTAAGTTGAAGTACTACTAACTCCTAATTGAAAATAAAATCTTTTTTAAGAATTGATTTCCAAACCAGATCAAGAGAATTATTGGCTTCAGAGTACTGGAGCTGTAGAAGAGGTAATTTGGTTACAAGAGCATCTTTCGTCCAAGGTAAATATCTTTAACAACATATGGGTACTTCCAAACATATTACTACTGTTCACATTTTGGATTTTCAAAGAAAGGGGAATTTAAAATAACCATGCAATAGTGCTGCATTTGCACAGCACACAGTTTGATGAATTGCTTGCTTGCTTTGCTGCATAAACAGCTTTCGATCATTTGAGATAATGGTACAGAGAAGGTGCATGAATAAATAGAAAAGACAGAAAGTCCAAACTTTAACTTATATAAATGTAAACCAGTTGCAAGGTATTAAGGAAATCCAATGCATAGAATGAAGAGAGTTATTGTATTTCTTCCATATTTTTCATTGAGGTAACACAACAAGGTTTCAGCAAGTAATCTTCATCATCAGGTGATCATTACTCATCAGTTCTAAGTTATGTTTCATCACTAAAGAAAATCTTTATTTTATGGAAACACTAATTCTCTTATCACTCTAAATTTCACTTTCATGTTATAATGTTAATAATTTACATGAATAAACAATTCATTATTAGCTATGCACTTGGTTATTTTCAACTGCTTGGAATCTGTAAAGGCATTCTTCAGTAAGAGCAGACTTTTTTAAGTAGTACAGCATTTATAAAGGACACTGATGAAAAAACAGTTCATTAATATCACTGCAAATTCATCGTACATTGAACATACCAATGGTAATTTTCTGCAAGATGTCTCTATTGAATCACTACTTAGCTCCTTAACATTTATAGTAAGACGTCAATTCCAGAAAGAATTTTTAAGTTTAAATGTCATAAAACGATGAAATTGATAGTTAAGTTATAAGGAAAGCCAGATAGACAAAGGAATCCTATAAAAATAAAGTGCATTTGAAGAAAGGAAGCAAAGCATACGCACTAAGATTCGACTTGTAAATAGTGAAGACACTTATGATATATCATCAAATGAAAAGGTGGCCTTGCTACAGAAAAAGCTTTAGTTGAATCAACACAAACACAAGCAACCAAAAATTGAATCAATGCTAATTTCGCTGCATGTCCCTTGAACTGCTTTTCTTATTAATAGAATTTAGGGAATTGCACGAACTAATATGATTCATAACGACAGAATAGGAGCCAAAGAAATATTAGTTCGCCCTCAACTGACTTGACCAGTAATATAAATTGAATTCTAGAAGGAACTTACTTTGTCAGACATAGGTGCCTGTGCAGACCTCCGGCAAAAACTCCCTACGCACATCTTTCGAAATCTTGCACGCATGATAAATGTTTTGCATTTGGATATGAAATGACGATATTTATCTAAAATAAATAAACTCTAATAATATTTTTGGTTTACCAGAAGTAAAACAACTACCGTTCCAGATCAAAATAATGTGTATATAAATCCAGTTCCATACCAGGTTTGCATATATTCAGCCTTGCTTATGTATGTTTGAAATTATGCCGCCAGCATATAAATATTATGTTTTCATGTTTTTCATTTGGTTATTAGTAATTTTATTTTAAAAAGCAAACACTTAAAGATCAAATCCACGTCTTATCATTAACACATACCCGTATTCTATTTAATTAATAATTCATTAATTTATATTTATGCAATAATAAATTTAATTTAACTTATTTTATTTTAACAAAATTTTATGTTTAAACCCTTGTTGTATAAACAGAATGGCAGGAATTAACTCATCAAAGAAGAAATGTAGACAGTATAATGTGGATTATCTTAAGTATGGATTTATAGACTCACCTTCAAATAAGTACCTGCCTATATACTTAATATGCAAAAGGGTGTTTTCAAATGATTCCACTTTCTAACATACTTGCTATTGCGACAGACAGAGCTCCGTCAATGACTGGTCGTCATCATGGTTGTATTGCCTACTTAAGAAAATATGTACCAAATGTCTTTGCTATTCATTGTGTCATTCACCGACAACATTTAGTGGCTAAAAAACTGAGTGATTGCATTCATAAGTCCTTAAACATTGTAATTACAGCAGTTAACAAAATCAAAGCCCATGCTCTTAATGATCGACTCTTCCAAGTTGTGTGATGAGAAAGATGAAAATTTTAAACGTTTATTATTACACACAGAAGTATGCTGGGTATCAAAAGGCTATTGTTTAAGGCACTTTTATAATCATTATGACACTTTCGTGCAGTGTTTTGAGGATAAAGATGCTATTCTCAGCAAAATCCTTAAAGAGACTAGGAGTTGTTGCATTTTAACCTGACTTGTTTGCAAAGTTTAACGAAATGAATTTAAAATTGCAAGGAAATGATACAAAAATTATAAAGTCAAAATCTGTGGTGACTATTTATTTTTCTAAGTTGCTTTTATTTAAGTGCAACAAGGGTCGCTCCAAGCTTCATCAATTTCCTTCCTTCCTTGAACTAGAAGTGCAAGCTGGAATATATGATGATGATTTGAGTCTTTTGTGACCATTTAGCCACCCTGGATGATAATATGTTGGAGCGATTTGAGAATCTTCTTTTGTTGGAGATACCAGCCTGGGTTAAAAATCTGCTTGTATATATTGAGAAGGTTGGAGTGTTAGTGGAAGAATTGATTTGACTAAACATGACAATGAATTGAAACAAAAATTTGAAATAAATTATCAACAGTTTTGGTTACAGAAGGAGGTTTCGGACTGATATCCTGCATTATGGACAGTGGTTAAAAAACTCCTTCTTGCTTTTCCGACTTTGTATTTGGTGGAACGTGGTTTTAGCGCAGTTATTCAACTAATTTCCAAGCAGAGAAAAAGACTTCAGGTTTGTGAACGCAGTGATTCCTAGACTCCTGCTAATTGATATTAAACTGGGCGTTGGAAAAATGGTACCATGACACCAAGCCCACCAAGCCCTCCCATTCAAATAGTCACTTAATTGCTTTACTAATTTTAACAAAACATGGTTGGTTATCTTATTTCTATAAATTGAAAATGTTAATGTTATATATTTGCCTAATCTAATTAAGGATATGATGTGTCAACTTCTTGAAAAAATTTTTCTTAATGTTATTTGCTTTGATAATTTATTTTTATTTAAGGATTAAATTCTTATCCAAGTTCTTTTTATTGATCATCAAGCCTTTTGCATAAATGTGTTACGAAAACTAAATATTTGTTGGATTATAAGTCACCTTATCTCTTAGTCATTGTTTTCAATTTAATTATTACAATGTTCCTTGTCTATGATTCTGATTATTATTTTAAAGTTACCACTTGGGGGTGTTGACTACAGGTTTACGGATCCAAGGAGGCGGTGGCTCTAAAACGTTTGGGAAACACTGGTTATAAGGGTGTCCAAACCATTCATTGAAATCTAAATAGCAATGAAGAAGTATTAATTTAATACTAAAGGCATTTGAGGCAATGGAGATATTCTATCAGTTACCACAAGTTTTTTATTCCTTACTGTTTTTAAACCAATCATGTTTATCAATATATGTATTGTTAAGATTAATGTAGACGGTACCATTCTTGCTCAAATATATCTTGCTGTGTTTCTCTTCAAATAAAGAACTGTTTTCTGTTTGAAATCATACATTGAATAATTTCTATTTGAGACCTCACCTTATAATTCTTTCTTCATTTCCTCATTTTAGTTAACCATATATTTCCAATCATAACCATACCATATTATCTTGGAATCAAATTATGTATCATATACTGCTCATTCCCAAATTCCCCTTTACTCATATTATGCATAACTGATTAGACTAAAAACTGAGTTTATGAGCTGGAAGGATGACAAAATTATACAGATGGCAGAAATAAGAAACTAACTAATTTCTATTGAGAAAACTAGTTCCTAGTTAATTACAAATAAAACTCTGCAAAATACCACACTAAACATGGAATCATAACCAGGCTTCAATGAATAAATGTCATCTTCAAGTTACAAGGTAGTCAGAAGCATTGTATTGAAGAATTGGGGGCGGACAATAGGATAACAAGAACGTGGAATTTGTGGAAAAGATTATGTTGAGGAAATGCTCAAAGTAGAGAAGAAAACAAAACATTCAGTCCACCATTTGAAAAATCTTCCAACTAAAGCATTAAATTGCCCAAAAGAAGAGGTATCCAGCGCGATGTAAGAAAAATTTTCCAAATCAAGGATGAAATGTATAACATGAAAAAAGTATATTCATTCAAGGCAAGAAATGCTATTAATATACTGTATTAAGTATTACTAAATTTGCTAATTGGAATATTTAAAACTTCCAAAGCTTTAATCATTTGATTCCTAATCATTTATTTTCATTCTTTCTTAAAATTATGGTGCTACTTACATTCCAATATCCGATTCATACTGATAATCACAGTATATCCTAACATCAGTACAATGAATCTGAAGATGATTCAATGCAATTTTCGGTAATGCTAGAGATATCAGTCATAATTTTTAATGAATCAAGTTAGGTTAAAATTAAATATTCAGTACTGAGCAGAGGTGAGAAATGTGAAGCCTCCAAACCAAAATTCGACTTTTTTTGGGCATTCTGTGAAGCCATTTCAAATAATTTCCTCCTGATTCTTGCTAATGATGCTAAATAAAATAAAGAGGAAAAGGTTCTCTTTCAGTTCGGTTAGTGAATAAACCACTTTTCTCATATAAAAGATTGATGTTTAAGTATTTGAATGTAGGCAGCATGAAACATAAAAGCATCATCCAAATGATTGCAGCCTCTCTTGGCATAGTGAATGATATTACTGCCATATTGTATATATTAAACTAATCAAAAAAAGGTCTATTGAAAGTAGCTTCACACTTAGTTGTTAAGGGTAGAAACAAAACTTCTCTTAAAATTCTGGAGTTGAGCAATGTAAGACTAACTAATGGATAAGTATATAAAATATTTTAACCTTCTTTGTGGTAAAGTAAAATTCACAGTCTGTTAGTTCATTGCACCACTTGGCATCACTAGGCCTCTAAATCTTCTTATTTTTCCTTTAAGATACCTACTATAGAAACAAATATAATTATTAGATTATGAAATCTATCTTCAGTTTTTACCAAAATGTAATCTCTTGCAAAAGAGTTTTCACCCAAGCACGTCTACCAAAAATAAATCAAAAGGCAAAAAAATGAAGGGCAGAGAATCAAAACACTGATCTTAAACATATTGGCAGATTGCATTTTCCACAAAAGCCATCTAGGGTGAGTGTCTGAATGTTACCACAATATCAACTTCAACATCTGAAATAAGCAAGTTATCGCCGTAATAAAGTCATAATTAGCTCAAAATTTTAAAAATCTTACAAGAAGGCTGTTTTTGCCCAAAAAGGGTGGAAAATAACATGCTATATAAAAAAACATTAAATTCAATCTAACTTTTACAAAATAGAATCTACATATAGATATATATCCTGATATTTATTTTACTCAAGTTTATCTAACAAGGAGACTACACACCGTCGGACGCGATTTAAGTGGTAAGACTCGGTAATTTGATAGATATCGAGTCAAGATTGACGAATCACCCCCAAAGTTGGGTTTTATGAGCGATAGTTTTCACGGAAAATGAACTTAAAGTTTACGAAAAATTGTCAGGTAGGCTATAAAGCTAAGCGTAGCGACCTTCGTCATTCGAACGTTTGGCGCAGTGGTATGGTATCCACTTCCAAAGTCCTTTTGGTCAGCTTCGAGCCCTCATGCGGGAAAATTTCTTTTCTCTTTTTTTCTTTTACGTACTCTGTCATAATCTTAATCTATATCTGTTTTTTTCTTTTGGTGGATTTTGAACTTATTTTCCAAAAGTTAGAGTATTTCTCCGCTGTGAGTCACCCGTTTCTTCAAATTATGCGCAAATACTTATGCCCGCATTTATTATCTGAAAACTACAATACTAGAGAGGTAACGCAGAGGACTATTTCAAATCTCTCCTACATCCAGCTGCTCGCTCTAACGGCAACTTTTATTGCAATACCCGACTTACATTTACCAATTCTGAACTCTGAAAACATTGGTTTAAATATAGAAGCCGACAACTCTTTGAGTAAAGTAAAGATTTTTATTTCGCGCATTCAGAATTCATTCCTTAATAAAGAAGAAAACAGATATAGGTTAAGATTATGACAGAGTACGTAAAAGAAAAAAAGAGAAAAGAAATTTTCCCGCATGAGGGCTCGAACCCGACCAAAAGGACTTTGGAAGCGGATACCATACCACTGCGCCAAAAAAGGTCGCTACGCTTAGCTTTATAGCCTACCTGACAACTTTTCGTAAACTTTAAGTTCATTTTCCGTGAAAACTATCGCTCATAAAACCCAACTTTGGGGGTGATTCGTCAATCTTGACTCGATATCTATCAAATTACCGAGTCTTACCACTTAAATCGCGTCCGACGGTGTGTAGTCTCCTTTAAGTCTCAATATGAATTTTCTTGCAAATTCACGAGAATCTGACAAAAGCAATACTTTTTTTATCAGATCAAGTTTATGATACACCAACATTAGCATGTTAGATACCAAATATACCTTTTTCACTGGCTTCATTAGGTATGGTATGTAGGATAAAAAAGAACATATGAAGGCCATTCAATTATTGTTAATATCTTTATTTAATCTTTAGAGGGGGGCCACAAGGCCAGTCTGCCTGGCATTTGCCCTATGCTGAGAGGGAAACCCCTCTAAAACCTCCCAAAGGCAGTTCATAATTTTTTATGCACATAAATCAAATTGAACAATATAGAAACATAACATATATAATACCTGAAAGATTCTGTAACAATTCAGAGAAACTCAATTAGGACAACCATAATAAAAACAAGGTAATACAATGACAATAAAGTATACAAATTCGCGCACACACACATACATTTTCTTTAAAAACACACACACACATTTTCCTTTAAAGATACACATTCACAAACACCCATTTCCAATGTCACTAAGTAATGGCATGGGAGATTTAATACACTTTTATTAATTGAACCAACGTGAAGCATGTGTCGCTGTGATGTCTGTGTGTGAAGGATCTGAATTGGTTGTGTCCGTGATGTAACTCCACAGGAACCTCGGGAACTCGCTATGGCCCTACCGAATTCGGGATCCATTTGTCGACCCCAGGACAACAGAATGCCCTCTCCTCCATTAGAAGACATGGAGTGTGGATACACATACCGGTATCCCTTCGGCACCTCCCTAACTTAGCCGTATACATATGTACACGTTGCCCGTCCTCTACCGCGCGGAGGTGTTAGGTAAGGATTGTATCATCATCGGGTTTAAGACCGTTAAGGCATTTCTTAAACCCTCAAATACTTAGAGGACGCGAAGCGGAATCGAACCAAACCGAAAACTACCTGACGTTGGCCCCCAAATGACGTTAGGCGTAGAGGAAGACCCCATATCCTCCTGCATTTGAAATGCAACCCAACATCACGGAAACGGAAGAGTACCGAAATCAACGATCGAAACAACAGCGAAAGCAACAACAACAACAACAACGAGCCATGTTCCTCAACCTGTTGAAAAAGAAATTCAAAGATGAGTATTCCTGAAAAGAAATTAATAACCATTGGTATATTAAATGTAATAGCATACAAGCACCCTTTCATATATATACATATACATAAAAAAGGTTACCTTAAACTTAAATGCAAATTCGAACATAACGCAATCTACCTTTCTAAATCCTTAACACAGTACATACTTCTATGCATAGAATATAATGGGGAAAAGAAACAGTCGAACATAGTACATCAAAACTGAAAACCTTATGAAATACGAAAAAGGGATATGGTAATTAATCTAAATAATGGTTCGAAGATTTAACGAACGCAGCGAAAGGCTCCGAATTGAACCCAACGTATCGAATATCGATTGCTGGTTTACTCTACGACCACCGTAATCTAAGACGCATTCCGAATCTATGAACGGAGAACTTACGAATATCATCTCTTTCTACTACTAATCCGCTGAGAAAATACTAACTCCCTACGGTTTTCATTTAGCATTAAACTTATTTGGATGGAAATTGGACTGGGGATCCGATTTTACCTACCACACAATCAACCCACCACCACAACCGTAAGTTCAAAAAGGTCTAAATACAAATAAGGAATCTAACTACCAGGAAAGGTGTTATACACAATCAGCCGCTCATGCAAGTGCACTTGCCGCAATCAATCACACATCATAGCAAACACACCATAGGTAGCAAGCACACCATAAGTAAAACCAGACCCCAACAATTTCCATCATATTCATACAAAAAGCACACGATTGACCGAAGAATCGTCTCGGTCTTAGCGATACGAGCTAACGCACTAAAGTAGTAAATTATTCGCATCTATGGCACATTACCCTAACGGACACGATTTCCGCTAAGCCCTAACGATAAACTACGATTCGCGAAAAATTACCTACCTCCTGAGACGTAAATCGCTTACGTCTTACGCAAACTCGAGAAAAACGAACTCACTCACTTAGAGATCGACCTACCAGCATCGATATTCCGCGCGCATTCTACGTTACAGGATAAATCCTGTCCGAACCTGTGGAAAAAACTTCAAATTATAAGCCCTGGAAAAAATACATGCATGGATATTATATTAATGAGCAATATTAAACACCACATCACAATTTAAGAATCACAATGGTTAATAATGTAAAAAAGTGAGTATTAAAACAAATTGTAATATGACTAATTAAACACACTAAATCTAGAGGTATGTTTGCAAGTAATTCGCTGTGATATATGTGTGAGATGGTGCCCCTGCCATGACATTAGGTGTAGAGGAACACCCAGTTTCCTCCTGCATTTGAAATGCAACCCAACATCACGGAAACGGAAGAGTACCGAAATCAACGATCGAAACAACAGCGAAAGCAACAACAACAACGAGCCATGTTCCTCAACCTGTTGAAAAAGAAATTCAAAGATGAGTATTCCTGAAAAGAAATTAATCACCATTGGTATATTAAATGTAATAGCATACACCTACTGTTTCAAATAAACGTATACAATTATAAAATCTTAAATTAAAATTAACCAAGGACGATAAGCAATACCTTCTTAAACCTTATCACAATAAATAGTTCTATTTGTACTATTTGATTGTGAAAAATAACAGTCGTGCATAATACATCACTACTGAAAACCGTTTGAAATGCGAAAAATGGATGGGCCTGAAAAAAACACATTCATGGGTATTTAATGGATTAGCTTTGTTACATACCATAAAACAATTATCTATTGGCATTCAGTCATGGCATGGTAAATCAAAATTTAATACACTATTAAAATTATTTATTAGACCTGAGAAAACCTATGATTTGCACGTATGCCGCTGAGATGACTGTGTTTGACGGATCTGAATCGGTTGCGTCCGTGATGTTACTCCACAGCAACTTCGGGAACGCCCTGTGAAAAAAGGGAAAGTGAACCTATATACTTTAACTATATGTTAGCGATATAGTGAACCTAAATATATAACCTATATATTATAAAATTAAATTTATCATGATAAATTTAAGATAGTTCTTAATTAAAAAGTAAAGGTATTTCCATTAAATCTTGCTAATACATCTTAACCGCCGAAAACCGCGCCAAAATGGCCTGCACCAAAACAGATTCGCGCCAAAATGTACTGCACCCGTAAATTCGAAATCGCTAAATATTAATTTGGGAATAAATGTTTTGCAAAAGAGATTAACAATTTCACTTGAGGTTGATATAATAATTCATTAGAGAGATGTGTTTCATAATTTTACCCACTTTTTTATAAAGGACATTTAAACAAATGCTATGGTCGCACAGAATTTCATCCTATTACGATAACGTGCAGACAATGCAAGAACGATAAAATCCTACGGAAGGAGTGAAAAATCACGGAAGAGGCATTATTGGGGACACACTAACACAATATTAAACTCTTTCCCTAATGTACGAACGTTGAAGACCTCGTGGCATCCGCGATGCTGTAGAATAATTCATACCAACGTGTGTTATAACTTATAGTTAATTAACCGGATATCATTTAATGACTCAACCAGAATGCATTACGGTATCCATTTACGAAAATTATTTCAAATTCATCCACAAGTCACACTTACCGCTGATTATCAAGATTATCAAGTACGTGCACTCTCCCGCATTACTCTGACGTTACTCCTTCTGAAGCTAATTCAAGACTGTGAGAATCGAAACAAAATGAAACTCGTTTCGACTACGGTGGCGCCCTCTTTAAGTTTCAGGAAAACTAACCTTTAGGAATAAAATTTATGGTGACGTTCTTATAGTTATCCATATTCATGCGACTTTCTCACATTCATTCATGTACCCTTATTTATTACAAATAAATCACGGAAATAAATCTTCTTTAATATTCTACTTTAAAATTTTATTTATATTATATCTAACGTGCATTTCTTAGTCATCCAAGGTGAATTCAAGATCCTTTTGGTAGAAAAATAAACAAAGGCGTATAGCACGCTAAAGAATCTCTAAACTGCATAATTCTAAGACGTTGGGGAGTGATTGACATTAATTTAAAAGGGTTCATCTATGGGATTCCTCCAAGAGTTACTGACATCGGATTATTAAAATGTACTCGACGGTGATTATTATGCAAGATGATTTTAATTTCTTGTCAACTTTTTCACTGATTTTACCTATAATTATTACTATTCTATCTTGATATTTCATATTAACAACTTATATTTTGTTGCTCCTTTTTCCCTCTTTCTGTTGATAGTCAGTATCAAACATCGAAGCATGATTCAATGGAAATTGCGATAGTTTACGTTTTAGAGAATATCTATATAACTGTGTTAAACTTAAGTTGAAGTACTACTAACTCCTAATTGAAAATAAAATCTTTTTTAAGAATTGATTTCCAAACCAGATCAAGAGAATTATTGGCTTCAGAGTACTGGAGCTGTAGAAGAGGTAATTTGGTTACAAGAGCATCTTTCGTCCAAGGTAAATATCTTTAACAACATATGGGTACTTCCAAACATATTACTACTGTTCACATTTTGGATTTTCAAAGAAAGGGGAATTTAAAATAACCATGCAATAGTGCTGCATTTGCACAGCACACAGTTTGATGAATTGCTTGCTTGCTTTGCTGCATAAACAGCTTTCGATCATTTGAGATAATGGTACAGAGAAGGTGCATGAATAAATAGAAAAGACAGAAAGTCCAAACTTTAACTTATATAAATGTAAACCAGTTGCAAGGTATTAAGGAAATCCAATGCATAGAATGAAGAGAGTTATTGTATTTCTTCCATATTTTTCATTGAGGTAACACAACAAGGTTTCAGCAAGTAATCTTCATCATCAGGTGATCATTACTCATCAGTTCTAAGTTATGTTTCATCACTAAAGAAAATCTTTATTTTATGGAAACACTAATTCTCTTATCACTCTAAATTTCACTTTCATGTTATAATGTTAATAATTTACATGAATAAACAATTCATTATTAGCTATGCACTTGGTTATTTTCAACTGCTTGGAATCTGTAAAGGCATTCTTCAGTAAGAGCAGACTTTTTTAAGTAGTACAGCATTTATAAAGGACACTGATGAAAAAACAGTTCATTAATATCACTGCAAATTCATCGTACATTGAACATACCAATGGTAATTTTCTGCAAGATGTCTCTATTGAATCACTACTTAGCTCCTTAACATTTATAGTAAGACGTCAATTCCAGAAAGAATTTTTAAGTTTAAATGTCATAAAACGATGAAATTGATAGTTAAGTTATAAGGAAAGCCAGATAGACAAAGGAATCCTATAAAAATAAAGTGCATTTGAAGAAAGGAAGCAAAGCATACGCACTAAGATTCGACTTGTAAATAGTGAAGACACTTATGATATATCATCAAATGAAAAGGTGGCCTTGCTACAGAAAAAGCTTTAGTTGAATCAACACAAACACAAGCAACCAAAAATTGAATCAATGCTAATTTCGCTGCATGTCCCTTGAACTGCTTTTCTTATTAATAGAATTTAGGGAATTGCACGAACTAATATGATTCATAACGACAGAATAGGAGCCAAAGAAATATTAGTTCGCCCTCAACTGACTTGACCAGTAATATAAATTGAATTCTAGAAGGAACTTACTTTGTCAGACATAGGTGCCTGTGCAGACCTCCGGCAAAAACTCCCTACGCACATCTTTCGAAATCTTGCACGCATGATAAATGTTTTGCATTTGGATATGAAATGACGATATTTATCTAAAATAAATAAACTCTAATAATATTTTTGGTTTACCAGAAGTAAAACAACTACCGTTCCAGATCAAAATAATGTGTATATAAATCCAGTTCCATACCAGGTTTGCATATATTCAGCCTTGCTTATGTATGTTTGAAATTATGCCGCCAGCATATAAATATTATGTTTTCATGTTTTTCATTTGGTTATTAGTAATTTTATTTTAAAAAGCAAACACTTAAAGATCAAATCCACGTCTTATCATTAACACATACCCGTATTCTATTTAATTAATAATTCATTAATTTATATTTATGCAATAATAAATTTAATTTAACTTATTTTATTTTAACAAAATTTTATGTTTAAACCCTTGTTGTATAAACAGAATGGCAGGAATTAACTCATCAAAGAAGAAATGTAGACAGTATAATGTGGATTATCTTAAGTATGGATTTATAGACTCACCTTCAAATAAGTACCTGCCTATATACTTAATATGCAAAAGGGTGTTTTCAAATGATTCCACTTTCTAACATACTTGCTATTGCGACAGACAGAGCTCCGTCAATGACTGGTCGTCATCATGGTTGTATTGCCTACTTAAGAAAATATGTACCAAATGTCTTTGCTATTCATTGTGTCATTCACCGACAACATTTAGTGGCTAAAAAACTGAGTGATTGCATTCATAAGTCCTTAAACATTGTAATTACAGCAGTTAACAAAATCAAAGCCCATGCTCTTAATGATCGACTCTTCCAAGTTGTGTGATGAGAAAGATGAAAATTTTAAACGTTTATTATTACACACAGAAGTATGCTGGGTATCAAAAGGCTATTGTTTAAGGCACTTTTATAATCATTATGACACTTTCGTGCAGTGTTTTGAGGATAAAGATGCTATTCTCAGCAAAATCCTTAAAGAGACTAGGAGTTGTTGCATTTTAACCTGACTTGTTTGCAAAGTTTAACGAAATGAATTTAAAATTGCAAGGAAATGATACAAAAATTATAAAGTCAAAATCTGTGGTGACTATTTATTTTTCTAAGTTGCTTTTATTTAAGTGCAACAAGGGTCGCTCCAAGCTTCATCAATTTCCTTCCTTCCTTGAACTAGAAGTGCAAGCTGGAATATATGATGATGATTTGAGTCTTTTGTGACCATTTAGCCACCCTGGATGATAATATGTTGGAGCGATTTGAGAATCTTCTTTTGTTGGAGATACCAGCCTGGGTTAAAAATCTGCTTGTATATATTGAGAAGGTTGGAGTGTTAGTGGAAGAATTGATTTGACTAAACATGACAATGAATTGAAACAAAAATTTGAAATAAATTATCAACAGTTTTGGTTACAGAAGGAGGTTTCGGACTGATATCCTGCATTATGGACAGTGGTTAAAAAACTCCTTCTTGCTTTTCCGACTTTGTATTTGGTGGAACGTGGTTTTAGCGCAGTTATTCAACTAATTTCCAAGCAGAGAAAAAGACTTCAGGTTTGTGAACGCAGTGATTCCTAGACTCCTGCTAATTGATATTAAACTGGGCGTTGGAAAAATGGTACCATGACACCAAGCCCACCAAGCCCTCCCATTCAAATAGTCACTTAATTGCTTTACTAATTTTAACAAAACATGGTTGGTTATCTTATTTCTATAAATTGAAAATGTTAATGTTATATATTTGCCTAATCTAATTAAGGAAATGATGTGTCAACTTCTTGAAAAAATTTTTCTTAATGTTATTTGCTTTGATAATTTATTTTTATTTAAGGATTATATTCTTATCCAAGTTCTTTTTATTGATCATCAAGCCTTTTGCATAAATGTGTTACGAAAACTAAATATTTGTTGGATTATAAGTCACCTTATCTCTTAGTCATTGTTTTCAATTTAATTATTACAATGTTCCTTGTCTATGATTCTGATTATTATTTTAAAGTTACCACCTGGGGGTGTTGACTACAGGTTTACGGATCCAAGGAGGCGGTGGCTCTAAAACGTTTGGGAAACACTGGTTATAAGGGTGTCCAAACCATTCATTGAAATCTAAATAGCAATGAAGAAGTATTAATTTAATACTAAAGGCATTTGAGGCAATGGAGATATTCTATCAGTTACCACAAGTTTTTTATTCCTTACTGTTTTTAAACCAATCATGTTTATCAATATATGTATTGTTAAGATTAATGTAGACGGTACCATTCTTGCTCAAATATATCTTGCTGTGTTTCTCTTCAAATAAAGAACTGTTTTCTGTTTGAAATCATACATTGAATAATTTCTATTTGAGACCTCACCTTATAATTCTTTCTTCATTTCCTCATTTTAGTTAACCATATATTTCCAATCATAACCATACCATATTATCTTGGAATCAAATTATGTATCATATACTGCTCATTCCCAAATTCCCCTTTACTCATATTATGCATAACTGATTAGACTAAAAACTGAGTTTATGAGCTGGAAGGATGACAAAATTATACAGATGGCAGAAATAAGAAACTAACTAATTTCTATTGAGAAAACTAGTTCCTAGTTAATTACAAATAAAACTCTGCAAAATACCACACTAAACATGGAATCATAACCAGGCTTCAATGAATAAATGTCATCTTCAAGTTACAAGGTAGTCAGAAGCATTGTATTGAAGAATTGGGGGCGGACAATAGGATAACAAGAACGTGGAATTTGTGGAAAAGATTATGTTGAGGAAATGCTCAAAGTAGAGAAGAAAACAAAACATTCAGTCCACCATTTGAAAAATCTTCCAACTAAAGCATTAAATTGCCCAAAAGAAGAGGTATCCAGCGCGATGTAAGAAAAATTTTCCAAATCAAGGATGAAATGTATAACATGAAAAAAGTATATTCATTCAAGGCAAGAAATGCTATTAATATACTGTATTAAGTATTACTAAATTTGCTAATTGGAATATTTAAAACTTCCAAAGCTTTAATCATTTGATTCCTAATCATTTATTTTCATTCTTTCTTAAAATTATGGTGCTACTTACATTCCAATATCCGATTCATACTGATAATCACAGTATATCCTAACATCAGTACAATGAATCTGAAGATGATTCAATGCAATTTTCGGTAATGCTAGAGATATCAGTCATAATTTTTAATGAATCAAGTTAGGTTAAAATTAAATATTCAGTACTGAGCAGAGGTGAGAAATGTGAAGCCTCCAAACCAAAATTCGACTTTTTTTGGGCATTCTGTGAAGCCATTTCAAATAATTTCCTCCTGATTCTTGCTAATGATGCTAAATAAAATAAAGAGGAAAAGGTTCTCTTTCAGTTCGGTTAGTGAATAAACCACTTTTCTCATATAAAAGATTGATGTTTAAGTATTTGAATGTAGGCAGCATGAAACATAAAAGCATCATCCAAATGATTGCAGCCTCTCTTGGCATAGTGAATGATATTACTGCCATATTGTATATATTAAACTAATCAAAAAAAGGTCTATTGAAAGTAGCTTCACACTTAGTTGTTAAGGGTAGAAACAAAACTTCTCTTAAAATTCTGGAGTTGAGCAATGTAAGACTAACTAATGGATAAGTATATAAAATATTTTAACCTTCTTTGTGGTAAAGTAAAATTCACAGTCTGTTAGTTCATTGCACCACTTGGCATCACTAGGCCTCTAAATCTTCTTATTTTTCCTTTAAGATACCTACTATAGAAACAAATATAATTATTAGATTATGAAATCTATCTTCAGTTTTTACCAAAATGTAATCTCTTGCAAAAGAGTTTTCACCCAAGCACGTCTACCAAAAATAAATCAAAAGGCAAAAAATGAAGGGCAGAGAATCAAAACACTGATCTTAAACATATTGGCAGATTGCATTTTCCACAAAAGCCATCTAGGGTGAGTGTCTGAATGTTACCACAATATCAACTTCAACATCTGAAATAAGCAAGTTATCGCCGTAATAAAGTCATAATTAGCTCAAAATTTTAAAAATCTTACAAGAAGGCTGTTTTTGCCCAAAAAGGGTGGAAAATAACATGCTATATAAAAAAACATTAAATTCAATCTAACTTTTACAAAATAGAATCTACATATAGATATATATCCTGATATTTATTTTACTCAAGTTTATCTAACAAGGAGACTACACACCGTCGGACGCGATTTAAGTGGTAAGACTCGGTAATTTGATAGATATCGAGTCAAGATTGACGAATCACCCCCAAAGTTGGGTTTTATGAGCGATAGTTTTCACGGAAAATGAACTTAAAGTTTACGAAAAATTGTCAGGTAGGCTATAAAGCTAAGCGTAGCGACCTTCGTCATTCGAACGTTTGGCGCAGTGGTATGGTATCCACTTCCAAAGTCCTTTTGGTCAGCTTCGAGCCCTCATGCGGGAAAATTTCTTTTCTCTTTTTTTCTTTTACGTACTCTGTCATAATCTTAATCTATATCTGTTTTTTTCTTTTGGTGGATTTTGAACTTATTTTCCAAAAGTTAGAGTATTTCTCCGCTGTGAGTCACCCGTTTCTTCAAATTATGCGCAAATACTTATGCCCGCATTTATTATCTGAAAACTACAATACTAGAGAGGAAACGCAGAGGACTATTTCAAATCTCTCCTACATCCAGCTGCTCGCTCTAACGGCAACTTTTATTGCAATACCCGACTTACATTTACCAATTCTGAACTCTGAACACATTGGTTTAAATATAGAAGCCGACAACTCTTTGAGTAAAGTAAAGATTTTTATTTCGCGCATTCAGAATTCATTCCTTAATAAAGAAGAAAACAGATATAGGTTAAGATTATGACAGAGTACGTAAAAGAGAAAAAGAGAAAAGAAATTTTCCCGCATGAGGGCTCGAACCCGACCAAAAGGACTTTGGAAGCGGATACCATACCACTGCGCCAAAAAAGGTCGCTACGCTTAGCTTTATAGCCTACCTGACAACTTTTCGTAAACTTTAAGTTCATTTTCCGTGAAAACTATCGCTCATAAAACCCAACTTTGGGGGTGATTCGTCAATCTTGACTCGATATCTATCAAATTACCGAGTCTTACCACTTAAATCGCGTCCGACGGTGTGTAGTCTCCTTTAAGTCTCAATATGAATTTTCTTGCAAATTCACGAGAATCTGACAAAAGCAATACTTTTTTTATCAGATCAAGTTTATGATACACCAACATTAGCATATTAGATACCAAATATACCTTTTTCACTGGCTTCATTAGGTATGGTATGTAGGATAAAAAAGAACATATGAAGGCCATTCAATTATTGTTAATATCTTTATTTAATCTTTAGAGGGGGGCCACAAGGCCAGTCTGCCTGGCATTTGCCCTATGCTGAGAGGGAAACCCCTCTAAAACCTCCCAAAGGCAGTTCATAATTTTTTATGCACATAAATCAAATTGAACAATATAGAAACATAACATATATAATACCTGAAAGATTCTGTAACAATTCAGAGAAACTCAATTAGGACAACCATAATAAAAACAAGGTAATACAATGACAATAAAGTATACAAATTCGCGCACACACACATACATTTTCTTTAAAAACACACACACACATTTTCCTTTAAAGATACACATTCACAAACACCCATTTCCAATGTCACTAAGTAATGGCATGGGAGATTTAATACACTTTTATTAATTGAACCAACGTGAAGCATGTGTCGCTGTGATGTCTGTGTGTGAAGGATCTGAATTGGTTGTGTCCGTGATGTAACTCCACAGGAACCTCGGGAACTCGCTATGGCCCTACCGAATTCGGGATCCATTTGTCGACCCCAGGACAACAGAATGCCCTCTCCTCCATTAGAAGACATGGAGTGTGGATACACATACCGGTATCCCTTCGGCACCTCCCTAACTTAGCCGTATACATATGTACACGTTGCCCGTCCTCTACCGCGCGGAGGTGTTAGGTAAGGATTGTATCATCATCGGGTTTAAGACCGTTAAGGCATTTCTTAAACCCTCAAATACTTAGAGGACGCGAAGCGGAATCGAACCAAACCGAAAACTACCTGACGTTGGCCCCCAAATGACGTTAGGCGTAGAGGAAGACCCCATATCCTCCTGCATTTGAAATGCAACCCATCATCACGGAAATGGAAGAGTACCGAAATCAACGATCGAAACAGCAGCGAAAGCAACAACAACAACAACAACGAGCCATGTTCCTCAACCTGTTGAAAAAGAAATTCAAAGATGAGTATTCCTGAAAAGAAATTAATAACCATTGGTATATTAAATGTAATAGCATACAAGCACCCTTTCATATATATACATATACATAAAAAAGGTTACCTTAAACTTAAATGCAAATTCGAACATAACGCAATCTACCTTTCTAAATCCTTAACACAGTACATACTTCTATGCATAGAATATAATGGGGAAAAGAAACAGTCGAACATAGTACATCAAAACTGAAAACCTTATGAAATACGAAAAAGGGATATGGTAATTAATCTAAATAATGGTTCGAAGATTTAACGAACGCAGCGAAAGGCTCCGAATTGAACCCAACGTATCGAATATCGATTGCTGGTTTACTCTACGACCACCGTAATCTAAGACGCATTCCGAATCTATGAACGGAGAACTTACGAATATCATCTCTTTCTACTACTAATCCGCTGAGAAAATACTAACTCCCTACGGTTTTCATTTAGCATTAAACTTATTTGGATGGAAATTGGACTGGGGATCCGATTTTACCTACCACACAATCAACCCACCACCACAACCGTAAGTTCAAAAAGGTCTAAATACAAATAAGGAATCTAACTACCAGGAAAGGTGTTATACACAATCAGCCGCTCATGCAAGTGCACTTGCCGCAATCAATCACACATCATAGCAAACACACCATAGGTAGCAAGCACACCATAAGTAAAACCAGACCCCAACAATTTCCATCATATTCATACAAAAAGCACACGATTGACCGAAGAATCGTCTCGGTCTTAGCGATACGAGCTAACGCACTAAAGTAGTAAATTATTCGCATCTATGGCACATTACCCTAACGGACACGATTTCCGCTAAGCCCTAACGATAAACTACGATTCGCGAAAAATTACCTACCTCCTGAGACGTAAATCGCTTACGTCTTACGCAAACTCGAGAAAAACGAACTCACTCACTTAGAGATCGACCTACCAGCATCGATATTCCGCGCGCATTCTACGTTACAGGATAAATCCTGTCCGAACCTGTGGAAAAAACTTCAAATTATAAGCCCTGGAAAAAATACATGCATGGATATTATATTAATGAGCAATATTAAACACCACATCACAATTTAAGAATCACAATGGTTAATAATGTAAAAAAGTGAGTATTAAAACAAATTGTAATATGACTAATTAAACACACTAAATCTAGAGGTATGTTTGCAAGTAATTCGCTGTGATATATGTGTGAGATGGTGCCCCTGCCATGACATTAGGTGTAGAGGAACACCCAGTTTCCTCCTGCATTTGAAATGCAACCCAACATCACGGAAACGGAAGAGTACCGAAATCAACGATCGAAACAACAGCGAAAGCAACAACAACAACGAGCCATGTTCCTCAACCTGTTGAAAAAGAAATTCAAAGATGAGTATTCCTGAAAAGAAATTAATCACCATTGGTATATTAAATGTAATAGCATACACCTACTGTTTCAAATAAACGTATACAATTATAAAATCTTAAATTAAAATTAACCAAGGACGATAAGCAATACCTTCTTAAACCTTATCACAATAAATAGTTCTATTTGTACTATTTGATTGTGAAAAATAACAGTCGTGCATAATACATCACTACTGAAAACCGTTTGAAATGCGAAAAATGGATGGGCCTGAAAAAAACACATTCATGGGTATTTAATGGATTAGCTTTGTTACATACCATAAAACAATTATCTATTGGCATTCAGTCATGGCATGGTAAATCAAAATTTAATACACTATTAAAATTATTTATTAGACCTGAGAAAACCTATGATTTGCACGTATGCCGCTGAGATGACTGTGTTTGACGGATCTGAATCGGTTGCGTCCGTGATGTTACTCCACAGCAACTTCGGGAACGCCCTGTGAAAAAAGGGAAAGTGAACCTATATACTTTAACTATATGTTAGCGATATAGTGAACCTAAATATATAACCTATATATTATAAAATTAAATTTATCATGATAAATTTAAGATAGTTCTTAATTAAAAAGTAAAGGTATTTCCATTAAATCTTGCTAATACATCTTAACCGCCGAAAACCGCGCCAAAATGGCCTGCACCAAAACAGATTCGCGCCAAAATGTACTGCACCCGTAAATTCGAAATCGCTAAATATTAATTTGGGAATAAATGTTTTGCAAAAGAGATTAACAATTTCACTTGAGGTTGATATAATAATTCATTAGAGAGATGTGTTTCATAATTTTACCCACTTTTTTATAAAGGACATTTAAACAAATGCTATGGTCGCACAGAATTTCATCCTATTACGATAACGTGCAGACAATGCAAGAACGATAAAATCCTACGGAAGGAGTGAAAAATCACGGAAGAGGCATTATTGGGGACACACTAACACAATATTAAACTCTTTCCCTAATGTACGAACGTTGAAGACCTCGTGGCATCCGCGATGCTGTAGAATAATTCATACCAACGTGTGTTATAACTTATAGTTAATTAACCGGATATCATTTAATGACTCAACCAGAATGCATTACGGTATCCATTTACGAAAATTATTTCAAATTCATCCACAAGTCACACTTACCGCTGATTATCAAGATTATCAAGTACGTGCACTCTCCCGCATTACTCTGACGTTACTCCTTCTGAAGCTAATTCAAGACTGTGAGAATCGAAACAAAATGAAACTCGTTTCGACTACGGTGGCGCCCTCTTTAAGTTTCAGGAAAACTAACCTTTAGGAATAAAATTTATGGTGACGTTCTTATAGTTATCCATATTCATGCGACTTTCTCACATTCATTCATGTACCCTTATTTATTACAAATAAATCACGGAAATAAATCTTCTTTAATATTCTACTTTAAAATTTTATTTATATTATATCTAACGTGCATTTCTTAGTCATCCAAGGTGAATTCAAGATCCTTTTGGTAGAAAAATAAACAAAGGCGTATAGCACGCTAAAGAATCTCTAAACTGCATAATTCTAAGACGTTGGGGAGTGATTGACATTAATTTAAAAGGGTTCATCTATGGGATTCCTCCAAGAGTTACTGACATCGGATTATTAAAATGTACTCGACGGTGATTATTATGCAAGATGATTTTAATTTCTTGTCAACTTTTTCACTGATTTTACCTATAATTATTACTATTCTATCTTGATATTTCATATTAACAACTTATATTTTGTTGCTCCTTTTTCCCTCTTTCTGTTGATAGTCAGTATCAAACATCGAAGCATGATTCAATGGAAATTGCGATAGTTTACGTTTTAGAGAATATCTATATAACTGTGTTAAACTTAAGTTGAAGTACTACTAACTCCTAATTGAAAATAAAATCTTTTTTAAGAATTGATTTCCAAACCAGATCAAGAGAATTATTGGCTTCAGAGTACTGGAGCTGTAGAAGAGGTAATTTGGTTACAAGAGCATCTTTCGTCCAAGGTAAATATCTTTAACAACATATGGGTACTTCCAAACATATTACTACTGTTCACATTTTGGATTTTCAAAGAAAGGGGAATTTAAAATAACCATGCAATAGTGCTGCATTTGCACAGCACACAGTTTGATGAATTGCTTGCTTGCTTTGCTGCATAAACAGCTTTCGATCATTTGAGATAATGGTACAGAGAAGGTGCATGAATAAATAGAAAAGACAGAAAGTCCAAACTTTAACTTATATAAATGTAAACCAGTTGCAAGGTATTAAGGAAATCCAATGCATAGAATGAAGAGAGTTATTGTATTTCTTCCATATTTTTCATTGAGGTAACACAACAAGGTTTCAGCAAGTAATCTTCATCATCAGGTGATCATTACTCATCAGTTCTAAGTTATGTTTCATCACTAAAGAAAATCTTTATTTTATGGAAACACTAATTCTCTTATCACTCTAAATTTCACTTTCATGTTATAATGTTAATAATTTACATGAATAAACAATTCATTATTAGCTATGCACTTGGTTATTTTCAACTGCTTGGAATCTGTAAAGGCATTCTTCAGTAAGAGCAGACTTTTTTAAGTAGTACAGCATTTATAAAGGACACTGATGAAAAAACAGTTCATTAATATCACTGCAAATTCATCGTACATTGAACATACCAATGGTAATTTTCTGCAAGATGTCTCTATTGAATCACTACTTAGCTCCTTAACATTTATAGTAAGACGTCAATTCCAGAAAGAATTTTTAAGTTTAAATGTCATAAAACGATGAAATTGATAGTTAAGTTATAAGGAAAGCCAGATAGACAAAGGAATCCTATAAAAATAAAGTGCATTTGAAGAAAGGAAGCAAAGCATACGCACTAAGATTCGACTTGTAAATAGTGAAGACACTTATGATATATCATCAAATGAAAAGGTGGCCTTGCTACAGAAAAAGCTTTAGTTGAATCAACACAAACACAAGCAACCAAAAATTGAATCAATGCTAATTTCGCTGCATGTCCCTTGAACTGCTTTTCTTATTAATAGAATTTAGGGAATTGCACGAACTAATATGATTCATAACGACAGAATAGGAGCCAAAGAAATATTAGTTCGCCCTCAACTGACTTGACCAGTAATATAAATTGAATTCTAGAAGGAACTTACTTTGTCAGACATAGGTGCCTGTGCAGACCTCCGGCAAAAACTCCCTACGCACATCTTTCGAAATCTTGCACGCATGATAAATGTTTTGCATTTGGATATGAAATGACGATATTTATCTAAAATAAATAAACTCTAATAATATTTTTGGTTTACCAGAAGTAAAACAACTACCGTTCCAGATCAAAATAATGTGTATATAAATCCAGTTCCATACCAGGTTTGCATATATTCAGCCTTGCTTATGTATGTTTGAAATTATGCCGCCAGCATATAAATATTATGTTTTCATGTTTTTCATTTGGTTATTAGTAATTTTATTTTAAAAAGCAAACACTTAAAGATCAAATCCACGTCTTATCATTAACACATACCCGTATTCTATTTAATTAATAATTCATTAATTTATATTTATGCAATAATAAATTTAATTTAACTTATTTTATTTTAACAAAATTTTATGTTTAAACCCTTGTTGTATAAACAGAATGGCAGGAATTAACTCATCAAAGAAGAAATGTAGACAGTATAATGTGGATTATCTTAAGTATGGATTTATAGAGTCACGTTCAAATAAGTACCTGCCTATATACTTAATATGCAAAAGGGTGTTTTCAAATGATTCCACTTTCTAACATACTTGCTATTGCGACAGACAGAGCTCCGTCAATGACTGGTCGTCATCATGGTTGTATTGCCTACTTAAGAAAATATGTACCAAATGTCTTTGCTATTCATTGTGTCATTCACCGACAACATTTAGTGGCTAAAAAACTGAGTGATTGCATTCATAAGTCCTTAAACATTGTAATTACAGCAGTTAACAAAATCAAAGCCCATGCTCTTAATGATCGACTCTTCCAAGTTGTGTGATGAGAAAGATGAAAATTTTAAACGTTTATTATTACACACAGAAGTATGCTGGGTATCAAAAGGCTATTGTTTAAGGCACTTTTATAATCATTATGACACTTTCGTGCAGTGTTTTGAGGATAAAGATGCTATTCTCAGCAAAATCCTTAAAGAGACTAGGAGTTGTTGCATTTTAACCTGACTTGTTTGCAAAGTTTAACGAAATGAATTTAAAATTGCAAGGAAATGATACAAAAATTATAAAGTCAAAATCTGTGGTGACTATTTATTTTTCTAAGTTGCTTTTATTTAAGTGCAACAAGGGTCGCTCCAAGCTTCATCAATTTCCTTCCTTCCTTGAACTAGAAGTGCAAGCTGGAATATATGATGATGATTTGAGTCTTTTGTGACCATTTAGCCACCCTGGATGATAATATGTTGGAGCGATTTGAGAATCTTCTTTTGTTGGAGATACCAGCCTGGGTTAAAAATCTGCTTGTATATATTGAGAAGGTTGGAGTGTTAGTGGAAGAATTGATTTGACTAAACATGACAATGAATTGAAACAAAAATTTGAAATAAATTATCAACAGTTTTGGTTACAGAAGGAGGTTTCGGACTGATATCCTGCATTATGGACAGTGGTTAAAAAACTCCTTCTTGCTTTTCCGACTTTGTATTTGGTGGAACGTGGTTTTAGCGCAGTTATTCAACTAATTTCCAAGCAGAGAAAAAGACTTCAGGTTTGTGAACGCAGTGATTCCTAGACTCCTGCTAATTGATATTAAACTGGGCGTTGGAAAAATGGTACCATGACACCAAGCCCACCAAGCCCTCCCATTCAAATAGTCACTTAATTGCTTTACTAATTTTAACAAAACATGGTTGGTTATCTTATTTCTATAAATTGAAAATGTTAATGTTATATATTTGCCTAATCTAATTAAGGATATGATGTGTCAACTTCTTGAAAAAATTTTTCTTAATGTTATTTGCTTTGATAATTTATTTTTATTTAAGGATTAAATTCTTATCCAAGTTCTTTTTATTGATCATCAAGCCTTTTGCATAAATGTGTTACGAAAACTAAATATTTGTTGGATTATAAGTCACCTTATCTCTTAGTCATTGTTTTCAATTTAATTATTACAATGTTCCTTGTCTATGATTCTGATTATTATTTTAAAGTTACCACTTGGGGGTGTTGACTACAGGTTTACGGATCCAAGGAGGCGGTGGCTCTAAAACGTTTGGGAAACACTGGTTATAAGGGTGTCCAAACCATTCATTGAAATCTAAATAGCAATGAAGAAGTATTAATTTAATACTAAAGGCATTTGAGGCAATGGAGATATTCTATCAGTTACCACAAGTTTTTTATTCCTTACTGTTTTTAAACCAATCATGTTTATCAATATATGTATTGTTAAGATTAATGTAGACGGTACCATTCTTGCTCAAATATATCTTGCTGTGTTTCTCTTCAAATAAAGAACTGTTTTCTGTTTGAAATCATACATTGAATAATTTCTATTTGAGACCTCACCTTATAATTCTTTCTTCATTTCCTCATTTTAGTTAACCATATATTTCCAATCATAACCATACCATATTATCTTGGAATCAAATTATGTATCATATACTGCTCATTCCCAAATTCCCCTTTACTCATATTATGCATAACTGATTAGACTAAAAACTGAGTTTATGAGCTGGAAGGATGACAAAATTATACAGATGGCAGAAATAAGAAACTAACTAATTTCTATTGAGAAAACTAGTTCCTAGTTAATTACAAATAAAACTCTGCAAAATACCACACTAAACATGGAATCATAACCAGGCTTCAATGAATAAATGTCATCTTCAAGTTACAAGGTAGTCAGAAGCATTGTATTGAAGAATTGGGGGCGGACAATAGGATAACAAGAACGTGGAATTTGTGGAAAAGATTATGTTGAGGAAATGCTCAAAGTAGAGAAGAAAACAAAACATTCAGTCCACCATTTGAAAAATCTTCCAACTAAAGCATTAAATTGCCCAAAAGAAGAGGTATCCAGCGCGATGTAAGAAAAATTTTCCAAATCAAGGATGAAATGTATAACATGAAAAAAGTATATTCATTCAAGGCAAGAAATGCTATTAATATACTGTATTAAGTATTACTAAATTTGCTAATTGGAATATTTAAAACTTCCAAAGCTTTAATCATTTGATTCCTAATCATTTATTTTCATTCTTTCTTAAAATTATGGTGCTACTTACATTCCAATATCCGATTCATACTGATAATCACAGTATATCCTAACATCAGTACAATGAATCTGAAGATGATTCAATGCAATTTTCGGTAATGCTAGAGATATCAGTCATAATTTTTAATGAATCAAGTTAGGTTAAAATTAAATATTCAGTACTGAGCAGAGGTGAGAAATGTGAAGCCTCCAAACCAAAATTCGACTTTTTTTGGGCATTCTGTGAAGCCATTTCAAATAATTTCCTCCTGATTCTTGCTAATGATGCTAAATAAAATAAAGAGGAAAAGGTTCTCTT
Source organism: Pachydiplax longipennis (assembly GCA_036926295.1). Taxonomy (NCBI): domain Eukaryota; kingdom Metazoa; phylum Arthropoda; class Insecta; order Odonata; family Libellulidae; genus Pachydiplax; species Pachydiplax longipennis. The sequence continues at coordinate 2,427,827 of JAVFKF010000011.1, read as the reverse complement.
TCAGTTCGGTTAGTGAATAAACCACTTTTCTCATATAAAAGATTGATGTTTAAGTATTTGAATGTAGGCAGCATGAAACATAAAAGCATCATCCAAATGATTGCAGCCTCTCTTGGCATAGTGAATGATATTACTGCCATATTGTATATATTAAACTAATCAAAAAAAGGTCTATTGAAAGTAGCTTCACACTTAGTTGTTAAGGGTAGAAACAAAACTTCTCTTAAAATTCTGGAGTTGAGCAATGTAAGACTAACTAATGGATAAGTATATAAAATATTTTAACCTTCTTTGTGGTAAAGTAAAATTCACAGTCTGTTAGTTCATTGCACCACTTGGCATCACTAGGCCTCTAAATCTTCTTATTTTTCCTTTAAGATACCTACTATAGAAACAAATATAATTATTAGATTATGAAATCTATCTTCAGTTTTTACCAAAATGTAATCTCTTGCAAAAGAGTTTTCACCCAAGCACGTCTACCAAAAATAAATCAAAAGGCAAAAAATGAAGGGCAGAGAATCAAAACACTGATCTTAAACATATTGGCAGATTGCATTTTCCACAAAAGCCATCTAGGGTGAGTGTCTGAATGTTACCACAATATCAACTTCAACATCTGAAATAAGCAAGTTATCGCCGTAATAAAGTCATAATTAGCTCAAAATTTTAAAAATCTTACAAGAAGGCTGTTTTTGCCCAAAAAGGGTGGAAAATAACATGCTATATAAAAAAACATTAAATTCAATCTAACTTTTACAAAATAGAATCTACATATAGATATATATCCTGATATTTATTTTACTCAAGTTTATCTAACAAGGAGACTACACACCGTCGGACGCGATTTAAGTGGTAAGACTCGGTAATTTGATAGATATCGAGTCAAGATTGACGAATCACCCCCAAAGTTGGGTTTTATGAGCGATAGTTTTCACGGAAAATGAACTTAAAGTTTACGAAAAATTGTCAGGTAGGCTATAAAGCTAAGCGTAGCGACCTTCGTCATTCGAACGTTTGGCGCAGTGGTATGGTATCCACTTCCAAAGTCCTTTTGGTCAGCTTCGAGCCCTCATGCGGGAAAATTTCTTTTCTCTTTTTTTCTTTTACGTACTCTGTCATAATCTTAATCTATATCTGTTTTTTTCTTTTGGTGGATTTTGAACTTATTTTCCAAAAGTTAGAGTATTTCTCCGCTGTGAGTCACCCGTTTCTTCAAATTATGCGCAAATACTTATGCCCGCATTTATTATCTGAAAACTACAATACTAGAGAGGAAACGCAGAGGACTATTTCAAATCTCTCCTACATCCAGCTGCTCGCTCTAACGGCAACTTTTATTGCAATACCCGACTTACATTTACCAATTCTGAACTCTGAACACATTGGTTTAAATATAGAAGCCGACAACTCTTTGAGTAAAGTAAAGATTTTTATTTCGCGCATTCAGAATTCATTCCTTAATAAAGAAGAAAACAGATATAGGTTAAGATTATGACAGAGTACGTAAAAGAGAAAAAGAGAAAAGAAATTTTCCCGCATGAGGGCTCGAACCCGACCAAAAGGACTTTGGAAGCGGATACCATACCACTGCGCCAAAAAAGGTCGCTACGCTTAGCTTTATAGCCTACCTGACAACTTTTCGTAAACTTTAAGTTCATTTTCCGTGAAAACTATCGCTCATAAAACCCAACTTTGGGGGTGATTCGTCAATCTTGACTCGATATCTATCAAATTACCGAGTCTTACCACTTAAATCGCGTCCGACGGTGTGTAGTCTCCTTTAAGTCTCAATATGAATTTTCTTGCAAATTCACGAGAATCTGACAAAAGCAATACTTTTTTTATCAGATCAAGTTTATGATACACCAACATTAGCATATTAGATAACAAATATACCTTTTTCACTGGCTTCATTAGGTATGGTATGTAGGATAAAAAAGAACATATGAAGGCCATTCAATTATTGTTAATATCTTTATTTAATCTTTAGAGGGGGGCCACAAGGCCAGTCTGCCTGGCATTTGCCCTATGCTGAGAGGGAAACCCCTCTAAAACCTCCCAAAGGCAGTTCATAATTTTTTATGCACATAAATCAAATTGAACAATATAGAAACATAACATATATAATACCTGAAAGATTCTGTAACAATTCAGAGAAACTCAATTAGGACAACCATAATAAAAACAAGGTAATACAATGACAATAAAGTATACAAATTCGCGCACACACACATACATTTTCTTTAAAAACACACACACACATTTTCCTTTAAAGATACACATTCACAAACACCCATTTCCAATGTCACTAAGTAATGGCATGGGAGATTTAATACACTTTTATTAATTGAACCAACGTGAAGCATGTGTCGCTGTGATGTCTGTGTGTGAAGGATCTGAATTGGTTGTGTCCGTGATGTAACTCCACAGGAACCTCGGGAACTCGCTATGGCCCTACCGAATTCGGGATCCATTTGTCGACCCCAGGACAACAGAATGCCCTCTCCTCCATTAGAAGACATGGAGTGTGGATACACATACCGGTATCCCTTCGGCACCTCCCTAACTTAGCCGTATACATATGTACACGTTGCCCGTCCTCTACCGCGCGGAGGTGTTAGGTAAGGATTGTATCATCATCGGGTTTAAGACCGTTAAGGCATTTCTTAAACCCTCAAATACTTAGAGGACGCGAAGCGGAATCGAACCAAACCGAAAACTACCTGACGTTGGCCCCCAAATGACGTTAGGCGTAGAGGAAGACCCCATATCCTCCTGCATTTGAAATGCAACCCATCATCACGGAAATGGAAGAGTACCGAAATCAACGATCGAAACAACAGCGAAAGCAACAACAACAACAACAACGAGCCATGTTCCTCAACCTGTTGAAAAAGAAATTCAAAGATGAGTATTCCTGAAAAGAAATTAATAACCATTGGTATATTAAATGTAATAGCATACAAGCACCCTTTCATATATATACATAAAAAAGGTTACCTTAAACTTAAATGCAAATTCGAACATAACGCAATCTACCTTTCTAAATCCTTAACACAGTACATACTTCTATGCATAGAATATAATGGGGAAAAGAAACAGTCGAACATAGTACATCAAAACTGAAAACCTTATGAAATACGAAAAAGGGATATGGTAATTAATCTAAATAATGGTTCGAAGATTTAACGAACGCAGCGAAAGGCTCCGAATTGAACCCAACGTATCGAATATCGATTGCTGGTTTACTCTACGACCACCGTAATCTAAGACGCATTCCGAATCTATGAACGGAGAACTTACGAATATCATCTCTTTCTACTACTAATCCGCTGAGAAAATACTAACTCCCTACGGTTTTCATTTAGCATTAAACTTATTTGGATGGAAATTGGACTGGGGATCCGATTTTACCTACCACACAATCAACCCACCACCACAACCGTAAGTTCAAAAAGGTCTAAATACAAATAAGGAATCTAACTACCAGGAAAGGTGTTATACACAATCAGCCGCTCATGCAAGTGCACTTGCCGCAATCAATCACACATCATAGCAAACACACCATAGGTAGCAAGCACACCATAAGTAAAACCAGACCCCAACAATTTCCATCATATTCATACAAAAAGCACACGATTGACCGAAGAATCGTCTCGGTCTTAGCGATACGAGCTAACGCACTAAAGTAGTAAATTATTCGCATCTATGGCACATTACCCTAACGGACACGATTTCCGCTAAGCCCTAACGATAAACTACGATTCGCGAAAAATTACCTACCTCCTGAGACGTAAATCGCTTACGTCTTACGCAAACTCGAGAAAAACGAACTCACTCACTTAGAGATCGACCTACCAGCATCGATATTCCGCGCGCATTCTACGTTACAGGATAAATCCTGTCCGAACCTGTGGAAAAAACTTCAAATTATAAGCCCTGGAAAAAATACATGCATGGATATTATATTAATGAGCAATATTAAACACCACATCACAATTTAAGAATCACAATGGTTAATAATGTAAAAAAGTGAGTATTAAAACAAATTGTAATATGACTAATTAAACACACTAAATCTAGAGGTATGTTTGCAAGTAATTCGCTGTGATATATGTGTGAGATGGTGCCCCTGCCATGACATTAGGTGTAGAGGAACACCCAGTTTCCTCCTGCATTTGAAATGCAACCCAACATCACGGAAACGGAAGAGTACCGAAATCAACGATCGAAACAACAGCGAAAGCAACAACAACAACGAGCCATGTTCCTCAACCTGTTGAAAAAGAAATTCAAAGATGAGTATTCCTGAAAAGAAATTAATAACCATTGGTATATTAAATGTAATAGCATACAAGCACCCTTTCATATATATACATATACATAAAAAAGGTTACCTTAAACTTAAATGCAAATTCGAACATAACGCAATCTACCTTTCTAAATCCTTAACACAGTACATACTTCTATGCATAGAATATAATGGGGAAAAGAAACAGTCGAACATAGTACATCAAAACTGAAAACCTTATGAAATACGAAAAAGGGATATGGTAATTAATCTAAATAATGGTTCGAAGATTTAACGAACGCAGCGAAAGGCTCCGAATTGAACCCAACGTATCGAATATCGATTGCTGGTTTACTCTACGACCACCGTAATCTAAGACGCATTCCGAATCTATGAACGGAGAACTTACGAATATCATCTCTTTCTACTACTAAAGAGTAGTTCTTCGAAAGAGAAGTACTTCGAAATCTTGCACGCATGATAAATTATTTGCATTTGGATATGAAATGACGATATTTATCTAAAATAAATAAACTCTAATAATATTTTTGGTTTACCAGAAGTAAAACAACTACCGTTCCAGATCAAAATAATGTGTATATAAATCCAGTTCCATACCAGGTTTGCATATATTCAGCCTTGCTTATGTATGTTTGAAATTATGCCGCCAGCATATAAATATTATGTTTTCATGTTTTTCATTTGGTTATTAGTAATTTTATTTTAAAAAGCAAACACTTAAAGATCAAATCCACGTCTTATCATTAACACATACCCGTATTCTATTTAATTAATAATTCATTAATTTATATTTATGCAATAATAAATTTAATTTAACTTATTTTATTTTAACAAAATTTTATGTTTAAACCCTTGTTGTATAAACAGAATGGCAGGAATTAACTCATCAAAGAAGAAATGTAGACAGTATAATGTGGATTATCTTAAGTATGGATTTATAGAGTCACGTTCAAATAAGTACCTGCCTATATACTTAATATGCAAAAGGGTGTTTTCAAATGATTCCACTTTCTAACATACTTGCTATTGCGACAGACAGAGCTCCGTCAATGACTGGTCGTCATCATGGTTGTATTGCCTACTTAAGAAAATATGTACCAAATGTCTTTGCTATTCATTGTGTCATTCACCGACAACATTTAGTGGCTAAAAAACTGAGTGATTGCATTCATAAGTCCTTAAACATTGTAATTACAGCAGTTAACAAAATCAAAGCCCATGCTCTTAATGATCGACTCTTCCAAGTTGTGTGATGAGAAAGATGAAAATTTTAAACGTTTATTATTACACACAGAAGTATGCTGGGTATCAAAAGGCTATTGTTTAAGGCACTTTTATAATCATTATGACACTTTCGTGCAGTGTTTTGAGGATAAAGATGCTATTCTCAGCAAAATCCTTAAAGAGACTAGGAGTTGTTGCATTTTAACCTGACTTGTTTGCAAAGTTTAACGAAATGAATTTAAAATTGCAAGGAAATGATACAAAAATTATAAAGTCAAAATCTGTGGTGACTATTTATTTTTCTAAGTTGCTTTTATTTAAGTGCAACAAGGGTCGCTCCAAGCTTCATCAATTTCCTTCCTTCCTTGAACTAGAAGTGCAAGCTGGAATATATGATGATGATTTGAGTCTTTTGTGACCATTTAGCCACCCTGGATGATAATATGTTGGAGCGATTTGAGAATCTTCTTTTGTTGGAGATACCAGCCTGGGTTAAAAATCTGCTTGTATATATTGAGAAGGTTGGAGTGTTAGTGGAAGAATTGATTTGACTAAACATGACAATGAATTGAAACAAAAATTTGAAATAAATTATCAACAGTTTTGGTTACAGAAGGAGGTTTCGGACTGATATCCTGCATTATGGACAGTGGTTAAAAAACTCCTTCTTGCTTTTCCGACTTTGTATTTGGTGGAACGTGGTTTTAGCGCAGTTATTCAACTAATTTCCAAGCAGAGAAAAAGACTTCAGGTTTGTGAACGCAGTGATTCCTAGACTCCTGCTAATTGATATTAAACTGGGCGTTGGAAAAATGGTACCATGACACCAAGCCCACCAAGCCCTCCCATTCAAATAGTCACTTAATTGCTTTACTAATTTTAACAAAACATGGTTGGTTATCTTATTTCTATAAATTGAAAATGTTAATGTTATATATTTGCCTAATCTAATTAAGGATATGATGTGTCAACTTCTTGAAAAAATTTTTCTTAATGTTATTTGCTTTGATAATTTATTTTTATTTAAGGATTAAATTCTTATCCAAGTTCTTTTTATTGATCATCAAGCCTTTTGCATAAATGTGTTACGAAAACTAAATATTTGTTGGATTATAAGTCACCTTATCTCTTAGTCATTGTTTTCAATTTAATTATTACAATGTTCCTTGTCTATGATTCTGATTATTATTTTAAAGTTACCACTTGGGGGTGTTGACTACAGGTTTACGGATCCAAGGAGGCGGTGGCTCTAAAACGTTTGGGAAACACTGGTTATAAGGGTGTCCAAACCATTCATTGAAATCTAAATAGCAATGAAGAAGTATTAATTTAATACTAAAGGCATTTGAGGCAATGGAGATATTCTATCAGTTACCACAAGTTTTTTATTCCTTACTGTTTTTAAACCAATCATGTTTATCAATATATGTATTGTTAAGATTAATGTAGACGGTACCATTCTTGCTCAAATATATCTTGCTGTGTTTCTCTTCAAATAAAGAACTGTTTTCTGTTTGAAATCATACATTGAATAATTTCTATTTGAGACCTCACCTTATAATTCTTTCTTCATTTCCTCATTTTAGTTAACCATATATTTCCAATCATAACCATACCATATTATCTTGGAATCAAATTATGTATCATATACTGCTCATTCCCAAATTCCCCTTTACTCATATTATGCATAACTGATTAGACTAAAAACTGAGTTTATGAGCTGGAAGGATGACAAAATTATACAGATGGCAGAAATAAGAAACTAACTAATTTCTATTGAGAAAACTAGTTCCTAGTTAATTACAAATAAAACTCTGCAAAATACCACACTAAACATGGAATCATAACCAGGCTTCAATGAATAAATGTCATCTTCAAGTTACAAGGTAGTCAGAAGCATTGTATTGAAGAATTGGGGGCGGACAATAGGATAACAAGAACGTGGAATTTGTGGAAAAGATTATGTTGAGGAAATGCTCAAAGTAGAGAAGAAAACAAAACATTCAGTCCACCATTTGAAAAATCTTCCAACTAAAGCATTAAATTGCCCAAAAGAAGAGGTATCCAGCGCGATGTAAGAAAAATTTTCCAAATCAAGGATGAAATGTATAACATGAAAAAAGTATATTCATTCAAGGCAAGAAATGCTATTAATATACTGTATTAAGTATTACTAAATTTGCTAATTGGAATATTTAAAACTTCCAAAGCTTTAATCATTTGATTCCTAATCATTTATTTTCATTCTTTCTTAAAATTATGGTGCTACTTACATTCCAATATCCGATTCATACTGATAATCACAGTATATCCTAACATCAGTACAATGAATCTGAAGATGATTCAATGCAATTTTCGGTAATGCTAGAGATATCAGTCATAATTTTTAATGAATCAAGTTAGGTTAAAATTAAATATTCAGTACTGAGCAGAGGTGAGAAATGTGAAGCCTCCAAACCAAAATTCGACTTTTTTTGGGCATTCTGTGAAGCCATTTCAAATAATTTCCTCCTGATTCTTGCTAATGATGCTAAATAAAATAAAGAGGAAAAGGTTCTCTTTCAGTTCGGTTAGTGAATAAACCACTTTTCTCATATAAAAGATTGATGTTTAAGTATTTGAATGTAGGCAGCATGAAACATAAAAGCATCATCCAAATGATTGCAGCCTCTCTTGGCATAGTGAATGATATTACTGCCATATTGTATATATTAAACTAATCAAAAAAAGGTCTATTGAAAGTAGCTTCACACTTAGTTGTTAAGGGTAGAAACAAAACTTCTCTTAAAATTCTGGAGTTGAGCAATGTAAGACTAACTAATGGATAAGTATATAAAATATTTTAACCTTCTTTGTGGTAAAGTAAAATTCACAGTCTGTTAGTTCATTGCACCACTTGGCATCACTAGGCCTCTAAATCTTCTTATTTTTCCTTTAAGATACCTACTATAGAAACAAATATAATTATTAGATTATGAAATCTATCTTCAGTTTTTACCAAAATGTAATCTCTTGCAAAAGAGTTTTCACCCAAGCACGTCTACCAAAAATAAATCAAAAGGCAAAAAATGAAGGGCAGAGAATCAAAACACTGATCTTAAACATATTGGCAGATTGCATTTTCCACAAAAGCCATCTAGGGTGAGTGTCTGAATGTTACCACAATATCAACTTCAACATCTGAAATAAGCAAGTTATCGCCGTAATAAAGTCATAATTAGCTCAAAATTTTAAAAATCTTACAAGAAGGCTGTTTTTGCCCAAAAAGGGTGGAAAATAACATGCTATATAAAAAAACATTAAATTCAATCTAACTTTTACAAAATAGAATCTACATATAGATATATATCCTGATATTTATTTTACTCAAGTTTATCTAACAAGGAGACTACACACCGTCGGACGCGATTTAAGTGGTAAGACTCGGTAATTTGATAGATATCGAGTCAAGATTGACGAATCACCCCCAAAGTTGGGTTTTATGAGCGATAGTTTTCACGGAAAATGAACTTAAAGTTTACGAAAAATTGTCAGGTAGGCTATAAAGCTAAGCGTAGCGACCTTCGTCATTCGAACGTTTGGCGCAGTGGTATGGTATCCACTTCCAAAGTCCTTTTGGTCAGCTTCGAGCCCTCATGCGGGAAAATTTCTTTTCTCTTTTTTTCTTTTACGTACTCTGTCATAATCTTAATCTATATCTGTTTTTTTCTTTTGGTGGATTTTGAACTTATTTTCCAAAAGTTAGAGTATTTCTCCGCTGTGAGTCACCCGTTTCTTCAAATTATGCGCAAATACTTATGCCCGCATTTATTATCTGAAAACTACAATACTAGAGAGGTAACGCAGAGGACTATTTCAAATCTCTCCTACATCCAGCTGCTCGCTCTAACGGCAACTTTTATTGCAATACCCGACTTACATTTACCAATTCTGAACTCTGAACACATTGGTTTAAATATAGAAGCCGACAACTCTTTGAGTAAAGTAAAGATTTTTATTTCGCGCATTCAGAATTCATTCCTTAATAAAGAAGAAAACAGATATAGGTTAAGATTATGACAGAGTACGTAAAAGAAAAAAAGAGAAAAGAAATTTTCCCGCATGAGGGCTCGAACCCGACCAAAAGGACTTTGGAAGCGGATACCATACCACTGCGCCAAAAAAGGTCGCTACGCTTAGCTTTATAGCCTACCTGACAACTTTTCGTAAACTTTAAGTTCATTTTCCGTGAAAACTATCGCTCATAAAACCCAACTTTGGGGGTGATTCGTCAATCTTGACTCGATATCTATCAAATTACCGAGTCTTACCACTTAAATCGCGTCCGACGGTGTGTAGTCTCCTTTAAGTCTCAATATGAATTTTCTTGCAAATTCACGAGAATCTGACAAAAGCAATACTTTTTTTATCAGATCAAGTTTATGATACACCAACATTAGCATGTTAGATACCAAATATACCTTTTTCACTGGCTTCATTAGGTATGGTATGTAGGATAAAAAAGAACATATGAAGGCCATTCAATTATTGTTAATATCTTTATTTAATCTTTAGAGGGGGGCCACAAGGCCAGTCTGCCTGGCATTTGCCCTATGCTGAGAGGGAAACCCCTCTAAAACCTCCCAAAGGCAGTTCATAATTTTTTATGCACATAAATCAAATTGAACAATATAGAAACATAACATATATAATACCTGAAAGATTCTGTAACAATTCAGAGAAACTCAATTAGGACAACCATAATAAAAACAAGGTAATACAATGACAATAAAGTATACAAATTCGCGCACACACACATACATTTTCTTTAAAAACACACACACACATTTTCCTTTAAAGATACACATTCACAAACACCCATTTCCAATGTCACTAAGTAATGGCATGGGAGATTTAATACACTTTTATTAATTGAACCAACGTGAAGCATGTGTCGCTGTGATGTCTGTGTGTGAAGGATCTGAATTGGTTGTGTCCGTGATGTAACTCCACAGGAACCTCGGGAACTCGCTATGGCCCTACCGAATTCGGGATCCATTTGTCGACCCCAGGACAACAGAATGCCCTCTCCTCCATTAGAAGACATGGAGTGTGGATACACATACCGGTATCCCTTCGGCACCTCCCTAACTTAGCCGTATACATATGTACACGTTGCCCGTCCTCTACCGCGCGGAGGTGTTAGGTAAGGATTGTATCATCATCGGGTTTAAGACCGTTAAGGCATTTCTTAAACCCTCAAATACTTAGAGGACGCGAAGCGGAATCGAACCAAACCGAAAACTACCTGACGTTGGCCCCCAAATGACGTTAGGCGTAGAGGAAGACCCCATATCCTCCTGCATTTGAAATGCAACCCAACATCACGGAAACGGAAGAGTACCGAAATCAACGATCGAAACAACAGCGAAAGCAACAACAACAACAACAACGAGCCATGTTCCTCAACCTGTTGAAAAAGAAATTCAAAGATGAGTATTCCTGAAAAGAAATTAATAACCATTGGTATATTAAATGTAATAGCATACAAGCACCCTTTCATATATATACATATACATAAAAAAGGTTACCTTAAACTTAAATGCAAATTCGAACATAACGCAATCTACCTTTCTAAATCCTTAACACAGTACATACTTCTATGCATAGAATATAATGGGGAAAAGAAACAGTCGAACATAGTACATCAAAACTGAAAACCTTATGAAATACGAAAAAGGGATATGGTAATTAATCTAAATAATGGTTCGAAGATTTAACGAACGCAGCGAAAGGCTCCGAATTGAACCCAACGTATCGAATATCGATTGCTGGTTTACTCTACGACCACCGTAATCTAAGACGCATTCCGAATCTATGAACGGAGAACTTACGAATATCATCTCTTTCTACTACTAATCCGCTGAGAAAATACTAACTCCCTACGGTTTTCATTTAGCATTAAACTTATTTGGATGGAAATTGGACTGGGGATCCGATTTTACCTACCACACAATCAACCCACCACCACAACCGTAAGTTCAAAAAGGTCTAAATACAAATAAGGAATCTAACTACCAGGAAAGGTGTTATACACAATCAGCCGCTCATGCAAGTGCACTTGCCGCAATCAATCACACATCATAGCAAACACACCATAGGTAGCAAGCACACCATAAGTAAAACCAGACCCCAACAATTTCCATCATATTCATACAAAAAGCACACGATTGACCGAAGAATCGTCTCGGTCTTAGCGATACGAGCTAACGCACTAAAGTAGTAAATTATTCGCATCTATGGCACATTACCCTAACGGACACGATTTCCGCTAAGCCCTAACGATAAACTACGATTCGCGAAAAATTACCTACCTCCTGAGACGTAAATCGCTTACGTCTTACGCAAACTCGAGAAAAACGAACTCACTCACTTAGAGATCGACCTACCAGCATCGATATTCCGCGCGCATTCTACGTTACAGGATAAATCCTGTCCGAACCTGTGGAAAAAACTTCAAATTATAAGCCCTGGAAAAAATACATGCATGGATATTATATTAATGAGCAATATTAAACACCACATCACAATTTAAGAATCACAATGGTTAATAATGTAAAAAAGTGAGTATTAAAACAAATTGTAATATGACTAATTAAACACACTAAATCTAGAGGTATGTTTGCAAGTAATTCGCTGTGATATATGTGTGAGATGGTGCCCCTGCCATGACATTAGGTGTAGAGGAACACCCAGTTTCCTCCTGCATTTGAAATGCAACCCAACATCACGGAAACGGAAGAGTACCGAAATCAACGATCGAAACAACAGCGAAAGCAACAACAACAACGAGCCATGTTCCTCAACCTGTTGAAAAAGAAATTCAAAGATGAGTATTCCTGAAAAGAAATTAATCACCATTGGTATATTAAATGTAATAGCATACACCTACTGTTTCAAATAAACGTATACAATTATAAAATCTTAAATTAAAATTAACCAAGGACGATAAGCAATACCTTCTTAAACCTTATCACAATAAATAGTTCTATTTGTACTATTTGATTGTGAAAAATAACAGTCGTGCATAATACATCACTACTGAAAACCGTTTGAAATGCGAAAAATGGATGGGCCTGAAAAAAACACATTCATGGGTATTTAATGGATTAGCTTTGTTACATACCATAAAACAATTATCTATTGGCATTCAGTCATGGCATGGTAAATCAAAATTTAATACACTATTAAAATTATTTATTAGACCTGAGAAAACCTATGATTTGCACGTATGCCGCTGAGATGACTGTGTTTGACGGATCTGAATCGGTTGCGTCCGTGATGTTACTCCACAGCAACTTCGGGAACGCCCTGTGAAAAAAGGGAAAGTGAACCTATATACTTTAACTATATGTTAGCGATATAGTGAACCTAAATATATAACCTATATATTATAAAATTAAATTTATCATGATAAATTTAAGATAGTTCTTAATTAAAAAGTAAAGGTATTTCCATTAAATCTTGCTAATACATCTTAACCGCCGAAAACCGCGCCAAAATGGCCTGCACCAAAACAGATTCGCGCCAAAATGTACTGCACCCGTAAATTCGAAATCGCTAAATATTAATTTGGGAATAAATGTTTTGCAAAAGAGATTAACAATTTCACTTGAGGTTGATATAATAATTCATTAGAGAGATGTGTTTCATAATTTTACCCACTTTTTTATAAAGGACATTTAAACAAATGCTATGGTCGCACAGAATTTCATCCTATTACGATAACGTGCAGACAATGCAAGAACGATAAAATCCTACGGAAGGAGTGAAAAATCACGGAAGAGGCATTATTGGGGACACACTAACACAATATTAAACTCTTTCCCTAATGTACGAACGTTGAAGACCTCGTGGCATCCGCGATGCTGTAGAATAATTCATACCAACGTGTGTTATAACTTATAGTTAATTAACCGGATATCATTTAATGACTCAACCAGAATGCATTACGGTATCCATTTACGAAAATTATTTCAAATTCATCCACAAGTCACACTTACCGCTGATTATCAAGATTATCAAGTACGTGCACTCTCCCGCATTACTCTGACGTTACTCCTTCTGAAGCTAATTCAAGACTGTGAGAATCGAAACAAAATGAAACTCGTTTCGACTACGGTGGCGCCCTCTTTAAGTTTCAGGAAAACTAACCTTTAGGAATAAAATTTATGGTGACGTTCTTATAGTTATCCATATTCATGCGACTTTCTCACATTCATTCATGTACCCTTATTTATTACAAATAAATCACGGAAATAAATCTTCTTTAATATTCTACTTTAAAATTTTATTTATATTATATCTAACGTGCATTTCTTAGTCATCCAAGGTGAATTCAAGATCCTTTTGGTAGAAAAATAAACAAAGGCGTATAGCACGCTAAAGAATCTCTAAACTGCATAATTCTAAGACGTTGGGGAGTGATTGACATTAATTTAAAAGGGTTCATCTATGGGATTCCTCCAAGAGTTACTGACATCGGATTATTAAAATGTACTCGACGGTGATTATTATGCAAGATGATTTTAATTTCTTGTCAACTTTTTCACTGATTTTACCTATAATTATTACTATTCTATCTTGATATTTCATATTAACAACTTATATTTTGTTGCTCCTTTTTCCCTCTTTCTGTTGATAGTCAGTATCAAACATCGAAGCATGATTCAATGGAAATTGCGATAGTTTACGTTTTAGAGAATATCTATATAACTGTGTTAAACTTAAGTTGAAGTACTACTAACTCCTAATTGAAAATAAAATCTTTTTTAAGAATTGATTTCCAAACCAGATCAAGAGAATTATTGGCTTCAGAGTACTGGAGCTGTAGAAGAGGTAATTTGGTTACAAGAGCATCTTTCGTCCAAGGTAAATATCTTTAACAACATATGGGTACTTCCAAACATATTACTACTGTTCACATTTTGGATTTTCAAAGAAAGGGGAATTTAAAATAACCATGCAATAGTGCTGCATTTGCACAGCACACAGTTTGATGAATTGCTTGCTTGCTTTGCTGCATAAACAGCTTTCGATCATTTGAGATAATGGTACAGAGAAGGTGCATGAATAAATAGAAAAGACAGAAAGTCCAAACTTTAACTTATATAAATGTAAACCAGTTGCAAGGTATTAAGGAAATCCAATGCATAGAATGAAGAGAGTTATTGTATTTCTTCCATATTTTTCATTGAGGTAACACAACAAGGTTTCAGCAAGTAATCTTCATCATCAGGTGATCATTACTCATCAGTTCTAAGTTATGTTTCATCACTAAAGAAAATCTTTATTTTATGGAAACACTAATTCTCTTATCACTCTAAATTTCACTTTCATGTTATAATGTTAATAATTTACATGAATAAACAATTCATTATTAGCTATGCACTTGGTTATTTTCAACTGCTTGGAATCTGTAAAGGCATTCTTCAGTAAGAGCAGACTTTTTTAAGTAGTACAGCATTTATAAAGGACACTGATGAAAAAACAGTTCATTAATATCACTGCAAATTCATCGTACATTGAACATACCAATGGTAATTTTCTGCAAGATGTCTCTATTGAATCACTACTTAGCTCCTTAACATTTATAGTAAGACGTCAATTCCAGAAAGAATTTTTAAGTTTAAATGTCATAAAACGATGAAATTGATAGTTAAGTTATAAGGAAAGCCAGATAGACAAAGGAATCCTATAAAAATAAAGTGCATTTGAAGAAAGGAAGCAAAGCATACGCACTAAGATTCGACTTGTAAATAGTGAAGACACTTATGATATATCATCAAATGAAAAGGTGGCCTTGCTACAGAAAAAGCTTTAGTTGAATCAACACAAACACAAGCAACCAAAAATTGAATCAATGCTAATTTCGCTGCATGTCCCTTGAACTGCTTTTCTTATTAATAGAATTTAGGGAATTGCACGAACTAATATGATTCATAACGACAGAATAGGAGCCAAAGAAATATTAGTTCGCCCTCAACTGACTTGACCAGTAATATAAATTGAATTCTAGAAGGAACTTACTTTGTCAGACATAGGTGCCTGTGCAGACCTCCGGCAAAAACTCCCTACGCACATCTTTCGAAATCTTGCACGCATGATAAATGTTTTGCATTTGGATATGAAATGACGATATTTATCTAAAATAAATAAACTCTAATAATATTTTTGGTTTACCAGAAGTAAAACAACTACCGTTCCAGATCAAAATAATGTGTATATAAATCCAGTTCCATACCAGGTTTGCATATATTCAGCCTTGCTTATGTATGTTTGAAATTATGCCGCCAGCATATAAATATTATGTTTTCATGTTTTTCATTTGGTTATTAGTAATTTTATTTTAAAAAGCAAACACTTAAAGATCAAATCCACGTCTTATCATTAACACATACCCGTATTCTATTTAATTAATAATTCATTAATTTATATTTATGCAATAATAAATTTAATTTAACTTATTTTATTTTAACAAAATTTTATGTTTAAACCCTTGTTGTATAAACAGAATGGCAGGAATTAACTCATCAAAGAAGAAATGTAGACAGTATAATGTGGATTATCTTAAGTATGGATTTATAGAGTCACGTTCAAATAAGTACCTGCCTATATACTTAATATGCAAAAGGGTGTTTTCAAATGATTCCACTTTCTAACATACTTGCTATTGCGACAGACAGAGCTCCGTCAATGACTGGTCGTCATCATGGTTGTATTGCCTACTTAAGAAAATATGTACCAAATGTCTTTGCTATTCATTGTGTCATTCACCGACAACATTTAGTGGCTAAAAAACTGAGTGATTGCATTCATAAGTCCTTAAACATTGTAATTACAGCAGTTAACAAAATCAAAGCCCATGCTCTTAATGATCGACTCTTCCAAGTTGTGTGATGAGAAAGATGAAAATTTTAAACGTTTATTATTACACACAGAAGTATGCTGGGTATCAAAAGGCTATTGTTTAAGGCACTTTTATAATCATTATGACACTTTCGTGCAGTGTTTTGAGGATAAAGATGCTATTCTCAGCAAAATCCTTAAAGAGACTAGGAGTTGTTGCATTTTAACCTGACTTGTTTGCAAAGTTTAACGAAATGAATTTAAAATTGCAAGGAAATGATACAAAAATTATAAAGTCAAAATCTGTGGTGACTATTTATTTTTCTAAGTTGCTTTTATTTAAGTGCAACAAGGGTCGCTCCAAGCTTCATCAATTTCCTTCCTTCCTTGAACTAGAAGTGCAAGCTGGAATATATGATGATGATTTGAGTCTTTTGTGACCATTTAGCCACCCTGGATGATAATATGTTGGAGCGATTTGAGAATCTTCTTTTGTTGGAGATACCAGCCTGGGTTAAAAATCTGCTTGTATATATTGAGAAGGTTGGAGTGTTAGTGGAAGAATTGATTTGACTAAACATGACAATGAATTGAAACAAAAATTTGAAATAAATTATCAACAGTTTTGGTTACAGAAGGAGGTTTCGGACTGATATCCTGCATTATGGACAGTGGTTAAAAAACTCCTTCTTGCTTTTCCGACTTTGTATTTGGTGGAACGTGGTTTTAGCGCAGTTATTCAACTAATTTCCAAGCAGAGAAAAAGACTTCAGGTTTGTGAACGCAGTGATTCCTAGACTCCTGCTAATTGATATTAAACTGGGCGTTGGAAAAATGGTACCATGACACCAAGCCCACCAAGCCCTCCCATTCAAATAGTCACTTAATTGCTTTACTAATTTTAACAAAACATGGTTGGTTATCTTATTTCTATAAATTGAAAATGTTAATGTTATATATTTGCCTAATCTAATTAAGGATATGATGTGTCAACTTCTTGAAAAAATTTTTCTTAATGTTATTTGCTTTGATAATTTATTTTTATTTAAGGATTAAATTCTTATCCAAGTTCTTTTTATTGATCATCAAGCCTTTTGCATAAATGTGTTACGAAAACTAAATATTTGTTGGATTATAAGTCACCTTATCTCTTAGTCATTGTTTTCAATTTAATTATTACAATGTTCCTTGTCTATGATTCTGATTATTATTTTAAAGTTACCACTTGGGGGTGTTGACTACAGGTTTACGGATCCAAGGAGGCGGTGGCTCTAAAACGTTTGGGAAACACTGGTTATAAGGGTGTCCAAACCATTCATTGAAATCTAAATAGCAATGAAGAAGTATTAATTTAATACTAAAGGCATTTGAGGCAATGGAGATATTCTATCAGTTACCACAAGTTTTTTATTCCTTACTGTTTTTAAACCAATCATGTTTATCAATATATGTATTGTTAAGATTAATGTAGACGGTACCATTCTTGCTCAAATATATCTTGCTGTGTTTCTCTTCAAATAAAGAACTGTTTTCTGTTTGAAATCATACATTGAATAATTTCTATTTGAGACCTCACCTTATAATTCTTTCTTCATTTCCTCATTTTAGTTAACCATATATTTCCAATCATAACCATACCATATTATCTTGGAATCAAATTATGTATCATATACTGCTCATTCCCAAATTCCCCTTTACTCATACTATGCATAACTGATTAGACTAAAAACTGAGTTTATGAGCTGGAAGGATGACAAAATTATACAGATGGCAGAAATAAGAAACTAACTAATTTCTATTGAGAAAACTAGTTCCTAGTTAATTACAAATAAAACTCTGCAAAATACCACACTAAACATGGAATCATAACCAGGCTTCAATGAATAAATGTCATCTTCAAGTTACAAGGTAGTCAGAAGCATTGTATTGAAGAATTGGGGGCGGACAATAGGATAACAAGAACGTGGAATTTGTGGAAAAGATTATGTTGAGGAAATGCTCAAAGTAGAGAAGAAAACAAAACATTCAGTCCACCATTTGAAAAATCTTCCAACTAAAGCATTAAATTGCCCAAAAGAAGAGGTATCCAGCGCGATGTAAGAAAAATTTTCCAAATCAAGGATGAAATGTATAACATGAAAAAAGTATATTCATTCAAGGCAAGAAATGCTATTAATATACTGTATTAAGTATTACTAAATTTGCTAATTGGAATATTTAAAACTTCCAAAGCTTTAATCATTTGATTCCTAATCATTTATTTTCATTCTTTCTTAAAATTATGGTGCTACTTACATTCCAATATCCGATTCATACTGATAATCACAGTATATCCTAACATCAGTACAATGAATCTGAAGATGATTCAATGCAATTTTCGGTAATGCTAGAGATATCAGTCATAATTTTTAATGAATCAAGTTAGGTTAAAATTAAATATTCAGTACTGAGCAGAGGTGAGAAATGTGAAGCCTCCAAACCAAAATTCGACTTTTTTTGGGCATTCTGTGAAGCCATTTCAAATAATTTCCTCCTGATTCTTGCTAATGATGCTAAATAAAATAAAGAGGAAAAGGTTCTCTTTCAGTTCGGTTAGTGAATAAACCACTTTTCTCATATAAAAGATTGATGTTTAAGTATTTGAATGTAGGCAGCATGAAACATAAAAGCATCATCCAAATGATTGCAGCCTCTCTTGGCATAGTGAATGATATTACTGCCATATTGTATATATTAAACTAATCAAAAAAAGGTCTATTGAAAGTAGCTTCACACTTAGTTGTTAAGGGTAGAAACAAAACTTCTCTTAAAATTCTGGAGTTGAGCAATGTAAGACTAACTAATGGATAAGTATATAAAATATTTTAACCTTCTTTGTGGTAAAGTAAAATTCACAGTCTGTTAGTTCATTGCACCACTTGGCATCACTAGGCCTCTAAATCTTCTTATTTTTCCTTTAAGATACCTACTATAGAAACAAATATAATTATTAGATTATGAAATCTATCTTCAGTTTTTACCAAAATGTAATCTCTTGCAAAAGAGTTTTCACCCAAGCACGTCTACCAAAAATAAATCAAAAGGCAAAAAAATGAAGGGCAGAGAATCAAAACACTGATCTTAAACATATTGGCAGATTGCATTTTCCACAAAAGCCATCTAGGGTGAGTGTCTGAATGTTACCACAATATCAACTTCAACATCTGAAATAAGCAAGTTATCGCCGTAATAAAGTCATAATTAGCTCAAAATTTTAAAAATCTTACAAGAAGGCTGTTTTTGCCCAAAAAGGGTGGAAAATAACATGCTATATAAAAAAACATTAACATCAATCATCAAAACATTAAATTCAATCTAACTTTTACAAAATAGAATCTACATATAGATATATATCCTGATATTTATTTTACTCAAGTTTATCTAACAAGGAGACTACACACCGTCGGACGCGATTTAAGTGGTAAGACTCGGTAATTTGATAGATATCGAGTCAAGATTGACGAATCACCCCCAAAGTTGGGTTTTATGAGCGATAGTTTTCACGGAAAATGAACTTAAAGTTTACGAAAAATTGTCAGGTAGGCTATAAAGCTAAGCGTAGCGACCTTCGTCATTCGAACGTTTGGCGCAGTGGTATGGTATCCACTTCCAAAGTCCTTTTGGTCAGCTTCGAGCCCTCATGCGGGAAAATTTCTTTTCTCTTTTTTTCTTTTACGTACTCTGTCATAATCTTAATCTATATCTGTTTTTTTCTTTTGGTGGATTTTGAACTTATTTTCCAAAAGTTAGAGTATTTCTCCGCTGTGAGTCACCCGTTTCTTCAAATTATGCGCAAATACTTATGCCCGCATTTATTATCTGAAAACTACAATACTAGAGAGGTAACGCAGAGGACTATTTCAAATCTCTCCTACATCCAGCTGCTCGCTCTAACGGCAACTTTTATTGCAATACCCGACTTACATTTACCAATTCTGAACTCTGAACACATTGGTTTAAATATAGAAGCCGACAACTCTTTGAGTAAAGTAAAGATTTTTATTTCGCGCATTCAGAATTCATTCCTTAATAAAGAAGAAAACAGATATAGGTTAAGATTATGACAGAGTACGTAAAAGAAAAAAAGAGAAAAGAAATTTTCCCGCATGAGGGCTCGAACCCGACCAAAAGGACTTTGGAAGCGGATACCATACCACTGCGCCAAAAAAGGTCGCTACGCTTAGCTTTATAGCCTACCTGACAACTTTTCGTAAACTTTAAGTTCATTTTCCGTGAAAACTATCGCTCATAAAACCCAACTTTGGGGGTGATTCGTCAATCTTGACTCGATATCTATCAAATTACCGAGTCTTACCACTTAAATCGCGTCCGACGGTGTGTAGTCTCCTTTAAGTCTCAATATGAATTTTCTTGCAAATTCACGAGAATCTGACAAAAGCAATACTTTTTTTATCAGATCAAGTTTATGATACACCAACATTAGCATGTTAGATACCAAATATACCTTTTTCACTGGCTTCATTAGGTATGGTATGTAGGATAAAAAAGAACATATGAAGGCCATTCAATTATTGTTAATATCTTTATTTAATCTTTAGAGGGGGGCCACAAGGCCAGTCTGCCTGGCATTTGCCCTATGCTGAGAGGGAAACCCCTCTAAAACCTCCCAAAGGCAGTTCATAATTTTTTATGCACATAAATCAAATTGAACAATATAGAAACATAACATATATAATACCTGAAAGATTCTGTAACAATTCAGAGAAACTCAATTAGGACAACCATAATAAAAACAAGGTAATACAATGACAATAAAGTATACAAATTCGCGCACACACACATACATTTTCTTTAAAAACACACACACACATTTTCCTTTAAAGATACACATTCACAAACACCCATTTCCAATGTCACTAAGTAATGGCATGGGAGATTTAATACACTTTTATTAATTGAACCAACGTGAAGCATGTGTCGCTGTGATGTCTGTGTGTGAAGGATCTGAATTGGTTGTGTCCGTGATGTAACTCCACAGGAACCTCGGGAACTCGCTATGGCCCTACCGAATTCGGGATCCATTTGTCGACCCCAGGACAACAGAATGCCCTCTCCTCCATTAGAAGACATGGAGTGTGGATACACATACCGGTATCCCTTCGGCACCTCCCTAACTTAGCCGTATACATATGTACACGTTGCCCGTCCTCTACCGCGCGGAGGTGTTAGGTAAGGATTGTATCATCATCGGGTTTAAGACCGTTAAGGCATTTCTTAAACCCTCAAATACTTAGAGGACGCGAAGCGGAATCGAACCAAACCGAAAACTACCTGACGTTGGCCCCCAAATGACGTTAGGCGTAGAGGAAGACCCCATATCCTCCTGCATTTGAAATGCAACCCAACATCACGGAAACGGAAGAGTACCGAAATCAACGATCGAAACAACAGCGAAAGCAACAACAACAACAACAACGAGCCATGTTCCTCAACCTGTTGAAAAAGAAATTCAAAGATGAGTATTCCTGAAAAGAAATTAATAACCATTGGTATATTAAATGTAATAGCATACAAGCACCCTTTCATATATATACATATACATAAAAAAGGTTACCTTAAACTTAAATGCAAATTCGAACATAACGCAATCTACCTTTCTAAATCCTTAACACAGTACATACTTCTATGCATAGAATATAATGGGGAAAAGAAACAGTCGAACATAGTACATCAAAACTGAAAACCTTATGAAATACGAAAAAGGGATATGGTAATTAATCTAAATAATGGTTCGAAGATTTAACGAACGCAGCGAAAGGCTCCGAATTGAACCCAACGTATCGAATATCGATTGCTGGTTTACTCTACGACCACCGTAATCTAAGACGCATTCCGAATCTATGAACGGAGAACTTACGAATATCATCTCTTTCTACTACTAATCCGCTGAGAAAATACTAACTCCCTACGGTTTTCATTTAGCATTAAACTTATTTGGATGGAAATTGGACTGGGGATCCGATTTTACCTACCACACAATCAACCCACCACCACAACCGTAAGTTCAAAAAGGTCTAAATACAAATAAGGAATCTAACTACCAGGAAAGGTGTTATACACAATCAGCCGCTCATGCAAGTGCACTTGCCGCAATCAATCACACATCATAGCAAACACACCATAGGTAGCAAGCACACCATAAGTAAAACCAGACCCCAACAATTTCCATCATATTCATACAAAAAGCACACGATTGACCGAAGAATCGTCTCGGTCTTAGCGATACGAGCTAACGCACTAAAGTAGTAAATTATTCGCATCTATGGCACATTACCCTAACGGACACGATTTCCGCTAAGCCCTAACGATAAACTACGATTCGCGAAAAATTACCTACCTCCTGAGACGTAAATCGCTTACGTCTTACGCAAACTCGAGAAAAACGAACTCACTCACTTAGAGATCGACCTACCAGCATCGATATTCCGCGCGCATTCTACGTTACAGGATAAATCCTGTCCGAACCTGTGGAAAAAACTTCAAATTATAAGCCCTGGAAAAAATACATGCATGGATATTATATTAATGAGCAATATTAAACACCACATCACAATTTAAGAATCACAATGGTTAATAATGTAAAAAAGTGAGTATTAAAACAAATTGTAATATGACTAATTAAACACACTAAATCTAGAGGTATGTTTGCAAGTAATTCGCTGTGATATATGTGTGAGATGGTGCCCCTGCCATGACATTAGGTGTAGAGGAACACCCAGTTTCCTCCTGCATTTGAAATGCAACCCAACATCACGGAAACGGAAGAGTACCGAAATCAACGATCGAAACAACAGCGAAAGCAACAACAACAACGAGCCATGTTCCTCAACCTGTTGAAAAAGAAATTCAAAGATGAGTATTCCTGAAAAGAAATTAATCACCATTGGTATATTAAATGTAATAGCATACACCTACTGTTTCAAATAAACGTATACAATTATAAAATCTTAAATTAAAATTAACCAAGGACGATAAGCAATACCTTCTTAAACCTTATCACAATAAATAGTTCTATTTGTACTATTTGATTGTGAAAAATAACAGTCGTGCATAATACATCACTACTGAAAACCGTTTGAAATGCGAAAAATGGATGGGCCTGAAAAAAACACATTCATGGGTATTTAATGGATTAGCTTTGTTACATACCATAAAACAATTATCTATTGGCATTCAGTCATGGCATGGTAAATCAAAATTTAATACACTATTAAAATTATTTATTAGACCTGAGAAAACCTATGATTTGCACGTATGCCGCTGAGATGACTGTGTTTGACGGATCTGAATCGGTTGCGTCCGTGATGTTACTCCACAGCAACTTCGGGAACGCCCTGTGAAAAAAGGGAAAGTGAACCTATATACTTTAACTATATGTTAGCGATATAGTGAACCTAAATATATAACCTATATATTATAAAATTAAATTTATCATGATAAATTTAAGATAGTTCTTAATTAAAAAGTAAAGGTATTTCCATTAAATCTTGCTAATACATCTTAACCGCCGAAAACCGCGCCAAAATGGCCTGCACCAAAACAGATTCGCGCCAAAATGTACTGCACCCGTAAATTCGAAATCGCTAAATATTAATTTGGGAATAAATGTTTTGCAAAAGAGATTAACAATTTCACTTGAGGTTGATATAATAATTCATTAGAGAGATGTGTTTCATAATTTTACCCACTTTTTTATAAAGGACATTTAAACAAATGCTATGGTCGCACAGAATTTCATCCTATTACGATAACGTGCAGACAATGCAAGAACGATAAAATCCTACGAAAGGAGTGAAAAATCACGGAAGAGGCATTATTGGGGACACACTAACACAATATTAAACTCTTTCCCTAATGTACGAACGTTGAAGACCTCGTGGCATCCGCGATGCTGTAGAATAATTCATACCAACGTGTGTTATAACTTATAGTTAATTAACCGGATATCATTTAATGACTCAACCAGAATGCATTACGGTATCCATTTACGAAAATTATTTCAAATTCATCCACAAGTCACACTTACCGCTGATTATCAAGATTATCAAGTACGTGCACTCTCCCGCATTACTCTGACGTTACTCCTTCTGAAGCTAATTCAAGACTGTGAGAATCGAAACAAAATGAAACTCGTTTCGACTACGGTGGCGCCCTCTTTAAGTTTCAGGAAAACTAACCTTTAGGAATAAAATTTATGGTGACGTTCTTATAGTTATCCATATTCATGCGACTTTCTCACATTCATTCATGTACCCTTATTTATTACAAATAAATCACGGAAATAAATCTTCTTTAATATTCTACTTTAAAATTTTATTTATATTATATCTAACGTGCATTTCTTAGTCATCCAAGGTGAATTCAAGATCCTTTTGGTAGAAAAATAAACAAAGGCGTATAGCACGCTAAAGAATCTCTAAACTGCATAATTCTAAGACGTTGGGGAGTGATTGACATTAATTTAAAAGGGTTCATCTATGGGATTCCTCCAAGAGTTACTGACATCGGATTATTAAAATGTACTCGACGGTGATTATTATGCAAGATGATTTTAATTTCTTGTCAACTTTTTCACTGATTTTACCTATAATTATTACTATTCTATCTTGATATTTCATATTAACAACTTATATTTTGTTGCTCCTTTTTCCCTCTTTCTGTTGATAGTCAGTATCAAACATCGAAGCATGATTCAATGGAAATTGCGATAGTTTACGTTTTAGAGAATATCTATATAACTGTGTTAAACTTAAGTTGAAGTACTACTAACTCCTAATTGAAAATAAAATCTTTTTTAAGAATTGATTTCCAAACCAGATCAAGAGAATTATTGGCTTCAGAGTACTGGAGCTGTAGAAGAGGTAATTTGGTTACAAGAGCATCTTTCGTCCAAGGTAAATATCTTTAACAACATATGGGTACTTCCAAACATATTACTACTGTTCACATTTTGGATTTTCAAAGAAAGGGGAATTTAAAATAACCATGCAATAGTGCTGCATTTGCACAGCACACAGTTTGATGAATTGCTTGCTTGCTTTGCTGCATAAACAGCTTTCGATCATTTGAGATAATGGTACAGAGAAGGTGCATGAATAAATAGAAAAGACAGAAAGTCCAAACTTTAACTTATATAAATGTAAACCAGTTGCAAGGTATTAAGGAAATCCAATGCATAGAATGAAGAGAGTTATTGTATTTCTTCCATATTTTTCATTGAGGTAACACAACAAGGTTTCAGCAAGTAATCTTCATCATCAGGTGATCATTACTCATCAGTTCTAAGTTATGTTTCATCACTAAAGAAAATCTTTATTTTATGGAAACACTAATTCTCTTATCACTCTAAATTTCACTTTCATGTTATAATGTTAATAATTTACATGAATAAACAATTCATTATTAGCTATGCACTTGGTTATTTTCAACTGCTTGGAATCTGTAAAGGCATTCTTCAGTAAGAGCAGACTTTTTTAAGTAGTACAGCATTTATAAAGGACACTGATGAAAAAACAGTTCATTAATATCACTGCAAATTCATCGTACATTGAACATACCAATGGTAATTTTCTGCAAGATGTCTCTATTGAATCACTACTTAGCTCCTTAACATTTATAGTAAGACGTCAATTCCAGAAAGAATTTTTAAGTTTAAATGTCATAAAACGATGAAATTGATAGTTAAGTTATAAGGAAAGCCAGATAGACAAAGGAATCCTATAAAAATAAAGTGCATTTGAAGAAAGGAAGCAAAGCATACGCACTAAGATTCGACTTGTAAATAGTGAAGACACTTATGATATATCATCAAATGAAAAGGTGGCCTTGCTACAGAAAAAGCTTTAGTTGAATCAACACAAACACAAGCAACCAAAAATTGAATCAATGCTAATTTCGCTGCATGTCCCTTGAACTGCTTTTCTTATTAATAGAATTTAGGGAATTGCACGAACTAATATGATTCATAACGACAGAATAGGAGCCAAAGAAATATTAGTTCGCCCTCAACTGACTTGACCAGTAATATAAATTGAATTCTAGAAGGAACTTACTTTGTCAGACATAGGTGCCTGTGCAGACCTCCGGCAAAAACTCCCTACGCACATCTTTCGAAATCTTGCACGCATGATAAATGTTTTGCATTTGGATATGAAATGACGATATTTATCTAAAATAAATAAACTCTAATAATATTTTTGGTTTACCAGAAGTAAAACAACTACCGTTCCAGATCAAAATAATGTGTATATAAATCCAGTTCCATACCAGGTTTGCATATATTCAGCCTTGCTTATGTATGTTTGAAATTATGCCGCCAGCATATAAATATTATGTTTTCATGTTTTTCATTTGGTTATTAGTAATTTTATTTTAAAAAGCAAACACTTAAAGATCAAATCCACGTCTTATCATTAACACATACCCGTATTCTATTTAATTAATAATTCATTAATTTATATTTATGCAATAATAAATTTAATTTAACTTATTTT
Source organism: Pachydiplax longipennis (assembly GCA_036926295.1). Taxonomy (NCBI): domain Eukaryota; kingdom Metazoa; phylum Arthropoda; class Insecta; order Odonata; family Libellulidae; genus Pachydiplax; species Pachydiplax longipennis. The sequence continues at coordinate 2,400,848 of JAVFKF010000011.1, read as the reverse complement.
ATTTTAACAAAATTTTATGTTTAAACCCTTGTTGTATAAACAGAATGGCAGGAATTAACTCATCAAAGAAGAAATGTAGACAGTATAATGTGGATTATCTTAAGTATGGATTTATAGAGTCACGTTCAAATAAGTACCTGCCTATATACTTAATATGCAAAAGGGTGTTTTCAAATGATTCCACTTTCTAACATACTTGCTATTGCGACAGACAGAGCTCCGTCAATGACTGGTCGTCATCATGGTTGTATTGCCTACTTAAGAAAATATGTACCAAATGTCTTTGCTATTCATTGTGTCATTCACCGACAACATTTAGTGGCTAAAAAACTGAGTGATTGCATTCATAAGTCCTTAAACATTGTAATTACAGCAGTTAACAAAATCAAAGCCCATGCTCTTAATGATCGACTCTTCCAAGTTGTGTGATGAGAAAGATGAAAATTTTAAACGTTTATTATTACACACAGAAGTATGCTGGGTATCAAAAGGCTATTGTTTAAGGCACTTTTATAATCATTATGACACTTTCGTGCAGTGTTTTGAGGATAAAGATGCTATTCTCAGCAAAATCCTTAAAGAGACTAGGAGTTGTTGCATTTTAACCTGACTTGTTTGCAAAGTTTAACGAAATGAATTTAAAATTGCAAGGAAATGATACAAAAATTATAAAGTCAAAATCTGTGGTGACTATTTATTTTTCTAAGTTGCTTTTATTTAAGTGCAACAAGGGTCGCTCCAAGCTTCATCAATTTCCTTCCTTCCTTGAACTAGAAGTGCAAGCTGGAATATATGATGATGATTTGAGTCTTTTGTGACCATTTAGCCACCCTGGATGATAATATGTT